>ML663006.1:19720488-20034765 GCA_007570785.1 Antilocapra americana
GCCATTCTCCCATATCATCTCACCCTTACCCTCATCCACAGAGTCCATGAGTCTGTTCTATACATCTGCGTTCCTTTTGCTGTCTCACATGTTGGGTTCTCGTTACCGTCTTTCTAAATTCCATATATATGTGTTAATATACTGCATTGTTGTTTTTGCTTCTGGCTTACTTCACTCTGGATAATGGGCTCCAGTTTCGTCCATCTGAGTAGAACTGCTTCAAATGAATTTTTTTTAATGCTGAGTAATATTCCATCCATCCTTTAACAGGTGAGGAAAGCTGAAGTCCAGAAAGACAAAGAAACTTGCTAAAATTTGCCCATCAACTGAGAGGCACACCCAAGAGTAAAACATAGCCCTACTGGCTTTCAGTATTGTCACATCTGCCTCTCAGAACATAGGGTTCCTATTTTCCATTCTGCTGTTTGGCCCCTCTTGCACATACCTGAGGTATTTAAATATAAAGTTCTCCATGAGGCTTCATCAATTCAGTTGTTATTTCTGGAAAATTCTCCAAAAAGGAAAAATAATGATAGAAACATGTTTTTCCCTTTTTACTTTTTAAATTTACTCTATAAATGTGAAGGAAGAAGAAGCCAGGGTGATAAACCATTGGCTTCCTTGGAAATTATTGCTCCTCTGAACCCTGAGTCTGAATTTGCAGGGCTGCCATCTCCAATATGTCTCTCAAGAAGCAGTGGGACTATGTCTATTTAGATGCATCATGCATGTCTTTGACCTTGTGGGGAAATATCTTGCAACACCCAGGGCAACATAAATATAAAGTACACTGATGAAGCAGCCAGCATCTCATCCTTGCACTGACAGGTTTCAAAAGAGGGACAGATCATTCTGAATAGAAATGCTCAGAGAGAGAGTCAGTCTGAAGTTGTAATTGACTTTGATTATGACGGGTAAGACTTGGGTGAAAATAAGATATGCAGCATAACTGTCATAAGCAAGAAAGAGAAGCAGAAATATAAGTGGTTTTCAGAGGCTCCTAGGCTTGTCAATACATGGGGAGCAGCAGAGGGACAGTTAAAAGCACACGTTCTGAAATCAAATTGTCCTGAGTCTGGAACTCACTTCTGCCATGTCCTAGTTGTGTGATCCCTGAGCAACTTACTTCTCTGTGCCTTACCTTCTAGATGGTAAAATCATGATAATATTAATGGCATTGTATGATTCAATGGCATTG
The DNA here is from genome assembly GCA_007570785.1 of Antilocapra americana. Classification (NCBI taxonomy): domain Eukaryota; kingdom Metazoa; phylum Chordata; class Mammalia; order Artiodactyla; family Antilocapridae; genus Antilocapra; species Antilocapra americana. The sequence continues at coordinate 19,721,687 of ML663006.1, forward strand.
CTATGAGAATGAAATAAAATATGTAAAGCTCTCAGTGCTAGACCCTAAAATTTAGTAAATCCTCAAAAATATGAAAGGAAAATCTTCTGATCAGAGTGAGAAGGTCAATGCAATGGACTCTTAGGTTTAAGAAAGTAGATGGTGGCCAGCTGTAGTTGCTTTGACTCTAAGGCTAAATCGTAACACAAAGAAAGCCATTAAAAGTGTATCCGCCAGATGAACTTACTTACAAAACAGAAAGAGACTCACAGACTTAAGAGAATGAACTTACAGGTGCCAGGGGGAAGGATAGGAGGAAAGGATAGTTAGGGAGTTTGGGATGGACGTGTACACACTGCTATATTTAAAGCAGATAACCAACAAGGACCAACTGTATAGCACATGGAGCTCTGCTCAGTGTTATGTTGCAGCCTGGATGAGGGGAGTTTGGAGGAGAACGGATACACATAAATATATGGTTGAATCCCTTTACTGTTCACCGGAAACCGTCACAACATTGTTAATTGGCTATACCCCAATACAGACTAAAGTGTTTTTTTAAAAAGTGTACCAGTCAGATGTGAGATAATCTAGATTGGAATCACAGCTGAGACAATGGGAGTGGAAAGGAGCTGCTGGGTAGGAAGGTCACTAGGAAGATGTTTAACTGCCCTTGACTTCAAGTCTGGTTTTTTGCTGCACTAGTAGTGTCATCAAGAAACTGCTGTCAGTCACTGAGCCAGAATCAAATGGATGGCTGGACAGTAGACAAAGAACTGTGTCATAGTTTGAGACACAGGCTAGAAACATAAAATTACGAGATTTAGGACTTCCCAGTGTTGGGAACTATGTGCGCTCACTTGGCAAATGCTCACTGGATGTTTGTTATGGCAGAACCATAAGCCTTGAGCAACGCTTACAGTAGCATCTCACTCAACTAAAGATCACTCATCCTAGAATCTCCAAAACGTTAATGCTTGACAACCCAGGCATTAAAAAAGAAAAAAGGAGTCTTCTCCTTTTTCAAGTCCTCATTCATAGCTCACTGGCTCACACTTTACACAGAGGTCTACATGTCATGTCCAAGTACCTGCATCTGTAGCCACAGCAGATTTAAGTAATAAATTAGAAATGGTAATCAGTGCACTGAGACTACAGAGCAGACATGTTAACGACAGTTGAAGTGACAGATGGTAAAGAACCATGGAGGAAAAAACACAAAGCTGAAAGAACTCCGAAAGCACAGGAGTCTGTGGTCAAAGTTATGGGACACGAATGCCCTCAAGGGCCCTAACGCATTCTTTTCTTAGCAAGTCTGAGCTCATACTGCTTCCGCATGACAGGCCGATAAATCAAGAGATGGGTTGTTGGGATAAGGAATAGTGCCTTTATTCAGAAAGCCCCCAGACAAAATGATGGTGGACTAGTGCCCCCAAAGAGCTACCTTTCCCAGGTTTATTTTATAGAACAAAAAGCATGAGGGGAGGAGGTAAATTAAAAAGGTGGTAAGTTGTTGCAAATATTTTCTGGTTCTAGCCAGACTCCAGAAAGGATATGTTAATTTCTTCTTTCCTGCAGTCATTCACTGGAGGATCTGGTCAGGATGTTTCCTGTGAGTTTAACAAAGGTATTATAGCTTAACCCTCAAGCTTAACCCTTAACCCTCAAGGTTCCCAGAGATGGGCCATTATGTAAACTTTAAGCTGTAGGCAACATCCCTTTAGTGATTAAGTATAGCAAAAGCCATACAAAGTTTAAAATAAAAGAAGCCATTTCGATATGGAATCAGAGTTGTTCTTCCCTGTTACAAACATGATAACCCAAATTCATTTTCAATAAATCTCCAAACCTTTAGAAGTAAAGTGAAAAAGTGAAAGTGTTAGTTACTCAGTTGTGTCCAACTCTTTGCTATCCTTGGACTGTAGCCTGCCAGGTTCCTCTGTCCATGGAATTCTCCAGGCCAGAATACTAGAGCAGGTTGACATTCCCTTCTCCAGGGTATCTTCCTGACCCAGGGATCAAACCTGGGTCTCCTGCATTAAGGGCAGATTCTTTACCATCTGAGTCACCAGGGAAGCCCTTAAAAGTAAAGCTACAACCCAAAATAGAATCAGACACACTAGTATAGACTTTTCTGACAAGTTTTGCTAAAAGGGGAGATACAAAATAAAGATGCACCTGGTGTGGGGAATGAAATGTGTTTTCTTTAGTCTTGTTTTTAAGAAGGAGGACAGAGCATGTTTCAGGGGAAAAGGTGAAAATGGACTCGGTTGGGAGAGAAGGGAGAATCATCAGCTCCATCTGGAGCAGGAGAGAAGGATGGAAATGGGCGGGGTGGGGGGGATGCTGACTTTGGACTAGTGTGAAGAGGGTCCAAAGGAGGCAGAGTGTGCAATGTAAGCACAAGGAAAGAAGGAATGAAATCATCATCTAGGAGACGGAGCGTGCATAAAACAGAGATCTGCTGCCACATGGCCTCAAGGCCCCCTCCCATTTTGTTGGAAAGAAGAGTAGTACGCCTGGCACATTTGGGGACCACAGACAGTTCTGCTCTTGAGTCAGTGCTCTGTAAGCTCTGCAGTCCGACTTCAGTGAGGACAGTCAATAAGAGAGGCATAATTCTTGAGAAATTGAGTGTCTAGTTCATCTGGCCCCAAATGAGTTATAAGAAGAAACTGGACTAAGACAAACATCATGAAGAGATGTGAGTACCAAGATTTTGTCAGGATGCTACAGAAACCAGTAATCGAGAAACCAAGCACCACACACAGAAAGTTGGAGAACTCAGGTTTATTATGCTGGTGGGCCCAGAGGAGTTAACACTCCGAGTCCCAAACAAAGGGGTTACAGAGTTTTTACATACCTACTAGAGTAGGGTCAACTACACAGTAGGCAACACCAGCTGCTAATAGGCTGATTTAAACTAAGGGGTTTCGTGCGCATGGGAAAAGCAGTCAAGACAGGGAGGGGGATGCCTGATCTTTACACAGACAGGCATGATTAAGCAGCTTTGCAGGGGCTGGGCAATTGCAAAGAGCAGGACAAGGGTGAGTGAGATAAACTCCAATCCCTAGTATTGTAAGTCCCCACTTTCTGAGACTACGTGACCTACATGATCCAGACTTTGTAAGGAGCAAGCTACAGAGCCAGAATGAGCAGAAGGTTATATAAAATTTTAACATTTCCTCCTCGAGGACATTGGTGATGTCATTTTTGTTTTACTTGTTTTTTGTGTTTTTTTACTGTTTCAGCTTTACGGAGGTATAGACAATTGAATTTTTCAAGGTTCTTTGTGTGTATCTCAAAATCTCAAATTTGAAGTCTAAAATATTCCTTTAAATGATCATTTATTTTAAACATCCGTTTATGTTATTCACAGATTGAGGGGATGATTCTAGCAGCCTGAAAATATTTTGCTCCCAATTATCTTAATGTGGCAGAATACTCTTATTTTTTTTTAATTAATTAGTTTATTTTACTTGGAAGCTAATTATTTTACAATATTGTAGTGGTTTTTGCTATACATTGACATGAATCAGCCATGGGTGTACATGTGTCCCCCATCCTAAACCCCCCTCCCACCTCCCTCCCCACCCCATCCCAAGGGGTTGTCCCAGTTCAGCTCATTAAATTATCTATCCAATTTTTCAAAACCTCCAGAGATTGTCTCAGTAACCCCATCCACTGTGTAATGATTCCTGTAGCTAAGAGACGACTCCTTATAACTAACTTGAATGTCATCCCTGGCATCAGAGCACAGAATAAACGCAGCCTCTTCCCTTGCCAAAACAACAGCGATAACAACCTTCCAAGAGACACAACAGCTGTATTGGTGCCTCTGTTTGGTAATGTCCACCCACTTCTAAGATCTCCTGAAAGCAACTAGAAAATCTCCACTAGGAGGTAAACAAGTCACAAAAGTAACAAATTGCCTGCATGCAAGTGAGCACATGTGTTCTAGGCTGCTGAGAAGGAATACTTTCCCCACTAGTGCTTCATCAACACCTACTTCTGGGTTTCTCAGTCTGGGCACTATTGACATTTTAGGAAGACAAATATTTGAGGGAACTGTCCTGTGCATTGTGAAATGCTTAACAGCATCACTGGACTCTACTTATTAGATGCTAGTAGCACTTCCTGCCAAGTGGTAATAATATAAAATAAATCTCTAGACTCTGCCAACTGTCCCCAGGCTACAAAATTGGCTCTGATCGAGAGCCACTGGCTTGGTCCTACCTCTTTTCAAAAAGTCTACAGAAAACCAGCTGATTACAAATCAATGTTTTTTCATCTATAGTCAATAAACCAGATTTTAATGTGCTTGAATTATCTGTAAATAACTTTAGATTTTTTAAGAAGAAGGTATTTTGTACTGAAGTGTAGTTAATTTATAATGTTTCCAGTGTACAGCACAGTGATTCAGTTATATAACATATAGCTATATAACACATAGTTCTGTAATTACATAATATAGTTATTCAAGAATCCTCTGTTACTATTGGTATTTTTATTTGTTTTGTTGTTGGATATCTGAAATAGTTATTGATAGTCAGCATTTGGGCTTCCCTCATGGCTCAGCTGATAAAGAATTTGCCCACAATGCAGGAAACCTGGGTATTTAAGATAGAAATTATAAAATAAATGGGTTAAATATATGGAAAGTTTGTACTTGGTTTTCCTTGTTTTGTTTTTTTAAGTTTTACTTCCTAACAAAGTATTTTAGCAAACTCCCACTACACTTTTGATGCTGTGGGTAGTTACCCCCAAAACAGGAGTAATGCATATTTTCCATAAGGTATAAAAGGGATTTCAAATGTTGGTAATACACAGAATCCAATAAAACTCTTACCTTAGTATTTGCCAAGTCATGGATATTCAGAAATACTATAAACAATTAAACATACCAATTATATTCACCTCTTTTATTCTGAATTTAAGTTTGCAGAACTGCCTTTAATGCAGCGAGTGCACTGATCCCAGAGCAACAAAGCTGACATTTCCCATATTAACATTTAATGTCGCTACAGAATAAGAGCTATAATTTCACTGAGTTTCTGTTTTCCATAGAAAATGAGTTCCCCTAGACACATCCGTAAGTGGTTGTGCATTTCTGTCAAGATCTGTCAAAAGGTGAAAGCTAACTTTTATTCTACTAAAGATAAATCACTAGGAACTTACCTTCCAAGTCATATTTATTGAAACCTTTAAGATTTTAGTTCTGATAGAGGGATTCAAGATTTAAACATGACTCAGGTCAGATCATGTCACTCCCTCCCAAATATAGACAGCCCCATCATACCACTTTCTATATGGAAACATTTGAATGTAGAGTTCCAAAGAAAAGCAAGGAGAGATAAGAAATAAAACCTTCCTCAGCAATCAATGCAAAAAAATAGACAGAAACAATAGTATGGGATGACTAGAGATCTCTTCAAGAAAGTTAGAGATACCAAGGGAACATTTCATGCAAAGATGAGCATAATAAAGGACAGAAATGGTATGGACCTAACAGAAGCAGAAGATATTAAGAAGAGGTGGTGAGAATACACAGAATAAGAACTATACAAAAAATATTTTCATGACCCAGATAACCATAATAGTGTGATCACTCACCTAGAGCCAGAAATCCTGAAATGTGAAGTCAAGTGGGCCTTAAGAAGAATCACTACGAACAAAGCTAGAGGAGGTGATGGAATTTCAGTTGAGCTATTTCAAATCCTAAAAGATGATGCTGTGAAAGTGCTACACTCATTATGCCAGCAAATCTGGAAAACTCAGCAGTGGCCACAAGACAGTTAAAGGTTAGCTTTCATTCCAGTTCCAAAGAAAGACAATGTCAAAGAATGTTCAATTGCACTCATCTCACACACTAGCAAAATAATGCTCAAAATCCTCCAAACCAAACTTCAATAGTACATGAACTGTGAACTTCAGATGCTCAAGCTGGATTTAGAAAAGGCAGAAGAACCAGAGATCAAATTGCCAGCATCCTCTGGATCATCAAAAAAGCAGGAGAGTTTCAGAAAAACATCTACTTTTGCTTTATTGACTACACCAAAGCCTTTGACTGTGTGGATCACAACAAAATGTGGAAAATTCTTCATGAGATGGAAATACCAGACCACCTGACCTGCCTCCTGAGAAATCTGTATGTAGGGCAAGAAGCAGCACTTAGAACTGGACATGGAACAACAGACTGGTTCCAAATAGGGAAATGAGTACGTCAAGGCTGTATATTGTCACCCTGCTTATTTAACTTATATGCAGAGTACATTATGCAAAATGCCAGGCTGGATGAAGCACAAGTAAAATCAAGATTGCTGGGAGAAATATCAATAACCTCAGATAAGCAGATGGCACCACCCTTATGGCAGAAAGTAAAGAAGAACTAAAGAGCCTCTTGATGAAAGTGAAAGAGGAGAGTGAAAAAGTTGGCTTAAGGCTCAACACTCAGAAAACTAAGACCATGGCATCCAGTCCCATCACCTCATGGCAAATAGATGGGGAAACAATGGAAAGAAACAGTGGCAGACTTTATTTTTGGGGGCTCCAAAATCACTGCAGATGGTGATTATAGCCATGAAATTAATAGGCACTTGCTCCTTGGGAGAAAAGCTATGACAAACCTAGACAGCATATTTAAAAGCAGAGACATTACTTTGCCAACAAAGGTTCATCTAGTCAAAGCTTTGGCTTTTCCAGTAGTCATGTATGGATGTGAGAGTTGAAACATAAAGAAAGCTGAGCACCAAAGAATTGATGCTTTTGAACTGTGGTATTGGAGAAGATTCTTGAGAGTCCCTTGGACTGCAAGGAGATCCAACCAGTCAATCCTAAAGGAAATCAGTCCTGAATATTCATTGGAAGGACAGATGCTGAAGCTGAAACTCCAATACTTTGGTTACCTAATGCAAAGAACGAACTCATTGGAAAAGATCCTGATGCTAGGAAAGATTGAAGGCAGGAGGAGAAGGGGATGACAGAGGATGAGATGGTTGAATGGCATCACCGACAAGATGGACCTAAGTTTGAATAATCTCTGGGAATTGGTGATGGACAGGGAAGCCTGGCGTGCTACAGTCCCTAGGGTCGCAAAGAGTCAGACACAACTGAGCGACTGAACTGAACTGACATGGAAACAAGGACAGTTTCCTCAAAACCACATTACTAAAATGCTTTGCTTCACTTCTTCTTTGACTCTGACCCTCGAATTACATTGCTGTTATGGTTCAGTTACTAAGGTGTGTCCAACTCTTTTTGAGGCCCCAAGGACTGTAGCCTGCCAGGCCCCTCTGTCCATGGGATTTTACAGGCAAGACTACTAGAATGGTTACTATTTCCTTTTTCAGAGGATCTCTCAGACCTAGGGCTAGAACCTGAACCTCCTGTGTTGCAGGCTGATTCTTTGCCTCTGAGCCACCAGGGAATTACACAGGGGCCCAATTAAGTCAAAGAGAAGTTAAGATCACTGAACAAAGTCTGGACCATCTGTCTCTTTGTGCATTATCCAGACCCACAAAATGCAGACAAGACACATACATGTTTTTAGTCATAGGGGAATGACAGTAATATGTTCTTTGGCATTCAGCACTGTGTCTCACTTGGCAGTTAGCACATGGAGCTATCCCTCAGTTTTTCCATCCACTTAATCTCATATGGGGTTTTCCAGGTGGCGCTAGTGGTAAAGAATCCAATACAGGCAACCGTAAGAAACACGGGTTTGATCCCTAGCTCAGGGAGATCCCCTGGAGGAGGACACGGCAACCCATTCCAGTATTCTTGCCTGGAGAATCCCATAGACAGAGGGGCCTGGCAGGACTCTTTGTCTCACAAAGAGTCGGACACAACTGAAGCAACTTAGCAAGCACACAATCTCATAGGATTTCCAAGAGAAGGAAGACATTTAACTGCTTCATCCAAAAAAGTCTCTGCTGTTGCAATTTAAATCATTATGCATTTTTTTCCAAATTGCTTCAAATTTTAACTGTAATATTTATTTGAGTTCTTAAGCACTAGAGTAATTTTTCAGTTAGGGTGCCTTTTTTGAAAAATCACTTATGAATTTCTTAAATTATAAGTGATTTTTGTATGATATGAGAGTATTTAAATTAAAAAGCTATAATCACAAAAATCTAAATTCAGGTAGCTCGAGAAGCAAGATATATTTGTGTCAATATTAAGTACTAACTTATACTATGCTAACAGAGCCAGTGCCTCATCACTGCCATGCTGTCACTATCATCAGATGTTCCCTGCATCACGAGTGCTCTGCTAGGTCTTTTTCATTCAGTTCTGAATCTATCACTACACAGTCTCTGTTGAAATTATTAATATTCTGATCCCACTGCATAACCCCTCATAGCTCAGTTGGTAAAGAATCTGCCTTCAATGCAGGAGACCCCGGTTCATTCCTGAGTCAGGAAGATCCCCTGGAGAAGGGATAGACTACCCACTCCAGGATTCTTGGGCTTCCCTTGTGGCTTAGCTGGTAAAGAATTCACCTGCCATGATCGACCTGGGTTTGATCCCAGAGGTGGGAAGATCCCATGGAGAAGGGAAAGGCTACTCACTGCAGTATTCTGGCCTGGAGAATTCCATGAACTATATTGTCCATGGGCTCACAGAGTCAGACATAACTGAGTGACCTTCTTCTTCACAGTGCATAAATATATCCAGTGAAAGTATTAGTCACTCAGTTGTGTCCAACTCTTTACGACCCCATGGAATGTAGCCTGATGGGCTCCTCTGTCCATGGGGTTCCCCTGGCAAGATTACTGGAGTGGGTTACCATGCCCTTCACCAGGGGATCTTCCTGACCCAGGGATCAAACCAGCATCTCTTAGGTCTTCTGTATTGGCAGGCAAACTCTCCATTTGAGCCACCAGGGAAGCCAGATATATTTAATATTTCATTCACTATAGTCAGTCTTCAAAAACATATTTAGAAATTCATCTACTCCTAAGCCACATCCTTTCTCTGTTATTAAACTTAGCAACACATGAAATAAATCCCATTTTCTTTAACTTTTCTGTCTCATCTGTTCGCTCCTTATCTGAAAAGAGCTTGCTACCAAATTTAGGACTAAATTTAAAAATAAACAAAAAATGATTCAAATGAAACCACTCATTGTCCTTCTGCTGCCTTTCTGTTCCTTTGATGCTTGGTGAATGCATTTTACAAATTCACACACTCCCAAAATGAACATAAACAGAGACATGAAAAGGTGTTCGCTTGCTCCATTTAAGCTCCACATCCAGAAATGACTGAATCTTCCTTATATGGATCCAAACGGCATAGAACCATCTGAACAGAGATTCAATGAAGAGGAGCCCATCAGGATTGAGGAATAGATGGTGTAAGGCATGTATGGCAAAGCAGACCCAATATTATAAGTTTATATTTGGAAAAGCCATTTTTTATTCCTATCTTAATAATTTCAAAAAATAGAACTGGACCAAATTGTTTTAACTCAGAATGAATTCAAGACTTGTATGCAAGATGGGAAACATAGAAGAAAAACCACAGATGGGAAAACTCCTAGAAGAAAACATAGGCAAAACACTCTTTGACATAAATCATAGCAATATTTTTTTGAATCTGTCACCTCAGGCAAAGATAACAAATGAGAAAATAAACAAATGGGACCTAATTAAACTTAAAAGCTTTTTACACAACAAGGGAAACCATCAACAAAATGAAATGACAAAAAGGGACTTCACTAGCAGTCCAGTGGTTAGGAGACCACACTTCCACTGCAGGGGGCATGGGTTCAATCCCTGACTGGAGAACTAAAATCCCACATGCCATATGGCATGGCCAAAAATTATTTTTAATTTTTTTAAAAATTGAAAAGACAACCTGCTGAATGGTAGAAAATATTTGCAAATGATATGGCCAGTAAAGAGTTAATATCCAAAATATTCAAATAGTTCATACAATTTACTATCAAAATAACAACTTGATTTTTAACATTAAACAGGTGTCACACACCCCAACCCCACATATGAGTGAGCTCCAGCAGTTCCTACAGCCTGGCCTCTTCTCTTCCTCTCTAGTACCAAACCCGCCATGATCCTCAGTCAACAGTAGGAATGCAGGAAATTCTTTATTGACTGTTCAATCTATTCTTTTTTTTTTTTAAATTTTAAAAAAATTTTTTTTTGTTCAATCTATTCTGATTTTTCTTTATAATTGACTATTATTCTAGAACGTCTCAAAGATGTACACACGTGGCAAGGATAATAAGCAGCAGAGTTATCCTGGATTCTACAATAATCTTTGAGCTCATATAAATCTGGAGTTTCAAATGGCAAAAGTAACTTATGTCCCTCCCCACAAAAACCTGCACATAGATGTAAATGGGAGCTTTATTAAAAGCTGCCAAAGCTTGCAAGATGTCCTTCTGTTAGGTGAATCATTAGAATCAATCAATATGGTTCATTCAGATGATGGAATATTATTCAGCACAAAAAAAAAGAAATGAGTTAAGTCATGAAAAGACATAGAGGAACCTTAAAAGAAGTTTATACGTGAAAGAAGCCCACATGAAAAGGGCAGGAAGCGTTTCATTGGCTGCTACCTGGTACAGGGCACAGGGCCTGCCCTCAGGAACCCGCGCCAGTAGTTCCTACTACCTGGCCTGCTCTCTTCCACCCCAGTGCCAAACCAGCCATGATCCTCAGTTACAGTAAGAATGCGAGAAAGTCCTGATTCTTTAAACCACTGGATGAAACATTTTTGAAAGAGAAAAGGGGAATTGAGCTCAACTATAAAGTATGGGCAGACTTTTCATAGGAAAGAGGAATGACGAGTACATTGCAGGTAGGAAACGTGGCAAAGAGCGAAGGCAAAGAGCGGGGAAACCTGGCACTTTCTGAAGATGTGGAAAAGAGGTTCCTTTAGGCGCGGAGGTTCTTGGAAAAGCACTGGCGTCAGCCTAGTGCTCAAGGTGAGGCAGCATAAGGAGGGGGGGACCTGCCGGGTGGACTGCCTTGTGTAAACCTCTCTCCCCTCCCGCGTCGCAGTCGCTCCCGGCAGAGCGCAGAGGGTGCCCTGCGCCCTGGGCTACTTCCCCTGCGGCAACGCGACCAGGTGCTTACCCCAGCAGCTGCAATGCGACGGCGTGGACGACTGCGGAAACCGCGCGGACGAGGACAGCTGCGGTGAGCGGGCCCCGGGGTCGCAGGGGCGGGCAGCAGGGCCGGGCCAGCTCCTGGCGGGGCCCGAGGGCAGAGGGGCCAGCGTCGGGCTGCTGAGCTTCTTGAACTAGAGATGGGAAAAGAGAAATGAAGCTGAAAATCAGAATACATGGCACTTACGGAAATCTTACATTTATTTTACTGGTTTAAAATATTTACTCTTACAAAGAAGATGTGGTATTATATATATAATATAATCTACACACAACAGAATACCACTCAGCTATAAAAGAGTGAAAGAATGCCATTTGCAGCAATGCAGGTGGCCCTAGAAATGACCATACTGAGGCAGGCCAGACAGAGAAAGACTAATACCATATGATATCACTTTTATGGGAAATCTAAAATATGACCCAAATGACCTTATTTACGAAACAGAAACAGACTGTTAGACATAGAAAACAAACTTATGATTACTGAATGCATAAGGAGATTGGGAGACAGCAATTAGGAGTTAGAAACGAACAGATACACACTATTTATAAGTAAACAACACGGACCTACACTATAGCATGGGGAATATATTCTTTATCTTGTAATAAACTATAATGTAAAGGAATCTGTTAAAGAATATATATATAATCACTCAATATGATAATTTATATGTGTGTGACTGAATCACTTTGCCAAAAACCAGAAACTAGTACAACATTGTAAATCAACTATACACCAACGTATTTTTTTAATGCATTCTCTCCGATGGATTAGTATCCCAGCCAGTGTTTCAAGAAAGTAATGATTGTGGCACATGGTTAAATTTAAGCCATAGACCTGCTCAGTTAACATCTTAAAGACAGAATGGTATAATTGTGAGGATGAGCTCTGGAGACAAGGTTGCTTGGTTGAAACCTGGTGCAACAATAACCGGTTATTAACCTTGAAGGTGTTTCTTAACCTCTCTCAGCCTCGATTTCCTTGTGTTGAGAATAGTACCCACACTAACAGAATTTGAAAAACTCCATGGACAAGAGCAGCCTGCCAGGCTACAAGCCATGGGATTGCAAAGAGTTGGACACAACTGAGCGACTGCAACACACACACAAAGGAATTTGAGCAGACTGAATCAGAAAAGCACAGGTACGCAGCAGATACTGTTTGGCAGCTGCTGTTGCTAGTTCTTATCATTTACGTAGTACAATTATGAAGGGAAAATGAGGCCTCCTAAAACAGACAAATCAGTAAGTCTAGCTTACCTCTCTTAATTGACAACCATAGTTATGACCTTATAAAGCCAAAAGTAGGGCTTCTAGACAGCTAAAATTTGGCTTTCAATTGGATTTTTGTTCAAATTTCTAAAGGTCTCAAAAACACAAATTTATAAAAAGAACTTAAATTGGCTGGATCTGGGGGTGGGGGAAATGGGTCTTGATTAATAGTGTAAATTAATGAGATTTCTCACTGATGGAAAAATAAAGTACTATTTTTAGAGGACCAAGACATGCATGCACAACTTTGTGCTGCAAAAACAGCTGATACCTCCCTGTTATCACTCCCTGGAGTATTACAGACCTTTTAACATTGATTTTATTCATTTGTTTTTGGCTGTGCTGGGTCTTTGTTGCTGTGGAAGCTTTTCTCTAGATGCAGAGAGCAGAGGCTCCTCTCTAGTTGTGATGCAAGGGCTTCTTGTGGTGGTGGCTTCTCTGGCTGTGGAGCACGAGCTCTGGGGCAAGTGGGCTGAGTAGCTGCTGCTCCTGGGCCCCGGAGCACAGGCTCAGTAGTTGTGAGCCGTGCGATAAGTTGCTCCACAGCATGTGGGGATCTTCTTGGACCAGGAATTGAACTCTGTACTTGCAGGCAGATTCTTCACCACTGAGCTACCAGAGAAGTCCCTATTATAGATTTTTTAAGGCATTGCCTTAAAGGAATTAAACTTCTCGGTCTGGAGAACTGTCTCTAGGTGGTGGCAGTAACTCAGAAGTGAGCACACTGCCTAAATCTGAGCTTAAGCTGCAGTTGCCTTTGTTTGGGATGACTTTGCAAATGTTTTTCTTCTTTAAACATATATATATATCACCTTGTTAAAAATACCTGAATACTATGTAATTTTTTTAGACTAAGAAAAATGTGTCCTGCTCATTGCTAACCACTCCACTCTCAAGCTGCTAGCAATTTCAGACAGAGTGACAGGAGCTATCCCTTCGCTATTGAAATAATGGCAGGAAGCAGAAAGAGCACTAAATTCACCCCCAAACAGCTTCGCAGGGAGAAGGATTTAGAAAGTTTTGCCTTTGAGTTAACTTAAAAAGACCAAGTGACAAAAGTAATAATCTAAAAGCATCGAGCTATCAGCTGAGAAAAAAAGCACACACACACACACACAAAACCTAAAAGTTGAGGATTATGTTTTATTTTGTTGACATACAGAGGACTTAAGCCTGGGAGACAGCCTCTCAATAGCTCTGAGAAATTGCTCTGAAGAGATAAGGGAGGGAGTGGGATAAAGAGGAGTTTTTGCGACAAAGACCAGTAGTTGGAACATCAAAATGTTACTGCTAATTAGAGAAGACCAGATATCTCAAATTAATGAATTCAACACTTTTTGTGTTTGGGAAGATGCAGGAGCCTGGGCTCATTGAAATCATTCCTGTGATATGCACCTTAACTATCTAGGGCCAGTATCCTGCTTTTGTCCATCCTGAACCCCCTCAAGGTACAAGTCAGGAGAGGGCTGCAGTGACTGAAGCCTTAGTGGCCGCAGCATCCTTTGTTTGCTGATATGGCAGGTGACATTCTTCATTCAAATCCTTAAACTCTAGCAGTTTCTCTAAATCCAGATGGAAGCAGTATCACAGGGGGGGTTTAAGATCAGGTTTCCAGAGACACAGACACAGATTCTGGTGAAACATTTTATAAAATGGGGATGATAAGAGTATCTGTGTCTGTGGGCTGTTCAGAGAATTCAATGCGATTCTGTATCTAAGATGGTGAGCAGAGCACCTGACAAACAATAATTTTGTTGTTGTTCAGTCCCCAAGTCATGACCAATTCTTTGCAACCCATGGACTGCATCATGCCAGGCTTCTCTGTCCAACACCATCTCCCAGAGTTTGCCCAAGTTCTTGTCAAATCCCTTATGATTATACAGTGGAAGTGACAAATGGATTTAAGGGATTAGATATAATGGACAGAGTGCCTAAAGAACTATGGACAGAGGTTCATAGCACCGTACAGGAAGCAGTGATCAAAACCATCCCCAAGAAAAAAAAGGAAAACTAGTTGTCTGAGGAAGCCTTACAAATAGCTCAGAGTAGAAGAGAAGTGAAAGGCAAAAGAGAAAAGGAAAGATATAACCATCTGAATGCAGGGTTCCAAAGAATAGCAAAGAGAGACTTAAAAAAAAAAAAAAAAGCCTTCCTAAGTGATCAGTGCAAAGAAATAGTGGAAATCAATTGAACAGGAAAGACTAGAGAGAAAATTAGAGATACCAAAGGACCATTTCATGCAAAGATGGGCACAATAAAGGAGAGAAACAGTGTGGACCTAACAGAAGCAGAAGATATTAAGAAGAGGTGGCAAGAATACCAGAACAACTATACAAAAAAAAAAAAAATCTTAATGACCATGATAGTGTGATCACTCACCTAGAGCCAGACATCCTGGAATGCAAAGTCAAGTGGGCCTCAGTAAGCATTACTATGAACAAAGCTAGTGGAGGTGATGAAATTCCAGCTGAGCGTTTTCAAATCCTGAAAGACGATGCTTTCAAAGTGCTGCACTCAATATGCCAGAAAATTTGGAAAACTCAGCAGTGGCGACAGGACTGAAAAAGGTCCGTTTTCATTCCAATCCCAAATAAATGCAATGCCAAAGAATGCTCAAACTACTGCATAATTGCATTCATCTCACACGCTAGCAAAGTAATGTTCAAAGTTCTCCAAGCCAGGCTTCAACAGTATGTGAACTGTGAACTCCCAGATGTTCAAGCTGGATTTAGGAAAGGCAGAGGAACCAGAGATCAAATAGCCAACATCTGTTGGATCATAAAAAAAAGCAAGATAATTCTAGAAAGACATATACTGCTTCATTGACTACACTAAAGCCTTTGACTGTGTGGATCACAACAAACTGGAAAATACTTAAGGAGATGGGAATACTAGACCACCTTACTTGCCTCTTATGAAACCTGTGTGCAGGTCAAGAAGCAACAGTTAGAACTGGACATGGAACAACAGACCAGTTCCAAATCGAGAAAGGAGTATGTCAAGGCTGTAAACTGTCGCCCTGCTTATTTAACTTCTATGCAGAGTATATCATGTGAAATGCCAGGCTGGCTGAAGCTCAATCTAGAATCAAGATTGCTGGGAGAAATATCAATAACCTCAGATATGCAGATGACACCACCCTTATGGCAGAAATTAAAGAACTAAAGAGCCTCTTGATGAAAGTGAAAGAAGAGAGTGAAAAAGTTGGCTTAAAACTCAACATTCAAAGAGTTAAGACCATGGCATCTGGATCTGGTCCCACATAGATGGGGAAACAGTGGAAACAGGGAGAGACTTTATTTTGGAGGCTCCAAAATCGCTGCAGATGGTGACTGCAGCCATGAAATTAAAATATGCTTGCTCCTTGGAAAAAAATCTGTGACCAACCTAGACAGCATATGAAAAAGCAGAGACATTACTTTGCCAACAAAGGTCCATCTAGGCAAAGCTACGGTTTTTCCAGTAGTCGTGTATGGATGTGTGAACTGGACTATAAAGACAGCTGAGTGGTGAAGAATTGATGCTTTTGAACTGTGGTGTTGGAGAAGACCCTTGAGAGTTCCTTGGACTGCAAGGAGATCCAACCAGTCTATCCTAAACCAAATCAGCCCTTAATATTCATTGTAAGGGCTGATGCTGAAGCTGAAACTCTGATACTTTGGCCACCTGATGCAAAGAACTGACTCATTGAAAAAGACCTTGGTGCTGGAAAAGATTGAAGGCAGGAGGAGAAGGGGATGACAGAGGATGAGCTGTTTGGATAGCATCATTGACCTATCATTGAACTGTCTCCATCATTGGCTCTGTCTCTTCATCCTTTCTTTATTTTTCCACTCTTCTCCCATAGCACATTGGGCACCTACTGACCTAGAGAGTTCATCTTTCAGTGTCACATCTTTTTGCCTTTTCATACTGTTCATCTGATGCTGAAGCTGAAGCTCCAATACTTTGGCCACCTGATATGAAGAACTGATTCATTGGAAAAGATCCTGATGCTGGGAAATATTGAAGGCAGGAGGAGAAGGGAATGACAGAGGATGAGATGGTTGGATGGCATCAATGGACATGAGTCTGAGAAAACTCTGGGAGATGGTGAAAGACAGGGAAGCCTGGCGTGCTGCAGTCCATGGGATCTCAAAGAGTCAGACATGACTAAGAGAATGAAAAACAACAAAAATGTTCATTGAATTGGTGATGCAATCTAGCCATCTCATCATGTCACCCTCTTCTCCTTCTGCCTTCCATTTTTCCTAACATCCGAATTTTTTTTCAATGAGTCAGCTCTTTGCATCAGGTGGTCAGCTTTAGCATCAGTCCTTCCAATGAGTATTCAAGGTTGATTTCCTTTAAGATAGACTAGTCTGGTCTCCTTGCTGTCCAAGGGACTCTCAAGAGTCTTCTCTAACATCACAGTTCAAAAACATCAGTTCTCTATCATTCTGCCTTCTTCATGGTCCAGATAATAGCCCTCCATAAATGCTCCCTGGTACATCAGTCAGCAGTGGGTATGTCACAAGCCCAGTGTCTTAGCTCAGATTCTGTGGCTCAGCAATCCCTGCTGGGCTCAACTGAGATCTGCTGTACCATTTTCCCTCCTCTGCTGGGCTTTCTCAATGCCTCTGCAGACATCTGTGGGTGAACTCTGTTGCCATGCTTGTGACCTGGGCTGAGACAGCTGGGGACACTGGTCCTTCTGCAGATCACATCATTTGATCATTCTACTGGCACTAGTCCTTTCCCAATAGAAGAAATGGAGCCCTTCTCCTGCCAAGAACAGCTCAAAGTCAAGTGCAAGGAGCTCAGACAGAGGGAGGGCAGACTAGAGCTAAGCTTGCAAATTCTGCCACAGTCAGTATTACATTAGCTTTTCCTACAAATATTAATACTGACTCACAGTGGCTCAGAGCCTCCCTGCATGACCTTAGAAGTTCTTTTAAATAATTTAAATATTTCAAGGAGTAACCATGATATCTGCCTACTTATCTTATTAAAACAGCAGCTGATATTTGAAGAATTTTGACACTCTTGATTTTATAGTTAGGTGTGTATGTAGGATGTGTGTCTGTGTGTGTGTTTGTCCTTTTGATTCAGAGATAGTTATTCAGGAGGTGGGCAAGCTTTCCCCTATCTCCTGAAAATGTAACTGCAGTTAATTGGGGGGGGAATAAATTATGCAGATTTCTATATTTGGTCCTTTAGAATATTCATTACTCTGAATCCTGTTGAATTCTAATAGAATGTAATACTAGGAAAGACATTAAGTTCTATTTATTTCTCTCTTTTTTTTATTGGAATGTAATTGCTTTACGATCCTGTGTTCGTCTATTCTTTACAATGAAATGAATCAGCTATAAGGGACATGGGTCCCTTCCCTCTTGGACTCCCCCCCACCATTCCCCATCCCACCCATCTAGGTCATCACAGAGCACCCAGCTGAACTCCCTTTGTTATAGCAGGTCCCTATTAGCTATCTATTTTTCACACGGTAGTGTGTGTATGTCAAACCTAAATCAGGAAAGGTCTGTTTCTTCATCTGTAGAAGAATTTAATTTTGACAAAAAGCATGGGCATGACTCTTGTGGAAACAACACTTAATGAGACTTAGAGACTGTTGTGGGCTTCCCAGCTGGCCCTAGTGGTAAAGCATCCACTTGCCGATGCAGGAGACGTAAGAGACATGGGTTCAGTCCCTGGGTTGGGAAGATCCTCTGGAGGAGGACATGGCAAGAATACTCGAGTATTCTTGCCTAGAAAAATCCCATGGACAGAGGAGCCTGCCGGGCTACAGTCCATGGGGTCACAAAGAGTCCAACACAACTGAGTGACTGAGCACAATGGGAACCAAAATCAATTTGGAGATGAATTCCCTGTATGGTTCCTTCTTTCCCCTCTCTTTTCCATCCTCTCCCTCCAGTATTTTTCCACTCTCTTCAGGTCTGTGGCCCATATGTTTCCCCTCCTTTTATTCCTCCTCTCCAGCTTCCCCCTTCCTTCTTTTACTCTCTCTCAACTCCCCTTCCTATTTAATCCTTCTGTTGTCCTCCATTCTTTGCTCTTTCAAACCAAACACTCCACAGTGTTCATAAATTAGACTTCATTATTGAACTCATTTCATTAAGTTTATAAGCTGCTCATTTCAAAGGCTTTAACACGTTTACTTCCCAAGAAAGAATCCAAGAACTTGTTTTTAATTTCTAAGTAGCTATAAAATGATTCCTACCACCCCTACCCTACCCTTGGGCTGAGTAACCCAGAGGGTGGTTTGTATCTTATGATCAGTGGATTCTTTGAGAATCAAGAAAATCTTCCGTGTGTGTTAGTCACTCAGTTGTGTCTGACTCTTTGCGACCTTATGGACTGTGGCCTGCCAGGCTCCTCTGTCCATGAAACTCTCCAGGCAAGAATACTGGAGTGGATTGCCATTTCCTTCTCCAGGAGATTTTCCCAACCCAGGGATAGAACCCAGGTCTTCCACATTGTAGGCAGATTCTTTACCATCTGAGCCATCTATAAATCCCCTGAAGACCATAAAATGTTGTGCATTTGTGGACATGTGCCTTTTCAATGAGAAAAGTGTCAGTAACTTAATCAGCTTTATAAAAGGTATAGAGTTTTTAAAAGATAAAAAGCTTCCTTATTCCTGTTATTGGATAAAACTGAAATCTCCTAAAAAGAAACAATTTCATCATGAACTGGAATCAGTTTCTCCCAATTAGCACTCCAAAATTGTTCATATAAAATCAGTAGGTGTGTGCATAGCTTTGAATGATTGCAACAGTAACAACTTTTCCTTACCTTCTTTGATTTCTTTTTAAAATAGAAACAAAATTGTAGGAAGATTCCTTAACCAGGCATCAGAAGGCTCAGACTCAGAGCTTGGAACTATCTCTTTCTGTCTGTTACTTGGGTGAATCGTTTCTTTAGGCTCAGTCCCCTTCCTTACTTGTGAAACTGGAATAATAAATTTGTTGTGACAATTAAGTGAATTACCTGAGTAGAAATGCTTATCATGTAATGAGCAGACAGTAAATCTGGGCAGACCAGAGTATTGACTACCATGCTTGGCAGTTACTTTGGAAATTCACATCTTTGAAATTCTGTCCCAGGAATTGTTTAGATTTGACTGTACTCCAAACATGCTTCCCTAGTAGCTTAGTTTGTAAAGAATCTGCCTGCAGGAGACCTGGGTTTGATCCCTGGGTTGGGAAGATACCCTGGAGAAGGAAATGGCAACCTACTCCAGTATTCTTGCCTGGAAAATGCTATGCATAGGGAAGCCTAGTGGGCTATACCCCATGTGGTTGTAAGAGCTGGACAAAACTTAGCAACTAAACCACCACCCACCCACCACACCAGGGAAGTCATGGTTTGCAGTTGTGAAGGGAAGTATGAAGCAAGTTGAGACAAGGTAATATAAGCAATCTGTCCCCAAGGTTCTGATAATATGTCATTTTAGGGATCTCTGACATAAGCAGGGAATGGTGTATACCACTAACTTTTATGAAAAAGAAATATTCAGAGCATGGATCAAATAACTTCTAGCTACATGTACATATAAATACCTTAAACCTTAGCATCTGAAGATAAACAACATTTTGTTTAGTCAATTATCATTAATTATTAAAAATACAGGTGAGAATTGAAAAGCAACTAATATCTTAAATTTTTATTAGACAAAAAGAGTACATTCTTTTAAAATCTTTGTTGTTCATCGTTGTCAACATTTAAAAATCCACACATCCAGTTTTGTAAATATGGGGAAAATCATGATCCACCCTTATGAAAACATTTCTTTGACATAAATATTGTGTTAAACTGTTACTGGTCTTCTTATGCCAAAATTAGATAATGCTCATGAAATTCACCTAAACCAGAAGGTCTCCAAATGTGCTTCAGAACCAAAGTCATCAGCAGCACCCAGGAAGCTGTTAGAAAGGCAGGTTCTCAGTCTCCATCCCAGCTCTAGAAAAGAAAGAAAGTGAAGTTGCTCAGTCGTGTCCGACTCTTCGCAACCCCATGGAGTGTAGCCTACCAGGCTCCTCCATTCATGGGATTTTCCAGGCAAGAGTACTGGAATGGGCTGCCATTTCCTTCTCCAGGGGATCGTCCTAACCCAGGGATCAAACCTGGGTCCCCCACATTGCAGGCAGTCGCTTTACCGTCTGAGCCACTAGGGAAGCCCATTGACTCAGAAATTCTGCCACTGGTTCTGCAATTGCTGTATATGCTCTTGATGTCTTTCAGGTGCACAATAGACTTTGAGCACCACTGACCTAAACCCAAAGGAGCAGAAAGTAAGGCATGCACTGGAAATAGTAGCCATGGTGAAACTAAACCAAAAGCAAGACTTCAGTATGGCATGCAAGCATTCTCACTTGCTAAGAAACTCCATTATCACAATCATTATCAATTTTTTTTGTTTGTTTCTATAAGATAAATTGCCACTCTACTAGTGGAAGTCATCTAAAAAAACCAAAAACTTGAACTATGCTCAAAACCTCAAAGATGGCCAGTTGGGATGCTTCTGCTATCCCCACAAGGATGGGTTGGGACTTCCCAAAAAAGATGTCAGAATTTCACACCATCTTTACAGTCTAGGTGATAAAAATTATGAGATGTAGTTATTTCTTCCTGCCTCTTATTAATTTACTTTACAAGCTGTATTTTTTCTTTTTTTATAGTATCTGGATGATTTATGCCCCCTAGCCTGTCCATTTTTAAGACATCCATATTTAAATTTGGTCTAATGCTAATTAAATCAAGTCAGAAAGTTAGATCTTTTCTGAATATGTTAATGCATATTTAAATAAGAAGCATTAAATGTATTTATAATCACATAACATATAACATCTTAGATATAAATAAAAGGAAAACCCACAGATTAAAAAGTCACTTTTAGAGTGATTATTTACAGCTTAGTATATTGTAGAATAAAAACAATTTTCTAGCAGAAGGGGGGACATTTTTCTTAATTAGACCTTTTAAAAGATACATTCTTTAAAAAGTAGCTCCAAAAACCTCTCCTGTACTTCCTTAAACAATTTAAACATTGACACCAATAATAATTATTACAGTGGAGAAATAAGTCAAACAGAAAGCGTGACAAAATTTAGAGAGGTCACTAAAAAAATGAAACAGCATCAAATAAATTAAACTGATCCCCCATGGATTGAACTGCAATATAAACTGATTATACTTAGAAAGAACTGTTACTTTTGTATTATCACAGACATTTTAAACAAGTAGTCTTATTTGCCAATAAGTTCCCAGTTCTCTTAGAAACCCTATAAAAAAAGAATACAAAATATCAAAAAATAAAATATCTCAGTACAACAAGCATAAGATATCAAATCACTAAGCATTTTTAATGGACCCAATGTATGTAAAAGTTTTAATCAAGTTTTTGATATAAAACTTGACAAAAATTTTCAGTTGAATTCACAGGGATTCCTTTTTTTCTAAAATATTTGGGCAGAACTTATATATATACATGTGTCTTCTAGATGGTTATGATGAAGTTCACATCTTTTTCATTCTATCCCAGGAATTGTTTACATTTGACTGGACTCCAAAACAGTGAAGTCCTAGACAAAATTGATTGTATCATTTTTATAACTTTGATCCTTTCTGATAAGTTCCAACATGGAAATGTACAAACTTTTCCCTGATTTATGCTCTTTGATATAATTCCCACAACATTTCCATATGTTTTTGCCATTATTACTACCCATTTTTCATCTCCATACAAAACCATCACAGATGAAATCAGAATAGAGACCAACAAAAA
This sequence comes from Antilocapra americana, assembly GCA_007570785.1. Classification (NCBI taxonomy): domain Eukaryota; kingdom Metazoa; phylum Chordata; class Mammalia; order Artiodactyla; family Antilocapridae; genus Antilocapra; species Antilocapra americana. The sequence continues at coordinate 19,743,856 of ML663006.1, forward strand.
CTAGTTTTTAAGTATCATTAGAGCAGCATTTAGTGTGACAATTCTGAACCAAAAAAGGAAGGGCTATTCACTGTTTCAGCTAAAGCTCTTAGACATGTAGGAGAAGATGTCTGGATAAATACCAAGGGGATCCAATAACATAAAGGTGAAGACTCTCATTCATGCACTATTTGGGGAAACTTCCCTGGTGGTCCAGTGGTTAAGACTCTGTGCTTTCACTCCCAGGGGCATGTGTTCAGTCCCTGGTCAGGAAACTAAGATTCCCACATGCCAAGCGGCATAGTCACAAAAAGAGGGGAAGGGAATTATTTTTGTTCATTTCAAATCGAATGCTCTAACTTTGCAGTAAAAATGAAATATTAAAATAGCATCAGATTCACAGCTGCTTTTCAATCTATTGATTACATCCAGATTTTTATTTTAAAGGAACTCTTTGCATTTCCAGATTAGAATTTGCTAGCAGTTCTTCTGTATTATAAATAAATGGCAATACAAAGAAGGCTCCCCATCACAGTCACACTCACCCAGTTTCATCCCCCTTGGAGGCAGGTTGAATCACTCTACCATGAAGACCCAAGTTCAGATACTCACCTCAGCAGACTCAGAGCATCAGCCCTGCTCTGCACTTTATCAGCTTTGTCTACAGGAGAAGGATGAAAACTTGGTTCCTCTGTTTCCATATTTGTATTTCTTTGCTCCACAGGGAAAATGGAAGCTTTCTCTAACACATTTTGGGTGATGTAGTAGGTTAGCCTGCACTAAAAACTGATGTCTACTCAGAACCTCAGAATGTGATTTAACATGGAAATAGGGTCTTTGTAGATGTAATGAAGTTGAGGAGTTTCTGGTTTCCCCTGGTGAAGCCCAGGCAGACCCTTCTCTCCTCTCTTTCTAGTCCAAATATCTTGTCCAGTCTGGGAATAGTAAAGCCTAGCTCTTCTTTTTGTTTTTCCACAATCATTGTCAATGCTCAAACCTGGGCCTTTGACAACTAAATACTAAAAATTTGATTCCTTTGTTTCCTGCAGACATCTGCTTCATTTCTTCTGCAAGGCAATGAAAGTGGAAAATTGTAGCCTCTTGCTACAGGGGAGAGTGCAAGGCATTCAAGGGAAAGGAAACTAACATCCCAAATATTTGCCTGTCACTGGCTGGCAGTAATCTATAAGAATTAGATAAACAGTATTTATTTACGGATATGATGATGATGATATATACTTTTTAATAGGCTTATAAGAATGCTTGAAGTGTATTCAAGGATTCTTTTAATTTTTAATTGGGCCTTCATTTAAAATTCTGAGTTGCTAAATATTCCTTCATTTCTTCAATAGAGCTTTTTACAGAGCTGTCAGAATGATGGCAATGCCAGTCCATTTGATGTAGAACTTAGCTGTTTTCATTGTAAAATATTTCATCAGAGTTGTGCATTTGTCTTTTTAAAGGCTAAAGACACAGGAGGAACAGTGACATACATCATAAATACATGTATTGATAAACAACTATGCACTGCATGCTCAAAAATGGCTGTTTTTCTGTTTATTATTCTCCAGATAGCATTAGAGAAACCTAAGTAGCTGAACCCTTGGCTTTTCTATAAATATAAACCTTTTTAAAGCCTCAAATATGTTGATCTATGTTTATCCAACAATTCTTCAAAGTTTGAGTTAACGACACAAAGACTCTCAGCTTAGAATGCTTCCTTTGAGATAGGACACAAAAGGCAGTTTCTGTAGTGGTTCAGTTTCCTTTAAAATATCCCCACAATAATATCACACTCAATTTCTTCAAAGAGTTGCCTCTAAAGGTACTCAGAAATAGAGTCCCAGAGGTAGAAAGCAAGCTTATGGTTATCAAAGGGGAAAGGGGTGGGGGGTAAATTGAAAGATTGGGACTGGCAACTGATACACTATTGATATAATAGATAACTAATAAGGACTTACTGAGTGGCACAGGGAACTATACTCAGTACTCTGTAGTGGAAAAAGAACCTTAAAAAAGAGTGGATATATGTATATGTACACTGATTCAGTATGCTGTACACCTAAAACTAAAACAACATTGTAAATCAACTATACTTAACAGAAATTAATTTAAAAGTAAAAAAGGAAACTATAAACAAGACGAAAAGACAACCCTCTGAATGGGAGAAAATAACCGCAAATGAAACAACGGGCAAAGAATTAATCTTCAAAACATACAAGCAGCTCATGCATCTCAATATCAGAAAAACAAACAACCCAATCAAAAAGTGGGAGGAAGACCTAAACAGACATTTCTCTGTAGAAGACATACAGATGGCAAATAAACACATGAAAAGATGTTCAACACCACTCATTATTAGAGAAATGCGAATCAAAACTACAATGAGGTATCACCTCATACCCACTGGAATGGCCGTCACCAAAAAAAATCTACAAAGAATGAATGCTGGAGAGGAGGTGGAGAAAAGGGAGCCCTCTAGCATTGTTGGTGGGGATGTAAGTTGATACAGCCGCTATGGAGGACCATATGGAGATTCCTTTAAAAACTAGGAATAAAACTACCATATGACCCAGCAATCCCACTACCCTGAGAAAACCATAATTGAACAAACTCAGTCTTCATGGCAGCACTATTTACAACAGCCATAACATGGAAGCAACCTAGAAGTTCACTGGCAGATGAGTGGATAGAGAAGTTGTAGTACGTATAGACAATGGACTTTCGCTCAGCAATAAAAAGGAACACATTTGAGTTAGTTACAATGAGGTGGATGAACTGAGAGCCTGTTATACAGAGTAAAGTAAGTCAGGAAGAGAAAAAAATATATCACGTATTACTGCATATATATGTGATCTCGAAAAATGGTACTGATGAACCTATTTGCAGGGCAGGAATGGAAATACAAACATAGAAAACAGACTTAAGGATACGGTGTGGGGGAGGAAGGAGAGGGAGGGAGGAATTGAGAGTAGCATGCCATGTATACATCGTGCATGTGTGCCAGTCACTCGGTCGTGTCCGGGTCCTCACGACCCTGCGGACCGTAGCCAGCCAGGCTCCTCTGTCCATGGACTTCTCCAGGCAAGAATACTGGAGTGAGTTGCCATTCCCTTTTTTATTATAATGTAAATTAGTTCCCAAATTTTATTATAATGTAAGAGAGACTGGGTTTTCTCTGAAGTGTCTTTCAGGACAGAGACCCATTCATTCATTCATTCATTGAATTAATAAATACTTACTAATGCAGCATGCAAGACCAGGTTTTTCTTGGTCTATGGCATTCATTTTTATTCTGAGCATCATTACATGTCTTTAGTTTTAAAAAACTATTTTTAGCAAATATATATATATATATATATCTGATCAATGGTGTTTATATTTCACTACCCACACATACTGGAAACCATATGCCCTAACACAGTATCCTCTTAGTACCATGCCATTTACTCCATGATACTTCAAGAAACACCAGAGAATCAACTTCAGTGGGATCATGACTAAAGCATGAAAAACCACTCTGCTCACTGTCTCATACGTCCTTAAAATATGAAGGATATAGGATTTAAAATATAGAAACACATGTGCCAAAAGCTGTTTTCTTAAAAATGCTAACTTTCCAACCTTGCAGTTTTGGCTACGTTTTCTGCCCCTGCCTTCTGGTGAGAGGAAGTAATGGGTGGGAAGAAGAAAATGCTTTGGGAAGGCAGGAAGGAAGGTAAATGTTAATTACGAAAAGGCTTGTTTGTTTGAAGATGTTACTATTTAAAAAGAGAACTCCCTACAAAATATATGCTCTGACTTGGGGAAATATTATAAAAGCTGTCTTGTCCTGTTTCCTTCTGCATTCTCAAATTCCACATTGCCTCTCTTTCTCTTTTCCCTCTCTTTTCTGTGCTCTCCCTCTCATGTGTGTGTGTGTGTGTGTGTGTGTGTGTGTGTGTGTGTTGAGGTAGAGTGAGATAGAAAAGGAGAGAAAAGAATAGGATGAGAAAGGGACAGAACAGAGAAGCAGTGTAAGTAACTACATTACTTAGATTTGTTGGACTCAATTGTTACGAATACACCATGGTAGGGTGAACCCCTTTAAGACAGAAGAGAGAGAAAGTGATGCTAAAGGACAAAGCATTATATTAACGGTAAAAGTGCCGCAAATTGAAACAGTTCACTTGTAAAAGCTGAGTTAAATATAGGGCCTGCTGAAGAACCAGAGCAAAGGAAAAGCTACATCTACTGGCTGTCAGCCAACCTTCCAGGCTTATGAATGTCATCGCGGCAGTGACACGCCACTGGTGGAAGCAAGCCTGGCTCTGCCATGCCTTCATGTCACCTGAGTCCCATCGCTGTGTGCTGAGGTCCAGGTGGATGGGTGAGGACAGGAACGTGAGCATGGGTAGCACCTCCCCTGCCCCAGACAGGCCCTGGCAGCCTGCAAGGTTGAGTCGTTCAGACTTCCACCCTCCAGCTATAGATACAAAAAAAACAAACCTCTTCTATATAATAATCAGTGCTTTGTCACATCCAGAGCCAAACGACCTCTCTTACCCACGTGTTTTATCTGTAACAATTATAAATGTATAAAATTCATAACATTAGTATGAAAATTAATCTACTTTAAAAAAAATTTTAGTTATACCTTGCATGAGTACTTAGTCACTTTAGTCATGTCAAACTCTGTGCGACCCCGTGGACTATTAATAGCCCACCAGGCTCCTCTGTCCATGGGATTCTCCAGGCAAGAATACTGTAATGCGTTGCTGTGCCCTCCTCCAGGGACTCTTCCTGACCCAGGGATCAAACTCGCATCTCTTATGTCTAACTTGCATTGGCACGTGGATATTTTTACCACCAGCACCACCTGGGAAACCCAGTTATACCTTAATGATTCACAATATTTCCATTGATTCCATGGCTAACAGTAATGATGAACTTAAATGCTATTTAACAACAGCTTCTGATTGTCATTTAAATGAATTTTTGTATAATCCACACAATGCTGATGTAAGAGCCTGTAGAATGGAAGTGAAACAGGCAAGAGAAAAATAGGTAACAGCAACAGCTAGATATTTCAAGGCAATGTTGTATAAAAGTTGAAATTTCTATAAGAAGAATATAAACTGATTAAATCATATTTGGGGCCTAGAAATGATTACAATAATTTTATTATTTTAATTCTTCAGTTAGTTTTAATAATTCTCTTTCTTAGATCACTTAAACTTCTCAGAATCAGTTTTTCCATCTGTAAGTGGAGCTGGCAATAATGACCAAATAGAGATACCATGAGAATAAAATAAAAATAGTAATACAGTGTAACACGTACTTGCTAAATGCCAGTTCTCTCAGTGCCAAGAGCTAATACTCAATTTCTCTGTTGAAAAATCAGAGAATTTAAATTCCTCACAGTATCATCCTTTCTTGTATCTAAAGACACAAACTCAAGTTTTTGAAAGTAAAAACTTGCCTAAAATAATCAAATGTAGCTAACTCAAGAAAGGGCAACAACCCAATGCCATAGACTTCAAAACCTGACAACCAAGGAAAGAAATAGATATTTCCAGAGCCCAGTAAGAGCAGAGCATTCTCCAAGGCTCCTGATTCCATCCCCAGAACCCAAATGGGTGATGCAGTAAGATGCTGGTAATTATTCCAACCATTCCTGCAGGGAGCCCACTGAACCAAACCACACTGAAGTGCACAGGTTCAGAAAAAAAAAATCACTGCTTTGTTCTCATTCCTGAGATTCCACTTGAGTTCCCCCAAATGGTTAAATATCCAGTGCCACTTAAACCATGTTTTAATTCAATAATTAAATCAGTCTCTATATCTATCAAGGTCTCATACAAGAAACTCAAGCTATGTCAAACAGATATTAGACGCTTATAAAATTCTCAGACAGGATGGAAACATAGGCGTCAGCAAAGCCCCTATGATAGCCCCTAAATAGCCACAGAATCCAAGAGCATAGCACGAATGCTCCTATCTGGAGACGGAGACACAGCTGATCACACCTCCAATGCCCTGCCACCATTGTGGCAAAAAGTAAAGAGGAACTAAAGAGCCTCTTGATGAAAGTGAAAGAGGAGTGAAAAGTTGGTTTAAAACTCAACATTCAAAAAATTAAGATCATGGCATCTGGTTCCATGACTTCATGGCAAATAGATGGAGAAACAATGGAAACAGTGAGAGACTACTTTAGGGAGCTCCCAAATCACTGCAATGGTAACTGCAGCCATGAAATTAAAAGATGCTTGCTCCTTCGAAAAAAAGCTGTGACCAACCTAGGCAGCATATTAAAAAGCAGAGACATTACTTTGTCAACAAAGGTCCGTCTAGTCAAAGCTATGGTTTTTCCAGTAGTCATGTATGGATGTGAGAGATGGACTATAAAGAAAGCTGAGCACCAAAGAACTGATGTTTTTGAACTGTGGTGTTGAAGAAGACTCTTGAGAGTCCCTTGGACTACAAGGAGATCCCACCAGTCAATCATAAAGATCAGTCCTGAATATTCATTGGAAGGAGTGATGCTGAAGCTGAAACTCCAGTAGTTTGGCCACCTAATACAAAGAACCGACTCATTGGAAAAGACCCTGATGCTGGGAAAGACTGAAGGCAGGAGGAGAAGGGGATGGCAGAGGATGAGATGGTGGGATGGCATCACCGACTCGATGGACATGAATTTGAGCAAGCTCCAGGAGTTGGTGATGGACAGGGAAGCCAGGTATGCTCCAGTCCATGTGTCCAGAGAGTCGGACACAACTAACCTACTGAACTGAACTGAAAGTAACTAGCAAGCCTCCAACAAACAAGTAGCCTCACTGGAAGGGGAAGGCAGCCACTTATGCTGGCCAGGGAAGTTCAGTTGGATGGGGATTTAGGGGGATGCAAATTCAACCAAACATGCTCAAATGTCTCATTACAATTCCCAGGGTCCCTCTCTTTTCAAATCAGAGTTCTAGTGTTCACTTAAAAGATAGGACAAGGGCTTCCCTTGTGGCTCAGTGGTAAAGAATCTGCCTGCCAGTGCAGGAGAAATGTGTTCGATCCCTGATCTGGGAAGGTCCCACATGCCACAGAGAAGCTAAGCCCATGAATCAAATATTGAGTTTCTGCTCTAGAACCAGAGAGCCACAACGACTAAGCATATGTGCCATAATTACTGAAGCCCACACGCCCTGCAGTGCGTGCTCTGCAACAAGGGAAGCCACTTAAATGAGAAGCTCACACACCACAACTAGAGAAAAGCCTGTGCACAGCAACAAAGACCCAGAGCCATCAAAAATAAATAAATAAAGGACAAAATGTGAATTCAGCTTATGCTGTAACCTTAGCAACCCATCAGATTTGAGTCCTATCTGAGTCCTGAGGTCCCAAAAGATAAAAGGTTATCTTAGGGTAGTTATGGCAGCTCCCTGGTTCTCTGAACCTTCTTGAGCTGCTGACGTCATACCCTGAGATTGTCATTTTCTCTCTTTAATCTCTCCAGGGCTATCCTCATAATCATTTCATTCCACAACACTTGACATTTCTTGTTTTCATTCTGATGAGTTACCATAGCAACTGCTTTGCCAGAGTCTATCTTTTGAAGAGGCACATAAGCCCAGGAAGCCATAAGTAATCATTTAAACAATCTTTTTTGTCACAGTGTGCCATAGACTATGAGAGTACAATTTCCTAATAGTTGCAGGACTGTTGTTATCTTCAAAACCATTCAGGTCAGATAACCAATCCAATATTATTATCCTTGAGATTGTTATCTGCAGCCCCTTCTGGAAGGAGAAAACAGAAACCACTCTAAAGTTTGGGAGCCTTGAGAAAAAAAAAAAGAGGTTTCACACAGAGAAGAATGTATTTATAGAATTATTATAAAGACTATAGAAGCAGGAGTGGGGAAAACACTACCACACTTGCAAGCCCAAGATTAAGAAGCATCCACTATTGCTCATCAGCTGGAAGCATGGTAACTGTCCTACCTGCAATAGGTACCCACAAGATGGAGTCTACAAACTTCCAGTCTCGCAAGAGGGAATCCCACTGGTAGAAATATATCTATAGGAACTGAACTTCTTGGAGTCTGGAAAACTAAGAACTAAGTTACCAGCTTCTGAAGAATGAGAAAACATTCTAAACTGAATGGTAGGAGAGCAAAAAAAAAAAAAAAAAAAAAGGATGCATTAAATCTTCAGCAGTCACAACAAGCTACTGTCTCTATTCACCTGAACAAACTCAGTCTTTCAAATTTCCTTCCCTTCCTCCTATTACTCTACTCACAATGTCAAGGGTCAGCGAGACACTTTGACCTGGTTCCTGGTTGTTCAGAAGCTGAGATTTGCTGTTTCTTGGGTATATCTTTTGTCCATCCAATTACTGGCACTCAGTTGGAATCTCAAGCTGATGTCTGCAGATAGTCAACTTAAGGCCCATCAATCATCTCCTTCTGAGATATCATAATGATATCATTGAGATATCATATAAATATCATTGGGATATCATTACACTGCCTTGCTACTTGTGTTTATTTTGAAATCATTCATAATAAAGTGTTCAAACTAACAAGTAATACTAAAGGATGGAAACAGCTATAAATACAATCTTTAAATAGCATATCTTCTTTCCAATTTGTTTTTAGTGAAACTTTAAAAGGAAGCCTGATTTTACAAGCATACGTAACACTTATGTTAGAATACCTTTCCTTTCCCAAATGTAATCTTCATGAAAGAGTTAATGAGCCGTGGAAAATAAGAAAATAACCTGGAGATGGAGGAAAATTGTACAAATTATATTTAATCAGATAAGAGCATATTCAAAAAATTTTCTGATTTGAGCAGACCATTCACCAATCCAGAAAATTTAGGAGAAGCAGCAAGATTATATGGAGAAAGATGATGAGTTCCATTTGGTGAGTGTTATGTTCTAGGTGCTTGTAGTGAGCAGATTCCATGTTACAACAGATAAAGTGCAGGCTGGAAATGTAATTTGGAAGTCTTCTGGTTAGAAGGAAAACCATGGATGAGATTAGGTTCACCAAATCCTGGCAAAGTTACACTATCTGGACTCAATCTCGGGTTTAAATTATACATATGCAGCAGAAATAACATAAAATATATGCCAGACTTAAATTTAATCCTAACTTACATAAGATAAACTTTTATCACTTCTATCACCTGTTTATATGTTTGAAAGTTAGTGTTAGTCCCTCAGTCGTGTCTGACTCTTTGCAACCCCAAGCTCCTCTGTTCATGGAATTTTCCAGGCAAGAATACTAGAGTGGGTAACCATTCCTTTCTCTAGGGGATATTCCCCACCCAGGGATTGAACCCAGGTCTCTTGTTTATGTTTATGCATCCTTAAAGAGTCCCAATAGTTCAGTTCAGTTCAGTCGCTCAGTCATGTCCAACTCTTTGCGACCCCATGAACCACAGCACACCAGGCTTCCCTGTCCATCATCAGCTCCCAGAGTCCACCCAAACCCATGCCCATCGAGTCAGTGATGCCATCCAGCCATCTCATCCTCTGTCGTCCCTTTCTCCTCCTGCCCCCAATCCTTCCCAGCATCAGGGTCTTTTCCAATGAGTCAACTCTTCGCATGAGGTGGCCAAAGTATTGGAGTTTGAGCTTCAACATCAGTCCTTCCAATGAACACCCAGAACTGATCTCCTTTAGTATGGACTGGTTGTATACTCTTGTAGTCCAAGGGACTCTCAAGAGTCTTCTCCAATACCACAGTTCAAAAGCATCAATTCTTCAGTGAAGAGTCCCAACAGCATCCTGAAAAAAGCTTAATACCTTTGGGAAGGATCCACTTTAAACCCATCCCCAACCTGCAATGGAATAAGGCTGGTACCCTCTGTAGATGGTACAGAGAAGTTGCTCCTGCACCCCAACTCACATCCTTTCCATCTCATGACTGGCCTCATAGTCTCAGCTTCAAAAATAACTTCAAGTTCATGAGGAATTTTGTGAGGAAAAATTATTTTTGCCCTCCCACCAAATGAAGATTTTTTTTTTTACTATTTTTGGTCTAATTTTTTTAATGAGACAAGAGCTTCATATCAAAATCAGAAAATATAGATGAGAAAACACGTAAGCATTCAGAGGACAATCACTCAACACTATCCATGATACCACAGTGCCTTAAAAAAAAGAATGAGATCATGCTGGTCATATTATTTTTTCTTTTTTATTTAACAACTATGGCCATCCATCTCCAACATCAGTCTACATGAGTGAAGAAACTGAGGGAAGTTAAAATGAAGATGCTAAGAACAGTGTGCTGTGTTTCAGTACATCTAAAGTACTGTTTCTTACAGTTATATTTAAAATAAATAACTCACAAGGACTTATAGCACATGAAACTGTTCAATTCTCTGTAAAAACCTAAATGGGAAAAGAATTTAAAAAGGGATATATACATGTATATGTATAACTGAATCACTTTGCTGTACATGTGAATCTAACACAACACTGTAAATCAACTTTACGCCAATATAAAATTTAAAACGTATGGCTCAAACACTGTTTGGTGAAGAATCACCTCTAGTGCCTTTTTAAACCAGAGATTAGGGGACCTGTGAAATCACCATCTCTAGGTGGGAGGCCAGAAATTCTCCTTGTTGACAAGCTCCCTTATGATCTTTCTCTGTCTGTCAATCACTCATTTCTTTTTTAAATTAATTTTATTGGAGTGTAGCTGATTTACAATGTTTCATTAGTTTATGCTGCAAAGCAATTTAGTTGTATACAGGCAAATTCTTTACCATCTGAGTCACCAGGGAAGCCCTGGATATGTGTGTGTGTGTGTGTGTGTATATATATATATGTTTTACTATATATACCTACTTGTTTTAGATTCTATTTCCATATAAGTACCGCGCGCTAACCGATTGCGCCACTGGAGCTTCTAGATTCTATTTCCAAAAGGTCATTAAATTATCTTAAAAAGAAGACCTGTTTTCTCCGACACTCCAGAATATTTCTATTCTTGAACCTTTCTGTTCTCTGATCTTTATTTTAGGAGACATCAATGGATGGTCTACACAGTTTGACAGATATTATGGCAATAACTACAAAATGACTTCCTTGTATCCCAGTATTGTGGCAGAAACATCTGAATGCTGTAAGTAGTTAGAGGGGCTGAGCATCCTTGTCTATGGACTTATAGTAAGACACCATGTTCTTAAAAGTTGGATACAACATTTTTAATATTTTTATAAAGTTAATTGCAGTTTTCTATTTGCAAAATTGTAATTTTATATTAGACAGACAACCTGAAATTGAGAATTTTATTTTTAAATGACTCTGGGATCATAAGTGCAACAGGACTAAATCATGGTAGGTATTGATGTAAACAAAATTAATGTCAGTGCATTGGGGTTTCTATTTTACATGTCCCCTTTTCACAGTCACTGTAAACTCTGATATAAAAGCAACTCCAATTTAAAGGAAACAGAAACAAGAGCAGGGAAGCTGTTGGAATTTTAACATTTATAAGTGAAAAAGCTTCTGGGGTCCAAGTCATACTTTACAGCTACCAAAAAAGCCTAATTTGTTATAATCTACATTTAGTCACATACCAAAAACTTACAAAAAACGTGGAAAGGATTGTCGGAGGGTATAATACTGAGGATAAACTCTGTAATTTCTAAAATCAGGAAGATCAGTATACATAATTCTTTTTAGTAAATTGGGTTTATTCTAATAAATTATTCACATATAAATGTGTGCCTTAAAGTTGTCATTTCAATCATAGCTTTCAAAACCTTGGTTAAAAGGAAGGACTTGGGGAAAAGAATCCTTTACTACATTTTCCACTTTATGTTCTACAAACTGTAAAGTGCAGCTTTTCAATTTTTCTTTAAATATTTTCTGCCTTTACTGTTCAGATAAAACGAATAAAAAGCTGCTATCAATCCCTACTTTAAGTGGATATAATCCCTCCTGTTAATCTCACAGGTCACCCAGCAATCTATCTCAACCACATGTTGTCTTCTTGTCAAAATATGGAAACCATGGAACTTCCTTGGTGATTCAGTGTTTAAGACTCTGCACTTCCACTTCAGGGGGCATAGGTTCAATTACGGTTAGGGAACTAATCTGTGTTTAGGAAACAGCTCTTACAGGCTGCATGGTGCGGCCAAAATATATATAGAGAGAGACCAGATTACTTGATCATGAAAAAGCTGAAAGCTTTTGGAAAAGTAAAAAGTTAAAGGGCATAATTTAACTACTAATATCAAGCATAAAACTAATGGATTAAGCCATACAGTCTCAAAATATCATTTTTATTTTCTCTTTTGAAAATACCATAAATTTTTAAGTGACATAGACATAATTTGCTTCATCTTTCTTTCCTGGTAGGATATTTAGGTACTATTTTTTCACTTTCCTTATCAACACATATGAATTATCAATCTTAACTCAGCCTATAAAAATAGGAAAAAAAAAAAAAACACCAGCTTAATGTTATCTTCTCCACCTTCTATTTTTACCCTTTGTACCAACTTCTCAGGCCCTTCATCTCCCCTCCAAAAGCTCCCTGTCCCCTCCCAACAATACATATGTTAGCACAGGAATTTAAATAGAATTAGTTCTTAGGGTTCCGTTGCCAAAGTGGTCACTTACAACCATAGACTGTTCAAAGCTTCTTGGCACAGACTCTGCTGACAAAACACACAAAACCTAAATTATGACTGTAAGCTCTCAGGTTTCTGTAGGGAATCTGCAGGGTTGTTTGGAAGGAGACCAAAGCGCCTGTGACCACATATCTGAGCAAAGGAATACCTGACCGTTTCCAAGGCCGGAGCCCACTGTGCACATCCCCCACTGTCTTCCTCCATCTTTGCCACCAAAATGTCTTCTTTGCCATCAAGGTGCTTTTCCACTCTCCAAAAACTTTCCTGTAAAGGTCCTAGACTAACAGTCTGCAAATATAAAGTTCTCACAAGAAGTTTTGTCTGTCCTATGATGATTTAAATGTTGTTAAGTATTACTGTTTTTAAGTTGGCAATTATATAAAAAGTACTGTCTTTCTGGCTTCTTTGAGGAAGCTGGTTGACTTGGCCACACGTGCTCCTGTGGTAGTAGGACAACAGTTAGGAGAAGCTGTCCCACCGGGACTCCAGGATGCGATCTATACCAGCTTTGCCTGCCTCTGTAGATATTCAGGTCTATAAGCTCTGCTCAAAGAGCAGGGTTTCAAAGTAAATGGAAAAGAGAATGTGTCCCATTGCTCTTGATGAGGAATCATCCATTCTTCATCAAGTCAGGGATCAGACAATGTCTGTGACACTGAATAATACTCCCATTTAGCTATATGAATATACCACCCCAAGTCTCTAATAAACCTTAGTAATATTAGATCACATCTTTGAGGCTATTGCTATAGCCCACAAGGTAGCCAAAAGCATACATCCCATTTTTCCTCTTTCCATCTCCCATCAGCAAGAATAGAAGAGCTATGCATAAAAAAAAAAGTTCACTTCCTTAAGTGAAGCAGTAGGCATCCTTTACAGCCCTACATAAATGAAAAGAAGTCCTCTGAAGAATTCCTGAATTAAAAAAAAAAAATCTACCAGCACTATAGTTCACAGTCAAGTTCTTTTTCTTGCTAGTTAAAAACAGCTTAGTATTCCATTAAAATGAGCACTTTATTCTTAAGTACCAGCTTTAAAATGAACATTAAAGCCCATCACACACTATGTCACCTTTAGACACAGCTACTCTCCAAGGATAAAATAAGAGCAGATGACTTCATTTTCCAACAAATGGAGAAGAGCAAGCTGCTACTTTTTTTAATGCATGGGCTGTTAAATGTGTATGTTTCCTTATCTTAAGGTCCTAGTATCATTTTAATGTTTAAAGCAAACTTCTGGAAACTTAATTTGAAGCTTTGCACAAATTGCTTACATAAGACACGACACACTTTTGTGTACGATTTTCTCATAGTTTTTTGTTTCTTTCTTTTCATTCCCCTCCTGTTCCTGGTCTCTCATCATCTGTTCTCCTTACTACATCCTCTTTATTCAGTGGTCGGTTCTGCACCCATGCAATGTATTTGCCAAGGTTTAGAGCTTGAGTGTGATGAGATCAATTTACGAGCTGTTCCATCAGTTTCTTCAAATGTGACTTTTATGTAAGTAGAAAAAAAAGTTTTCATTTTGACAGCCAGTACAGCACCTGTAAAACTGTATCATAATTAAGGCTTAACCATCATTATTAACAATGCATTGTCATTCAAGATGATATCATTGTTCCTTGATCAACTGTAATGATTGCTGATATTTATCTGTATTTATTAAATGATAGATCCTACTCTAAGTTATTCTCTGTACTCACTTATTCAGTCCCTCACAACGATCTTATGAAGTATTTAGTATCATTATGTTGTATCTAAACAAAAGATGCCATCAAGTATATGTGCTACTAAAGAAAATAAGCTACAATCAAACTATTATATCAAGCTTTGTTAACCCTGGGTGTGACACATTAAAAGAGTCGATTTTTTAATTATTGGAAATAAATTTTAATGCACTCATGTATAAATAAAAATATAAAGCAAGTAAAATAAATTGGCATCCAACCCCCCAACCCCATTACTTCATGGCAAATAGAAGGTGAAAAGGTGGAAGTAGTGACAGATTTCTTCTTCCTGGGCTCCAGAATCACTGCAGACGGTGACTGCAGCTGTGACGTCAGAGGACTATTGCTTCTTGGCAGGAAAGCGATGACAAACCTAGACAACGTGTTGAAAAGCAGAGACAGTACTCTGCCGACGAAGGTCCGTATATCAAGGCTATGGTCTTCCCAGTGGTCATGTATGACTGTGAGAGTTGGACCATAAAGAAGGCAGAACGCCAAAAAAATTTTTTATGCCTTCGGACTGCAGTGCTGGAGAAGATCCTGAAAGTCCCTTGGACAGCAAGGAGATCAAACCAGTCAGTCTTAAGGGAGATCTATCCTGAATATTCACTGGAAGGACAGAGGCTGAAGCTGAAGCTCCAGTATTTTGGTCATCTGATGTGAACAGATGACTTGTTGGGAAAGTCCCGATGCTGGGAAAGATTGAGGGCAGAAGGAGAAGAGGGCATCAGAAGATGAGGTGGCTGGACAGCATCACCAATGCAATGAACATGAAGTTGGGCAAACTCTGGGAGATGGTGAGGGACAGGGAGGCCTGGTATGCTGCAGTCCATGGGGTTGTAAAAATTATAAGCTTCTGCACAACAAAGGAAACTATAAACAAGATGAAAAGACAGCCTCAGAATGGGAGAAAATAATAGCAAACAAAGCAACAGACAAAGAATTAATCTCAAAAATAAACAAGCAACTCCTGCAGCTCAATTCCAGAAAAATAAACGACCCAATCAGAAATGGGCCAAAGAGCTAAACAGACATTTCTCCAAAGAAGACATGCAGATGGCTAACAAACACATGAAAAGATGCCCAACATCACTCATTATCAGAGAAATGCACATCAAAACCACAATGAGGTACCATTTCACGCTAGTCAGAATGACTGCTATCCAAAAGTCTACAAGCAATAAATGCTGGAGAGGGTGTGAAGAAAAGGGAATCCTCTTACACTGTTGGTGGGAATGCAAACTAGTACAGCCACTATGAAGAAGAGTGTGGAGATTCCTTAAAAGACTGGAAATAGAACTGCCATATGACTCAGCAATCCCACTGCTGGGCATACACACTGAGGAAACCAGAATTGAAAGAGACACGTGTACCCCAGTGTTCATCGCTGCATTGTTTACAATAGCCAGGACGTGGAAGCAACCTAGATTTCCATCAGCAGACGAATGGATAAAGAAGCTGTGGTACATATATACAACGGAATATTACTCAGCCATTAAAAAGAATACATTTGAATCAGTTCTAATGAGGTGGATGAAACTGGAGCCTATTATACAGAGTGAAGTAAGCCAGAAAGAAAAACACCAATACAATATACTAATGCATATATATGTAATTTAGAAAGATGGTAACAATAACCCTGTATACAAGATAGCAAAAGAGACACAGATGTATAGAACAGTCTTTTGGACTCTTGGGAGAGGGCGAGGGTGGGATGATATGGGAGAATGGCATTGAAACATATAAATTAATTAAGTATAGACTTACCTGAAGAAAAAAAAAAAGAAACATGTAAATTATCATATGTGAAATGAATCGCCAGTCCAGGTTTGATGCATGATACAGGGTGCTCAGGGCTGGTACACTGGGATGATCCAGAAGGATGGGATGGGGGAGGGAGGTGGGAGAGGGGTTCTGGATGGGGAACACATGTACACCCATGGCAGATTCATGTCAATGTATGTCAAAACCAATACAATATTGTAAAGTAAAATAAAAAGAAAGAAAGAAAAAAAGAATCAAACACGACTAGGCTACTGAACAGCAACAAAATAAATTGGATAAAATATTCCATCACTTCACGTTTAAAATATAACTCTTCTGAGTCACATTTCACCCAGAGACTTGATGTTCATTTTTCCCCTAAATAATTCATACTGAGCCATGTAAAAGAAAATTATCCTCATAATAAACAACTTATTGATCCAGTCCTAATTTGAGTCCAACAAACTTCAGCAACACAAACACACACATTTGGCTGAAACTTTTAAAAGAAATTAGCAAAGGAGAGACATTTTAATCCAATATTTCTGCTGAGTTTTTTGTTTTCATACAGATGTTTTAGTGCCTTATGGCTCTGACTTTTGTATATATGTGGATGAGATAGGAGCAGTTCTTAAGGTTGTTTAACATTTATCTTAAGATAAATGTTGGCAAGTTCTGCCCTTTTCAACCCAAACCACATAACACTGCAATTTATATGCTTGACATATTCAAGGAACAGGGAAGAACTCCAGCTCAGAATTCCTGTACACAATGGTATAATCAAATTAACAGAATCTGGGGAGCTTACCCAATTTGTCAGTGAGCTGAGAACACAAGACAGGTTAAGCCACAAAGATTTGTTTTCCAAAGGAGGTGACATTCTCCCGAATATTAAGGACAGCATTCAGTCTCACCGTAGAGTTGTCATAGCCATTTTCATAGTAATTCGTCCTGCCAGAAAAAAGATATAACCCCCCAAAAATGTCTGAGGTCCTGTGGAGAGTTTCTGTGATTTAAATTATGACTAGAACACCTGAGTATAAAAATTTAAGATGAGTTTCTTCTAGTTTTAAAGAAAAAAATTATCACTAATACTGCTTGCATGGAAATACTAGCAAATCAAAATCAGTGAATACCCTGATGTTGGTAATCTCATTTTTTTGTGTGTTTTCCCACAAGTAGAATTTGAATATATTTTTCAACAATTTAATTACTTTTTGTAAAAGGAAAAAGAGGAAGAGGGCTGGAGGCATGGACGTGGATACAGCAGTGACTGAGAAGAGAGTGGAAGTGCCCCTGAAGGCATTCTAATTCAACTTAGAAAAGGCTGTCCTGGCTCAAAATACATATACACATGCACCCAAACATATACACATTTATAAAGAGATGTATACAGACCTATGAGCTGCCAATTTCTACCCCTTATAGAAAGAAAAAACTGGAATCAGATCATTTTTTTTAAATTGAGGCGTAGTTGCTTGACAGTGTTATGCTGTGTGCTGTGCGCTAAGTCATTACAGTCATGTCTGACTCTGTGAAACCCTATGGACTGTAGCCTGCCAGCTTCCTCTGTCCAGGCAAGAATACTGGAGTGGATTGCCAATTCCTTCTCCAAGGGATCTTCCTGACCCAGGGATCCAACCAGCATGTCTTACCTCTAACCTGCATTGGCGGGAGGGTTCTTTACCAATAGTGCCACCTGGGAAGCCCATAGTTTTCTGTTAGTTTCTGCTACAACAAAGTGAATCAGTTATATGTATGCGTATATCCGCTCTCTCCTGAGCCTCCCTCCCACTCCCCATCCTAGGGCATCACATAGCACCGAGCTGAGTTCCCTGGGCTACATAGCAGCTTCGCACTAGTTAGTTATTTTATACATGGTAGTGTGTATATATCAATCCCAATTTCCCCCCACTCCCATTTTCACATTTCCATCCTCTACATCTGCATCTAGAATGGAATCTGATCTTCATGAATGATTGGGTACAGAAAGCAAGAGAAAAGAAAGGATTCATGGTGACTCCAAGGTTTCTGTCCTGAGTAACAGGGTGATGGGGGAGACTTGGTGACAGTTTGTGGGGAAGATTAGAACTTCAATTTAGTTGTTTTTTCAATGGTAGATTAAAGATCACTCCATGGAAATTGCCAACAGGCATTTGGAAATGTAGGAGTCAAGCTCAGGAATTCATGTCTATAACATTTCATTAATATTAAATTTTAAAATACAAGGCTCTACTATATTAAAAAGTATTTTGGCCCATCCTGTAAAGTGAGAGAATTAACACCTACCTGTTTTTATCTCAGTAGGGTATTATAAAAATACAGAGAATGCTACTTGTGAAATATTCTGCATCATTAGAAAGAAGTAGTCTATAAATTCTGCTGCTGCTGCTGCTAAGTCACTGCAGTCGTGTCCGACTCTGTGTGACCCCATAGATGGTAGCCCACCAGGCTCCACCATCCCTGGGATTCTCCAGGAAAGAACACTGGAGTGGGTTGCCATTTCCTCCTTCAATGCATGAAAGTGAAAAGTGAAAGTGAAGTCACTCAGTTGTGTCTGATTTGTAGCGATCCCATGGACTGCAGCCTACCAGGCTCCTCCGTCCATGGGATTCTCCAGGCAAGAGTACTAGGGTGGGGTGCCATTGCCTTCTCCACTATAAGTTCTAGGCACTATTAATAAAAAACTTAACTTCCTCAGAAACATTATTTAGGAGTCCTTAAAGGAGCCGCCCCTCCTTCTAGATTCACCCTCTCACTCAGGAGCAATTAGCCTCTTCCTCTAAATAGGTTCTCTCGTAGAACCTCATTTTTATCCCCTTTAACTATATCAACTGTTCTCCCTCATCCCATAGTGATTGGGGTTCTAATCTCCACCAGAAAAAGGAGAATTCCATAAGATCCATGGTGGCCCTACAGACTGGTTTTTCTATATAACTTCCAAGTTCCTAACAAGTACAATAAGCTCTAAACAGTGTTTCTGAGTTGAATTTACAAGTAAATCATTACAATAAAAAATAGTCCTCAGCTATTATTCAAAGAAGAATCTTTATTTGTAGATAAAGTATGTTATTTGTCAGCCAAATAGAGTATACGCTTATCCAGGACAGGGATGTTATCTTTTTTCCAAAGTACAATGGAAGGCATTCAACCCAGGTTTGTTGAGAAAACGAATGAATGAACACACTTTTGAAAGCACACTAAACTTTCATCAGTAATCTTAAATCAAACCCAAACATTTGAAGTTAATCTTTACACAACACAAATATTTAAACAGGCTATAAAGCAGAATTGAAGCTCTGAGCCAAGGGAGAACTCTTAGTAGAAAAGGAATTTTCAATCAGCCGATATAAGGAATGAAAGAACATTTGGTGATAACCCAGCAGCCAAGAGTGATTTCAAGAGAAGGTTATTAGTTAATCAACTTTTGACATTCAGTCATTTAAAAAAAATCACTAAATGACGGGTGTGTATAGTCTAGAAAGGTATTTCTTAACCTTTTTTCTTTTCTTTATTGCCTCCCTTCCTGAGGCTTTTTAGACATTTATGTCCTCTTCTGTGATGTTTTAATATTTCAGATATACTGTGTATATATTTACATATACTAGTTCTTTATGTGTTAAAAAGGTAAGATTTTTTTCACTCCCTAAGAAATTATTTTCTTAATTTTCTAATAACACTCGTGTTGAGAATACATAGTTTTCTATATTCTAGAACAGGTTTTTCTCCAATTAGTTTCCAAAAGACTGTTCTCAAGCATCTGAGAATCTATTTTTCTTTAAGAAGGATTCATTATCAAGTTCAGGCAATACTGGTCCACACCAACACAAGTAACACTATTCATGTCTTTTTGTAGGAAGCTGTCTCTCCACTGAGTCCTTTATGTTGACCATTGTTTCCAAATGTTTGCCCCACAGCAGATCAAACTCCTATCAATGAGGTGTATTGCTCATTTCTTAATGAGCAACTGCTCCATCATAATAGACAGTACAGTAATAACAGTGGCATATTATTAGAGGACATGTAGTCCAAATATATTCTTTCACTGTTAAAGAAACTGAGATGGAAAGATTGTGTATGTTTCATGCCAGGGACCACCAGCTTCAATGGTTGGGATTTTTTGCTTGTTTTATTTTTTTCCTACCATATTGTATTTTTTAAACAATTAAAGGTTAGGTCCTTTTCAACACAACCAAAATTATGTGAACCTGGCCTGTCTCAAGCTGCTTATAAACTGTAATACAAGTGGAAATCTTTTTTATACAACTTATTAGAAATTGCATTGGGATTACTTCTTGAATAAAGATGGTTCAACTATATGGACTAATGAACAGTTTCCTTTATAAATAATTTTTAAAGGAAGCAAAGGTGGTGGAATGTAAAAATTGAAATATTGAGGAATATATTAGGTTCTTGAACATGCTTTAAGCTAGAAAACACTACCCTTATTGTCATTCAAAAATTGAGATGCTTTCTGTTTGTTAAATGAAAATAAAAAAGAACATAACTGAAGATTATTTTTCCAGTTTTATTGTTTCACATTTTTGTCAGAATTACAATATTGTAACTTAAATTTAAGAAAACTATCTCTGATAATTCAAAATCAACAGTTAGTCCTAGTTCAATTGGTACTATGAAGAGAAGCAATTCCCAAGACCAAAGGATGGTAAGACCCTGAGCTCACCTCCTCTCACGGGCACACCAAAACCATCACTGTCTGCAGAAGAACCATCTGTGAAAAAGACTGGAACCTACCAGGAAAGACCGTCTACAATTAAAGTCAGAAAGAAGTAACCACAACAAGAAGGGAAGTAGGAGCAAAGACTTCGTATAATCAAGACCCATAACCCCAGGGGATGACCCACAAATGCGAGAACAACTGCAATTGCAGAGATTCTCCTAAAGCGACCAAGGGTCCAAGCCACACATCAGGCTCCTCAGTCCAGGAATCCTGTAGCAAGAAGACGTGTTCCAAGAACACTGGTCTTTGAAGGCCATCAGAGTTTACTTTCAGGAGTCCCAGAGAGCAGTGGGAAATAGAGGTTCCACTCTTAAGCGGTGCATGCAAAACCTTACCTGCTCAAGGACTTGGGGCAGAAACAGTAATTTGAAAGGAACCTGGGTCAGTCTGACCTGCTGATCTTGGAGAACTTCCTGAAGAGGCAGGAGGCAACTAGAGCTCACTCTGGGGACATAGACACAGGGGCAGCCATTCTGGGAGCTCATTCTACCAAGCAGATGCTGGTGCTGGCAAATGCTATTTTGGACTTGGAAGCAACCTAAGTGTCCATTGACAGAGGAATGGATAAAGAAGATGCGGTATATATATACAATGAAATACTTCTCCATCATAAAGAAGAATGAAATTTACCATTAGCAACAAAATTGATGGTCCTTGAGGGTATTATGCTTAGTGAAATAAGTCAGAAAAAGACAAATACTGTATGTTTTCATTTATATGTGGAGTCTAAAAAATAAAACATGTTACCAAATATAACAAAACAAAAAGACTCATATGTATAGAAACCAAGCTAGTGGTTACCAGTGGGGAGAGGGAAGGGGGCAGGGTAAAAAGGGGATTAAGAGCTACAAACTACTGTGAATAAAATAAACGAGCTAGATCACAGGGAATATAGCCAATATTTTCTAATAACTATAAATTCAGTATAGTCTATAAATATTTTGTACGTCAATGTTGCATACCTGAAAGTAATATAATATTGTAAATCAGCTGTCTCTTAATAAAACACTAATTAAAATACCTCTCAAACAAAAATCTCTTTTAAAAAAATTTTAAATGATATGAATACAAGAGTGACATTATGAAGCAAAGTGTTTCCTGAAAGCTGGTCTTGAAGTAAATAGAGTTTATAATTGTTCATACTATTGTTAAAAGTAAAATTTAAAACCCAAAATTTACATTTATTTCAGGTCACTCAAGCGGAACTTAATAAGAAAGCTTCCTCCTAATGTCTTCAAAAAGTACCATGGTCTTCAGACTCTGTAAGAAAAAATTTTAATTCTTAGTATTAAATTGACTAATGTTTCTTGGCGTATCTGTTTCTTCCTACTTCTGCAGAGACCAACACTATACCTCTGCTTAAGTCCCCAGCCCCTCTTTGGGGAAGCATTTAACTGTTAGCTGGAGACTACCAGGTAACGTTGTTTTTCTGACTGCTTCTAGAAGCCACCTTAGCAGATACCTATCCCCAAAGAAACCAAAGTATGTGTACTGTGAATCCTCTAACCACCCTCCCCCAAGTGAAGACATTCAAGAGGCTTTGCTCTCTGCACCTCAAAGTCAACCTTAGAGAAAGATGTTAGTACCCTTTACCAGGTCTGCCCTCATGCTTAGATAGGGAAATTTTTCTTCCATATGTTTGCAAGTCCAATCTCTACCTAAGATAGCCAGTTCTTGTGGTTTGAAACCTCCAAGCATGTTGCTTTGTAGAATTAATTCCATGTTCACATCTACCTCATTGAGTTTTGTCTGACATGCTGGCTTCCCGTCAGTCTAAGATTACCTACGTACTCTCAAAATCTGTAATGGCCCTGGTGATGGTTGCCTGTTATTCAGGTCAGTTTGGGGGCTGAATCATATTGTCATAGGCTTAAACTGCTGAGTTTAAGTATTCTGTGCCTGAATGACACTATGTAGAAAACATCTCAGAGTTCCTGGGTTCATTTTCGCATCTACATTGGTTTGGGGTTTGTGTTTACACTATAGAGGTCCTACTGTGGCTCAGACGGTAAAGCGTCTGCCTACAATGCCGGAGACCCGGGTTCAACCCCTGGCTCGGGAAGATCTGGAGAAGGAAATGGCAACCCACTCCAGTATTCTCGCCTGGAAAATCCCATGGATGGAGGAACCTGGTAGGCTACAGTCCATGGGGTCACAAAGAGTCGGACACAACTGAGCGACTTCACTTTACACTATAGAACCCTGGTAAATAGATATCATCGATCTGTACTTTTTCTTTAAGATAACAGAAATAGAATAGAATCAGAAGAAAAAGTTATCCATTTTGTTTGATGAAATGTTCTCAAAGCTCAGATTATCTGAATAAAAAGGTTTCACATCAGAAAACTGAATTCCAATAAAAGACTTTTCAGAACTATATTCTAGATATTAATCAATCAAGAGAGAAGAGGCTTTCAAGTTTAAGCCTGATACACAAACTTCAAGAGGACACTTTCTTCCTGTTTCCTGATCTCTGAAGTAGGAAGAACTTTTCTGATCTGTAGCACCACCTTGT
The DNA here is from genome assembly GCA_007570785.1 of Antilocapra americana. Lineage (NCBI taxonomy): Eukaryota > Metazoa > Chordata > Mammalia > Artiodactyla > Antilocapridae > Antilocapra > Antilocapra americana. The sequence goes on from ML663006.1 coordinate 19,767,210, forward strand.
GTTCACATGGTTTAAAAGGAGTCAGGACTTCAACTCAGAATTCAGTATGTTGGCATTTTACACAATGAACTTTAATTCTTGAACAACCAATTTGTTCCAAGTAATAGATCAAAAAAGCTTAATTACCAAAAAAATTGTAATTGGTGGCTAGAGATATACTTTGATTCCACCACCAGGCAATATATGGCTTCCCAGGCAGCGCTAGCGGTAATGAATCCAATCTGTCAATGCAAGAGACATGAGAGACATAGGTTCAATCCCTGGGTCGGGAAGATCCCCTGGAGAAGGACATGGCAACCCACTCCAGTTTCTTGCCTGGAGAATTCAGTGGACAGAGGGGCCTGGTGGGCTATAGTCTTTTGGGTCTCAAAGAGTCAGACTAGACTGAAGCGACTTAGCAAGCACTCCCACCAGGACAACGGTGACCCCCATGAGAAGAAGGAAAGAAGTCAGGCTTAAAGTCCTTACTTCCTCCTTGCTACAACCTGGGGCTGGTGCTCATGAATGTGTGGAGCTTACCTGGGTACATGGGATGCAAGGGCTTGTGCTCCAGGTTCTGTTTCCTCTGACCTCTTGTTAATTCCAGACCCAACCTTCAGCATGACATCAGTGAACTCTGCAGCCAGCATCCTTGCTTGGCCTTCCAAGCTCATTTAGTCTTCTATACCTGATTTTTTGTATTTCTGTTTTTCTCTTCTGTGGTATGTACATTTGATACATTTTCTCAAACACTTTTTGGAGCAAAACTTGGGTATCAAATAAACACGATTCAAGTTGACTTGCTTGGCCAATCTGTGATGAACATGGCATATGGTTTGGGGTCTTAGTGATGTCCCAGCCTTGTAGTGTTTCCAAGGCTGTGCTGAATACTATCAAGTTTATAGAATTACAGCAGGAAATATCAGAATGTTAAAAAGGCTTCTAGGACTCTTTGATTAGTAAGTACCTTGCTAGGCCCTAAAACTGAAGCTTCACTCATTGAAAATTTAAATGTTAAATTTTAGGCATCATATGGCCAAATTTATAACTAGAAGTTCTAAATAAAAGCCAGACCAGTAATTTATGAACTTAATCAAGAAACAAAATGACATATATCCAGCTTCACTGTTTTGTGATGTTTACCTTTTTTAATTTTTAAGAATTCTTGACATTTTCTCTTTCTTTTCTATTTTTTCAAAAAAAAATTATTGAAGTGTAGTACAATGGTGTGTTAGTTTCAGATGTACAGAAAAATGATTCAATTATATGTATATATAAACATATATATTCTTTTTTAACATTCTCTTCCTTTATAGGTTATTACATGATGTTGTGGTAAAATACACAGGACATAAAATGTGCCACCTTAACCATTTTTAAGTGTACATTCAGAGGCATTAAGCCCACTTGCATATTTGTACCACCATTACCACCAGCCATCTGTAAAACTCTTTTCATTCTTGCCAAACTGAAACTCCTTTTCCTCGTGTTTTCCCTTTAATAATCATTTTCACAGGTGCCTGCAAAACAATAAGATTCGATCTGTATCTGTCTATGCTTTCCGAGGACTGTACAATCTTACTAAACTGTAAGTACCAGGGCCGATTAGTCTTCCCGTTCCGTGGGGGCCTGTGGACCCGACCCCTCCCACTGCACACAGCCCTGCCACCCCAGCGGTGTTCAGGGCTTGCACAGACGGCAGACGTCGCTGCAGATCACTGGGGCCAAAGGCGTGGGACCCTGAGTCACACACGCCGCACCACTCACCGGGGGTGTGGACTTGAGGACTTATTTTCCTTTCTAAGCATCAACTCCCTCTACTGTAAAAGTGCAAACTACAGCAGTACCTACCTCAGGGTCGTTGTGAGGAATGAATGAGAAAACTCAGAAGAACTAGGCACACAACATGCATTAGGCATAGTGATGGAAATGAGGACTGAATGAACTTTATCAACTGAGAAAACGTAGTGATAGCTAAAATTTATGAAGGGAAAAACCCAAAGTTGTGCTGTTCCCACTAATGCTCCTTGTACAAATATATAAAGCATGAGTTTGAAAGAACAAAGTTTTTTAAAAAAAATTATGGTAAAGTATATATAGCAAAGTTGCCATTTGAGTCATTTTTAAGGAAGTAGTTCAGTGGCATTCAGTACATTCACACTATTCTTCAACTATCCATCTCCAGAACTTTTCATCTTCCCAACTAAGGCTCCACATCCATTAAACACTAACTCCCCAAACCCCTCTTCCAGCCTCTCGCAAATACCATTTGACATTCTGTCCCTACAAATCTGACTACTCTAGGGACATCACAGAAGTAGAAACAGGTAATATTTTCCCTCTTGTGTCAGGCTTATTTCATAACATCTTAGCATTATGCCTTCAAGTTTCATCCATGTAATATATGTCACAATTTCATTCCTGAATGTAATGATAATAAGGCTGAATAATATTCCATTCTGTGTATCACATTTTTATTTATTGACTTTGATAGATGGACACTGAGATCATTTCCACCTTTCAGCTATTGTGAATAATGTTGCCATGAACACTGATGTACAAATATTTCTTTGAGCCCTTGATTCCATTCTCTTGGGTGAATGCCCAGAACCGGAATTGCTGGGTTATATGGCAATTCTACGTTTGATTTTCTGAGGATCCACCTTACTGTTTTCCACAGCATCGGCACAATTTTACATTCTCATCAGCAATGCACAGGTTCCAGTTCCTCTACATTGTCATCAACTCTTGCTTTTTTCTGGGATTTTGTTGTTGTTTTGTGCTGTGTAGTTTTTAATAACAGCCATTCCTATGGGTGTAAAGTGGTATCTCATTATAGTTAAGAGCAACGCTTTTTAAAATAGTCCTTCTCAGAGTTCCATTTCATTGTATTCTACCAAGCAGCTGACTCCCAGGAGTTATTGAAGGGAATTATGACCCGAAATCACATAAATAAAAGTTTCCTGTATTTCTATTTCTGGACCCTTGCTTTCTATTCTATCCCATTTTTTAATCCTTAACCAAAGAAACTTTGGTCAGATTCCTCACTGATGGTGTCAGAGTTTGGGGTTGAGTCAGGAAGGCCACCCAATCCCTTAGTAGCAAAATGGAGGAAAGTCACTGGAGTTCCAAAGTCTTAACAGTAACCCTTATAGTCGTGTCCTCTTCCCTTCCGTCCCAACCCAACCCTGCTCTTTCATGTCATAGCAAATTACCCAAAGTCAGTACTAGACTCATCCTTGTCATATTCCATAGATATTCATTACCCCTCAGAGTGTGCAGGTTCTTGAGGTAGACATTCTAGAGGGCAGTACAGAGAAAGAGAAGTCAGACCTGCTGCCTTCCAGCACGTTACACTCTGGTATTCCAGATAGAACCATGTTCTTCCTCTGAGGAGAGGCACCCCTTTGCTTTCCAGAAGCTTACAATCTATGTTGGGGAAACGATGCCCACATATACATCATAGTTACAGAATGGTGAGGGATTTACTTTCTTAGGACCTAAACCTGGGTTCAGACCACAGCTACTATGGTGGTTGTCTGAAAGCAGTGATCGTTTCAGGTCCAGAGCAGTGGGTGAGGACTCTGGAAAGTGGAGAGGGTAAAACAGACAGCACAGGGCTTTGGGGTTGAGGATGGATCAAATACCTTTACTTGGGGGATTTCCAGTGACTCTTAAGGGAGCCTCTGAGATACTCTTCATCTTCCCGTGCCCTATGGGGGCTCCAAGCTTGCAAGGGAAAGAAAGAAGTGGCTAGAGTGTGGGGGTCTTGTCCCATGCTACCCCCAAGCAACAGTCAGGTCTGCGGGGTGAAGGGAGGAAAGGAAATTCTTGGCAGGAGAGATTTCATAGGGTGTCAGCTCCCTGATCTGTTAGAGAAAAGAAGAGAAACCGGTGTGGTCCATGTATCAGCAGAGTGGAATTGGGTTTGCCTGGTGGCTCAAATGATAAAGAATCTGCTTACAGTTAAGGAGATGTAGGAAGTCTGGGCTGGGAACAGACTCTGGAGAAGGAAGTGGCTACCCACTCCGGTATTATTACCAGGAGAATTCCAAGGACAGAGGAGCCTGGAGGGCTACAATCCATGGGGTCACAAAAAGTTGGACACTACTGAGAAACTAACACAACACACACAGCTGCCCAGTTTGTCAGAGTGAGGAGAGAAATCCATGTGACCCATGTATCAGTAGAAATGGAATTGAATGAACACTTGCATAGGAATCACAGGCAGTGAGGAAAAAGAGAAGGCAAGAAATTGATGTGGGAAGTTGAACAGAGACATGGTCATGATAATGTGTGCCAAGCGCTTATGACACGCCTGGCCTCAAATGCTCAACAACCCAGGGAATTAGGTCCTGATGTTATTTCCACTTCAGAACTGGGGAAACTGAGGATTTCAGAAGTTGTTTGCTTCAGGTCACACTGTTAACAAGTAGCAGAGCTAGGAACCAAACTGTCTGACAGCAGATTCAGAACAGAATTGCTGAGCCAGAGAAATTGATACAGAAATAAACATGTAAGACAGTTTCTCTGCCATTTTAAGCCAAAATGGAAGAAGAGGAATTTTGCACACATTTCAGTCCTGGACTCTTGCTACCACTGGCAACCTTAGGTATTTTGAGAGCCTCACCTCCACTTTCCCAAATCAAAAGGACAAAGTTAAATAGTTAATTTAATTAAACTAATTTGATTAAATTAAATTAATTAGTTAAATGTAATTATATTTTTGCAAATATTTCCTTTTATTTATCCCTGTATTTATTTACTCTGTTGGGTTATGTGTGTTTGTGTGTGTGTGTCCAGAAATTTTCCTCAGGGAAAAAAACCACATAAAGACTCTAAGGCCTCTATAAAAGAAGAGAGGTGATTTTTTTTTAACGTTTTTTATATTTAGGTTGAAGTTACAAAATATAAAGCACACAATTTAACCATTTTTAATTGTACAGTTCAGTGACACTAAATACATTCACACTGTTGTACTTTCTCACCATCATCCATACCCCTAATTTTCCACCTTCCTAAACTGAGATCCTGGCCCCATTAACACTAACTCCCCATTCCCCTCCCCACCCCTCACCCCCAGCCCTTGACATCTACCAGTATACTTTCTGACTCTATGAATTGACTATTCTAGCTTGATTCCACTTATACAAGAGGTGATTTTGAAAGTTATTAAAAGCTGGTGTTTGCTCTTGGAAGAAAAAGAAAAAAGAAAAATGCATAAGCAATCAGTATAACAGAAGGAAGAGAGCATTCACTCTGCAGAAGAGTGAGAAGTCAAGTCTGCCCAGAGTACAGTGGGTCAGAGTCCCCGCAGGTACTCAGCATCTTATCTGCAGAGCAGGTCCCTGCCTGCCCCTGGGGCATCTCTTCTGTCCCCTCTCAGCCTCTTCACAATGACCCTTCAACCTGTCACCCTCACACCTCTTGCCTTTGCATAAGCCATTTCCTCTGCCTGGGACTCACTCCCACGCATGCTTTGCTTTGTGGATGACACACCCTCATCCAAATCTCTTCTCAATTGACCCGCTTTCCATTAGGACTCGCTGTCTCCTCTCCCCTCCAAACTCCGCAGCCCCAACCAGCAGCCAGCATCTTCTCTGCTGGAAAGTCAGAGTTCTAGCTCTTTCCCTCCACTGCTATACTATTTACCTGCTCAGGTGTCATCTTTCTCAAAGAAAGGGATTAGAGACCCAGCACACTGTCAAAACAATCTGACGAATAGATGAGTAGATAAAGTGATTGAGTGGTTGATAGTTGATTGATAATTGAGAAATTAAAAACGGGATATGGAAAGGTAAATGATAAAAAAACTTTAAGAGTTCCAAAGGCAGCAAAATGGCCTGATGAGAACAGCATATAAGAAACTATAAGATGAATGACTATGTTCCTCCTTTCCTCCTTGTAAGATATCAAGAAGATAACAAATTTACTGTCATCATTTCTCTTTTTTCAGGTACCTCAGTCATAACAGAATAACCCTCTTGAAGCCTGGTGTTTTTGAAGATCTCCAGAGACTCGAATGGCTGTATGTTTCATTTCTGTGGCATATCATGGTATTAGTCTTTATGCTGGAAAAATATATAAAATGAATCCATTTTTTCTTCTGGCTGGCAGGATAATTGAAGATAATCACCTCAACCGAATTTCCCCACTAACATTTTATGGACTAAATTCTCTTATCCTCCTGTAAGTACTAAAAATTTAAGCAAATATTTCAATTGAAGGAAAATATATGAATAAAAATGATCACTTTGAGTTTAATAGCATTTTATTTGGAATTAGAACCCGAAAAAGACCTTTTCAACTAAAACCATCTCCTAGTCCTATTCTATGAGGCTATTCTATAGTCGTAACAATTTTATAAGATCTTCTGTCTTCTAGAATGCCAGCCCATCAAAACTGAACTCAGCCTCACAGTCATGTTTCATTCCAATATTCTTAAGCACACACTACTATGCTATACAGTATGTCCCCTACATACAAACCTTCAAGCTGTGAACTTCTAAAGATGTGAACATGTGTTCCATCAACATCAGACGTGAGTGACATTGCAGCTTGTCCTCCACTTCCTGTTGCTGATAATCCTTCAGCTCTACCATCTCCCACCTCCTTCCCCTCCTCCAGTCAGTAACTCTTCTTCCCTGTTCACTCGATGCCAGCCTCTGTATGCCAGCTGTAGTACTACACGACTATATTTTTCAAGGTACGATACTATAAGATCAAAAATGTTTTCTTTATCTTTTGTGTTTGTTATGTATTATTTGTGTGAAAAGTATTATAAAGCTATTACGGTACAGTACTATACAGCTGATGGTGTTAGTTTTTGCCTAGGCTAACTTTGTTGGACTTAAACAAATTGGACTTAAAGAACATGCTCTTGGAATGGAACTCATTCATATGTAAGGGACTTAGTATTTTAATCTTGGTAAAGAAAAATAGCATTCATTTGAAATCACTTTCTTTTCACTACACACAATTGAAGGGTATAGGTGTTTTCTTCAGTCTGCGGGTGTTACTGCCTCATCCGTATGACATATCATTTGTCTAATTTTATTACTAACAAGCACTTAATTATAACAAGGCTTACCAAAAAATTAAGAGTCAGAATGTACCTAACTTATTAGATGTTCACAGTTTCATGAGAATAATGATAAACCCATGTTTGACTTCAGCTGAATAAAGAAACAGAAAAATAGGACTCCTTTCTGATTCTCTTTTCCAGAGTACTGATGAATAACGTCCTTACCCACTTGCCTGACAAATCTCTTTGTCAGCACATGCCCAGACTGCACTGGCTGTAAGTTGCTGTATCTTTAATTTTTATTGAAATATAGTTGATTTAAAATGTTGTGTTAATTTCAATAGCAAAGTTATTCAGCTATACATATGTGTGGGTACATACATATACATATATTTGATTCTTTTCCATTATAGGTTATTACAAGATATTGAGTATAGGTCCCTGTGCTATACAGTAGGTCCTTGTTGGTTATCGATTTTATATATAGTACTGTGCATCTGTTAATTCCAAACAACTAATTCATCCCTTCCTTCCCCCCTTTCTTCTGTGATAACCATCAGTTTGTTTTCTGTCTGTGAGTCTATTTCTGTTTTGTATATAAGTTCTTTTATATCATATTTTAGACTCCACACATAAGTGATATCATATGATATTTGTCTTTCTCTGTCTGACTTATTTCACTTCGTATGATAATCTCCAGGTTCATCCAAGTTGCTGCAAATGGCATTATTTCATTCTTTTTAATGGCTGAGTACTATTCCACTGTGTATATGTATCACATATTCTTTATCCATTACTCTGTTGATGGACATTTATTTTGCTTCCATGTCTTGGCTATTGTAAATAGTACTGCTATGAACATTGGGGTGCATGTATCTTTTCAAATTAGTTTCTGCAGATATATGCACAGGAGTGGTGTTGCTATATTATATGGTGGCTCTATTTTTAGTTTGTTAAGAAAACTCCATACTACTTTCCATATGGCTGTACCAATTTACATTCCCACCAACAGTGCAGGAGGATTTCCTCTATCTCCTCTTACAGAAAATAACTAACTTTTCTGTTTTTGCCTAGCTCATTTTGGATATTGGGTTTTTCTCAAATGGTACTTGTCAAAATTGTATCACAATTCCTCAAAAATTTTAGCATGACTTTTATTAAACATTCCTATTATCTAAACTGATTCCTCTAAGCTTAGTTCACTTTGATAGCTCATTCAGGTCCAACTCTTTGTGTTCCCATGAACTGCAACATGCCAGACTTCCCTGTCCATCACCATCTCCAAAAGCTTGCTTAAACTCATGTTCATCGAGTCGGTGATGCCATTCAACCATCTTATCCTCTGTCATCCCCTTCTCCTCCCGCCTTCAGTGTTTCCCAGCATCAGGGTCTTTTACAATGAGTCGATTCTTCGCATCAGGTGGCCAAAGTATTGGAGTTTCAGCTTCAGCGCCAGTCCTAATAATGAATATTCAGGACAGATTTCCTTTAGGATGTACTGGTTGGATCTCCTTACAGTCCAAGGGACTCTCAAGAGTCTTCTCCAACACCACAGTTCAAAAGCATCAATTCTTCAGTGCTCAGCTTTCTTTATAGTGCAACTCTCACATCCATACATGACCACTGGAAAAACCATGGCTTTGACTAGATGGACCTTTGTTGGAAAATTAATATCTCTGCTTTTTAAGGTGCTGTCCAGGTTGGTCATAGCTTCTTTTGATTTCAAGGCTGCAGTCACCATCTGCAGTGATTTTGGAGCCCCCCAAAATAAAGTCTCTCACTGTTTCCAGTGTTTCCCCATCTATTTGCCGTGAAGGGATGGGAATGAGTGCCATGGTCTTCATTTTCTGAGTGTTGAGTTTTAAGCCAACTTTTTCACTCTTCTCTTTCACCTTCATCAAGACACTCTTTAGTTCCTCTCTGCTTTCTGCCATAAGGGTGGTGTCATCTGCATATTTGAGATTATTGATATTTCTCCTAGCAATCTTTATTCCAGCTTATGCTTCATCCAGTCCAGCATTTTGCATGTTGTAATCTGTATATAAGTTAAATAAGCAAGGATTCAATATACAACCTTGACACATTCCTTTCTCAATTTGGAAACAGCCCATTGTTCCATGTCTGATTCTAACCGTTGCTTCTTGACCTGCATACAGATTTATCAGGAGGCAGGTCAGGTGGTCTGGTATTCTCAACTCTTTAAGAATTTTCCACAGTTTGTTGTGATCCACACAGTTAAAGGCTTTAGCATAGTCAATGAAGCAGAAGTAGATGTTTTTCTGGAGCTCTCTTGTCTTTTATATAATCCAAAGGACATTGGCAATTTGATCTCTTGTTCCTTTGCCTTTTCTAAATCCAGCTTGAACATCTGGAAGTTCTCGGTTCACATATGCTGAAGCCTAACTGGGAGAATTAAGCATTACTGTCCTACTGTGTGTGATGAGTGCAACTGTGCAGTAGTTTGAACATTCTTTGACATTGCCTTTCTTTGGGATTCGAATGAAAACTTACCTTTTCCAGTCCTGTGGCCACTGCTGAATTTTCCAGATTTGCTGGCATATTGAGCGTAGCACTTTCACAGCATCATCTTTTAGGATTTGAAATAGCTCAGCTGGAATTCCATCACTTTCACTAGCTTTGTTCGTAGTGATGCTTCCTAAGGCCCACTTGACTTCATGCTCCAGGATGTCTGGCTCTAGGTGAATGATCACACCATCATGGTTATCTGGGTCATGAAGGTCTTTTTTGTACAGTTCTTCTATGTATTCTTGCCACCTCTTCTTAATATCCTCTGCTTCTGGTGGCTGAGACAGTAAAGTGTCTGTCTACAATGAGGGAGACCCTTGTTCAATCCTTGGGTGGGGAAGACCTCCTGGAGAAGGAAATGGCGATCCACTCCAATATTCTTGCCTAGAAAATCCCATGGACAGAGGAGCCTGGCAGGTTACAGTCCACAGGGTCGCAAAGAGTCAGACACGACTGAGCTACTTCACTTTCACTTTTGTGTATTCTTGCCACCTCTTCTTAATATCGTCTGCTTCTGTTAGGTTCATACCATTTCTGTCTTTTATTGTGCTCATCTTTGCATGAAATGTTCCATTGGTATCTCTAATTTTCTTGAAGAGATCCCTACTCTTTCCCATTCTATTATTTTCCTCTATTTCTTTCACTGATCACTGAGGAAGTCTTTCTTATCTCTCCTTGCTGTTCTTTGGAATTCTACATTCAAATGGATATATCTTTCCTTTTCTTCTTTGCCTTTTGCTTCTCGTCTTTTCTGAGCTATTTGTAAGGCTTCCTCAGACAACCATTTTTCCTTTTTGTATTTCTTCTTCTTGGGATAGTTTTGATTACCACTTCCTATACAATGTTACAAACCTCCATCCATAGTTCTTCAGGCACTCTGTCTATCAGATCTAATCCCTTGAATCTATTTCTCACTTCCACTGTATAATCATAAGGGATTTGATTTAGGTCATACCTAAATGGTCTAGTGGTTTTCCCTACTTCCTTCAATTTAAGTCTGAATTTGGCAGAAAGGAGTTTATGATCTGAGCCACAGTCAGCTCCTGGTCTTGTTTTTGCTGACTGTATAGAACTTACCCATCTTCGGTTGCAGAGAATATAATCAATTTGATTTTGGTATTAACCATCTGGTGATTTCCATGTGTAGAGTCTTCTCTTGTGTTGTTGGAAGAGGGTGTGCTATGACAAGTGCGTTCTCTTGGCAGAACTCTATTAGCCTTTGTCCTGCTTCATTTTCTACTCCAAGGCCAAGCTTGCCTGTTACTCTAGGTAACTTGTGACTTTCTACTTTTGCATTCCAGTCCCCTATGAGGAAAAGGACATCTTTTTTTGGTGTTAGTTCTAGAAGGTCTTGTAGGTCTTCACAGAACCATTCAGCTTCTTAGTTTTGGGGGCATTAGTTTTCGGTGCATAGACTTGGATCACTGTGATACTGAATGAAAACTCTTACTAAAATAAAATATCTCCAAAAAAACAAAATACTTTGGAGGCAGGAAGAAGACAGAAGGGATGTTGTAACATTGTATAATATCACCTCTTTTTTTTGTAAGTCTATTTTCCCATTCATTTGGTATAGACAGACTAAGTGACTTTAGTTTCATCATTTCATCTCTAAATTCTGTGTAACAAGAATATGATATTTAGAAAATATTGTTGAAGCCTCATTACACAGAATATGTTCCATGGGATTTTTCACACAGTAGCTTTTCTGGTGGTACTTAGCATCAGTCCACCTATGCAAAAATCAATTATCCAGTAAATGTGGCTAAAAGGTAAACAATGAAGAAGTGAATCCAAAATATCTCTTAAAATTTTGATCCATAAATTGCATGTATTGTGTCATATGAAAATTCCTTCTGTCTTTTATTTTATGGGAGATTCTCAAAAGTTTGGTTGTTGAAGTTTTAAGCTCACAGCAGACTAGAAGTGCCAACTTAAAAGTAGAAGGGGAAGTTAGTAAGGTTGGTTTTAGTGAGAAGTAACAACTATCAACCGAATAACAAAGTAGCAGCAAGAAATGCTGTAAAAAGCAGACCCTATAATTCAAAACACACTAGCTTGGAACCATCTAGGAAAAGAGAAACATCTCCTAAAGCATTAATTACTAAGTCCAGAGGGCATCTGTGTATGACAGTATAGTACCCTCACTAATGACAAAGGAAAGGGCAAATTAAGTGCAATATCCTTTGTGGTGATTAAATTTGGGTTCAAAAAAATTCATTAACTGTTATTACATATTCAGTAATCTCAACTTAATAATTAAGTAAAATTGAACAACATTTACACAAATAAATTAGTAATTAAAAGTCCATGCATTGATTGAAACCAGAGCAAATGTGGGAGATTTTATACTCATAGAATAATAAAATTTTCCTTTGTTTTTAAAAAGATAGGAAAATGTACATTTCAGATAAAAATAAAATGATTAGGATTTATTATTAAAGAGGTAGCCTTTTGAAACTTCTTTATAAAGTTATAATCTTTGTAAAAATTATAATCTCTAAATTTTAGCTATCCAAACAACTCACTCCACATGCATCCCTGATAGTGAATACTATCCCAATTTTAATGCTAGTAATAATTTTTGCTTTTAAGTATTCATTTTAAAATTAATTATAATGTCTTTACTTTGCACATGAACTTTCTTTCAGAAAAGTATAAACTAGAAAATCTGTTGGATGTGTTAGCAAACATTTGTCTAGTTATGGTTAAATAGAAAAATATAAATAAAATAAAAAGAGATATGACAGCCTAGGAGAATGTGCCTGTAAGACATACAACAGACAACAGACTAAAACCTTTAATATGTGCAGGCATACTCAGTAGCTCAGTCATGTCCAACTCTGAAACTTCATGGACTGTAGCTCACAAGGCTCCTCTGTCCATGAGATTTCCCAGGCAAGACTACTGGAGTGGGTTACTCCATCACCTACTCCAGGGGATCTTCCAAAACCAGGGATTAAACTCGCAGTTCTTGCAGCTTCTGTATTGGCAGGCAAGTTCTTTACCACTGAGCCACCAGGGAACCCAAAAGGGTGATAGAAGCCAAAGCTCTCTACTCCAGAAACAGGGGCAGATAGGCCTCTCCAGCCCAGGATCCTATACTGTTACAAAGTGTGTTGGGGCTTTTGGGTCATGATTGATAGCAATGCTGAGAAAGTCCAGTCCTCAAAAAGAGCAAAAAAAATCCTTGTCACATTATAAAGCAATCAACACAACCAGACCTAGAGATAACTCAGATGTTACAGCTACCAAACAAGGAAATTAAAATACTTATGATTAGGACCTCCCCAGTGGTACAGTGGTTGGAACTTCCCCTTTCAATGCAAGTGGTGCAGATTTGATTCCTGGTTGGGGAACTTAGATCCTACATGCCTCATAGCCAAAAAATTTAAAAAAAAAAAAAACATAAAGCAGAAGCAGTGTTGTAATAAATTCCATAAAGACTTTAAAAATGGTCCACATCAAAAAAATCTTTTTTAAAAAACTTATGATTAATCAGTTAATTGATTTATTGGAAAAAGTAAGCAACACACATGCACATATGGAAGATGTCTGCAAAAAAGATGGAAGCATTAAAGAGAATCTGGGAATTACTTCAACAGGCTTAGCAGCAGGGTGAATACAGCTGAACAAAGAATCAATGACCTTGAAGATAGATCAATAGAAAGCTTTCATTTGAATCAAGGAAAAAAGAACATGAAATACAAAGCCAAGAATCCAGAAGTTGCAGGATAATATAAAATTGCCTAAAACTGCATTCAGTTCAGTTCAGTCGCTCCGAGTCGTGTCCGACTCTTTGCAACCCCATGAATTGCAGCACGCCAGGCCTCCCTGTCCATCACCAACTCCCACCCAGAGTCCACCCAAACCCATGTCCATTGAGTCAGTGATGCCATCCAGCCACCTCATCCTCTGTTGTCCCCTTCTCCTCCTGCCCCCAATCCTTCCCAACATGAGGGTCTTTTCCAATGAGTCGACTCTTCACATGAGGTGGCCAAAGTATTGGACTTTCAGTTTCACCATCAGTCCTTCCAATGAACATCCAGGACTGATCTCCTTTAGGATGCACTAGTTGGATCTCCTTGCAGTCCAAAGGACTCTTAAGAGTCTTCTCCAACACCACAGTTCAAAAGCACCAATTCTTCAGTGCTCAACTTTCTTCACCGTCCAACTCTCACATCCATACATGACCACTGGAAAAACCATAGCCTTGACTAGATGGACCTTTGTTGGCAAAGTCATGTCTCTGCTTTTCAGTATGCTATCTAGGTTGGCCATAGCCTTCCTTCCAAGGAGTAAGCGTCTTTTAATTTCATGGCTGCAGTCACCATCTGCAGTGATTTTGGAGGGTCACAGATAAAGAAGAGAGGAAAAACAAGACAGAAGATGTCATCAAACAAATCTTGGGTCTATTCTCCAGATGTATAGCAAGATCAATCTACTGACACTAGAGGTGGTCAAGAAAAGTACAGCATTATTGCAGGTATCAAGCAAGGAGAACAGACAGTTCATGCTCAGAAGACCCAAACTCCCTCATGGCTTTCAAAGAAGGGTTTTTAAAGGCAAGGTGAGGGATAATATTTCAGGGTGCATGATCAACTGAGGTTCAATTCTCTGATTGGTTGATGGTGAGGTAGCAAGGTGGTGTTTCAGGGATCTCAATCATCAACTTTCTGGTTCCTGTCAGTCTAGGATCTACATGCTGGTGGTCAGCAGTTAACTTCCTCCACCTGGTGGTGGTGACTATCTGCAAAACAACTCAAGGACATGGCTCAGGATGTTATCTACAGCCCTTGTGGAGGAAATTAATGTCCTTGACTTTGTTTTATGGCTAATAGTCTTGCTTGACTGTTTTCCTTTGTTTCTGCATTTTTTCTCACTTCTCTGATTAAATTTGTCCCTTGGAATTCAAGAAGGAGGATAAAACTTTTCTAGAAACAAGAGGCAAGTCAGGAGACAGAGGGTCCTGCTCAATTTTAAAGAAATATCTAAGGAGATAATGACCAAGAATTTTCTAAAATAACATAATGAACCCAAAAAATCTAAGAACCTCAGAGAAAAAAACAAACAGAAGTAGAAAGAAAAAAACTTGATAAATGATAATCAAGTTGCTGAAAACCAAAGATAAAGGAAAAAAGCTTGTGGCAACCAGAGAAAAAAAGAGATACTATAATACATGCTGCTAAATGAAGATAAGAAATGCAGCAGTAATTTTTTTTTAAAGCTGGAGGGGCTGTGTTAACATTGGAGAAAAAGGGCCTTTTGAACAAAGACTATCACCAGGGATAAAGAGAGATATCACATAATGATAAAGGGCTCAATTCAGGAAAAGGACACAATAACTTAAAAGGGAAGGCAGTTTCGAAATGAATAAAGTGAAACCATAAAACTACTAAGAAAAATAGCTAGGTGTCAGAAGATGTCATTTAAAACTAAGAAATCTACCAGTATATGGATATTTGATATTCCTAAAATGAACATTAATAAATAGCATATAATTGATCGAAGCCCTATGGTGAGAGACAGATGGAAGGAAAGACAGGAAGACAATATATACTAATTTCATCATTTCTAATAATAGGAATTGTTAAGTACTAAGGCAGACAAAATATTGGATAAAGTTATAAAGGTAACCAGTAGAATATACAAAGCTTTTTAAATATTTGAAGAAATTTAAGCCATTTGTTCAAAGATTTTTTTACCCTATAAAAACAGTATAGGGAGGCCATTCGCAACAGGCTTGAGTCTGGTTTGCGTTTCCTCACTGCCTTGTCTCCGAGGACAGCCTTGCCAAACAAAGAGAAGACTGCAGGGGATGGGAAGGAAGAGGGACCTGTTCCTGAGCAGGTGAAGGTGGAGGCAACCAGTGGGCCCCTCCCTTTCAACTCTGAGAGCCCCTGTGGCCTCTTAGAAAGTTTAATCTTGCCCATCAAGTCAGAGACTTTTTTCAAGGAATTCCGGGAGCAGAAGCGCCTTCTCAGCCAGAGAGATGACCTTGAGCTGCCTGTTCACCCTCTCAGATCTGAAGAGTCTGTGCAGCCAGGGTATGTACTATGGAAGATTCGAAAATGTCTACAGGTGTGTCCGTGGGAAGAGGAGGTTTTAAATCAAGAGGGCAAAGTGGACTTTCTTTAGCTGAGAAAAGATTTTGATCAGAAAAGTGCAACAATTCCGTTTCACTAGCCTCGGAGAATTAAGGATGAGCTCTGGAAGGTCCAGGAGAAGCTGGAGTGCTACTTTATTCAATGGGTACAGAAGCCCCGCGGGAGATCGGGCCTGTCGCCCCACTACGGTGATGCCAAGGTTTCCATCCTGCAGCTGGAGGGAAAGAAACACTGGCGCCTATACCAACTCACGGTCCCCACCAAGGGCGCGGGAGTGAAGCGTGGAGGGCGAGGACAGGAGTTCACACTGAAGCCGGCAGATTGCACTTTCGCAGAGGGACCAGCCAGCAGGCGGACACGCGCGAGGGGCCGGCCCACTCCACGCACGTGACCATCCACACCTCCGGAGCAGTTCGTGGGGAGATTTCCTTTGGACACCATTTTGGGGCTCGTGTTTGCTACCACAAAGGCAGACTGGGAGCTCCGGTCTGGCATCCTCCAGCGGCTGCTCCCACAGATGGAAACCACAACTGTTACAAGAAGAAGATAAGGTGGCTTTCTGAAGATGCTTGCAGACCAGCTAGAAGGCATCAAAGAACTGCCTTCAGCAGACATGAGGAAGGATGTTGCCATGAATGGATTCTCTCCTTACTATATGGGGGGTAGAGCAGAGCTTTTCAAAACCAGCTGGACAGTTACCAGGGTTGGACAACACAGTAAGACTGCAGTTTAGAGACCACATTGTCCTCATGGTAGGACCCGATCAAGAGCCATCTGATGAAACTGGAGAAAAGATGGTTTACTCTATCATTCCTGAAAGAATAGGTGAGAGACACACAAGATGGGAAATGAGTAAACAGTCTCATGGACTTCGCTTTCCTTTATCACGTATAGATGCACTGAAGGAAATTTTGAACAGTTCAACTAGTTCTGTCAAGGGTAGCTTACTACAGATGAGGAAAAGCAAAAGCAAAACCTAGTATTATCCCTCTGCACAGAATGTTTAATCCAAGCAGTCTGGTCCTTTCACCACTTTTTAATATTAATATGTATACATAAAATAGTAGATGCTTGGTTTTGCCAAAATTTGTGTGCTAAGGAGCCCCTGCTGCTTTGAGCCAAGGACAAGATGAATGTAACTTTTCTTACCTGTGTATCTAATAAAATGAGACATAACTTTTACAGGTGATCAGTTGGCCATATGTACTAACAGGTACATAAAAGAAAGAATAGCAAATTACTAAATGTCCCAGAAGGTGACAAAAACCACATTTCAACAAGTTTATTTAATCCAGTATGGTAGAAAACAGCTCCAATAATTGTATTATTTAAATTAAATATATATATATATAATAATATTTTTAAATAGCAGGTGAAGGTCAGATATATTAGCCTTGTCAATGAATATAAGTGGCCTAAAATTACCTACTAAAAAGAAAAAAAGATTTTCAGATTGAAGCAAAACCTAACTCAACACTATTTACAAAAAAAAAAAATGCAACTGTAACTACGTGATTTAAGAAAGATTAAAGATAAAAGAGTGCTCCAAAGTATGCCATGTAAATGCAAACCAAAAAATTTTAAAAAACAGACTTTTTTTTCTAAATAGTAGAATTCGGACCAATTTGTATTAAGCAGTACAAAGAAGAACATATTAGTGCTGTAGTGTGAGACTTCGCTGATGGTCCAGTGGTTAAGAATCTTAATTCGGGGGACGCAGGTTTGGTCCCTGATCAGTGAACTAACATCCCACATGCTGTGGAACAACTAAGCCTGCACACCTCAGCCGGAGAGTCTGTGCACTGCAAGGAAAGATCTCGTATGATGCAATGAAGATCCCACATGCCACAACTAAGATCCTACACAGCCAAAGGAATAAATCAATATTTTTAAAATAATAAAAAATAAATGCAATTTCTAATATAGGATATTATATTAGGAGTATATATGCACCGAATAGATGCATTTAACAACCAAAAGAAAAGAAAAATAAACATATATAATTGGTAAGAGATAAGAATCCACCTCTTTCATTCCGTGAAAGATCAAGTAAAACCAAAAAATGAAAGGCAGAACTAAATAACATAGTTAATGAGTTAACTCTGATTGGCACATATCAAACTGCTAACACCCTTCTCAACAACAGAACTGATTTGTTTTGGGTGGCAGTGTACCCAGCTGAAATATTACTTTCCCAGACTTCCCTGCTGTAGATAGAGTCACATGACTAGACTCTAACTAATGAGGAGGAAGAAGCATCAGGTGGAACTTCTGAGAAATCCCCTTACAGAGAAACAGGCAGACTCTTCCTTTCTTTTCTTATCCAGAAAAGGTATGATGGCTTGAGCTTTAGAATCTTCTTGGACTATGAAGACAAGGGCATATGAATGGTGGATATGAAAGGGCTTAGGTTTCTAACAACTTGGTAAAATTACCAGTCTAGCCTTGGACTACATAACCTTAGATTTAAAAAAAAAAATCCTTGTGATGTTATGCTATAATAATTGGTTCTCTGTTTTACATGTATGCCTGCAGAAGTGCTTGTTCAGTCACTAAGTCGTGTCCAACTCTTTGTAACCTCATGGGCTTCTCTGTCCATGGGATTTTCCAGGCAAGAATACTGGTGTGGGTTGCCATTTCCTTCATCAGGGGGTCCTTCCCGACCCAGGGACCTAACCTGTGTCTCCTCCATTGGCAGGCAGGTTCTTTACCACCAAGCCACTTGGGAAGCCCTCTGTTCTGTGTAGCTTCACTTAATCCTAATAGATATAAACTTGAAAGTGAAAAAAGGCTGAAAAAATCACCAAAGTTGACCATATATTTTAGGACATGTTCAGTTGCTCGGTCGTGTCCAACGCTTTGTGACCCCATGGACTGCAACAAGCGAGGCTCCCCTTTACTTCACTATCCCTTGAAGTTTGCAAATTCACAAACCAAACTCAGAAAACATAGGATTAGCCTAAAACAAGAAGAGGGTCATCGCACACTGGGTATAGGAGACCAAGTGCCCATACAGGTAAATTACAGATGTCGGGCAGAAAGGCAAAGGCTTTTCCTGCCTTCGTTGCCTAGATTTTCTCTGTGAAAGAAGAGCCAGAAGTGTTTAAAAGGCGGGGACAGAAGTAGAGGTAGAGGAGATTTACATGTTTACAATGCCACTAGGGTATGAGAGAGGGAGATGAGCAGGAAAGATTATTTTTGTTTTCTGTTGTTGTACGTCAGTTCCAAGAACCAAATTTTCATTTTCAACCAGTCCTGCTATATATAAAGGAAAAAATAAAATGGTTAGATTCAGAGGCTCATTAAATTGGAAAACTGATCCAGTAATTAAGTAAGCAAAACACCCCCTCGAGTCACTTAGAGCTTGGAGCCCTGGCACAAGCAGCAGATTTGTACACCTGAACTCTGAATATCAAGAACTAATACCTCTAATTTTAGGAAGAAAGCAAAAGCAAATTCACAAATAAAGATTGAAATAAACTCAACATTGAATGTAACAATTTAATCAAAATTCCCTAGTTTATGCCTCTTACTGATTTTTATAAATTAGTAAATTAATATGAATATTAAATGAAATATTTTTGCTACTTTAATAGAAAAAAAGTTAGAAGTGTAGTTAACAAGAAAAAAACATCAACTCTCCTAAAGATATTTTGTGAGGTTCAAGAGAGAGTCACCCCCTTGGTGGTAGATTCATGGTAATAGCAACAAAAACAGGAAAAAAAAAAATGAACAGTTTTTGTCACTGACAGCCTATGTAATGGAAAGCCAAAAGCCCTGGCCAAATCTAAGGACCCAATATATGTGCTTCATTTTCAACTTAATAAAATAATAGAAGTTTGTCTTTAAAAGGGTAATCTAGGATCAAAATTTAAGATTTTAATACAATGTTCCATATAATACAGAAATCCTGTCTATAGAATTCTTACGGTATGTTATGGTATATGCCCTTGTTAATCACTACAGTAATAAAAAGCTTAGTCTCTGTACACCACGGGCTGTGAGCTTAAATTTGGAATGTTTTGTGTCCTTCAACCAGTAAGTCTAATTTTGTAATAATGCCATAGAGAAAAACCCAATGCCTGACTTCAAATATATCTCTCTGACTTGCTGTTCTCTGTGATAAATACACGCTTTCGTCCCATTAACTTGATTTCTAGAACCCTTACATGCTGGCCTTCTAGATTTTTTGGATAGACTTTGATTTGTCTGCGTCTATTTTTATTGCAGTGTCAAAATAAAACTGACTATCCTAGATACAGCCTCACCAGCAGAATAAAGGTGTGTCTATGAATGCTCATGATTTTAGTAGCTGTGTCATACTTCAGCTCATGTATTTTAGTCCCAGTTGCTCCTGAATGGCTCTACCTGGTATGGTGACCAGTCAGCAAAGTGTTGGGATAAAATGAATAGATTTAAGAGCCAGCATCTATTTCTGAAAGTGTATTCCTGAGCTCAGCTTACTCTGTTCCACAAACTTCCACCATAAGCCTAATGATAGATAAAAGACAGTAGAAGAATACCTTCATGATAACTCTGAAGTAGAGATAATAATACATCAACTGTTTGACAAGTTTTGATGTTCAGACCAGACTCCTGTTGGTGACCTAGCATCACACAGCAAGGAGGCTCAAATCAGGTCTGCACACAGCATCCTAAATTGGGAGTGGACAGCCAAGGGCAGCTGTGGGTCTCCCTCTGCCCCAGCCTATGTGGCCATACACTAAAACAAGAAAGGGTGTTCTCAGTGGTAAAAGGCTGTTGAGAATTTTTTCTGGGGAGTGTTTAGGCAGAGGAAATAGAGGTTAAACTTTATTTTGGCAGTGGCAACTTCTGCAGCAATAGTAGGATCTTCTGAGCAAATAGAGGCACACCACTTAGAGTAGTCATGGGTACCTCTGAACCTCTGGACAGATGTTTAATATGGATTACCATTTGATATCTGTTTATATAGTTGGTGGGGCTTCCCTGGTGGCTCAGTGGTAAAGAATCTGCCTGCAATGCAGGAAACACAGGTTTGATCCCTGGGTCGGGAATATCCCCTGGAGGAGAGCATGGCAACCCACTTCAGTATTATTGCCTGGAGAAGCCTATGAACAGAGGAGCCTGGCAGATACAGTCCATAGGGTCACAAAGAGTCAGACATGCCTGAAGCGACTTAGCACACATGCATGTAATTGGCAGTGTTTCCTGTGATTTTTTCATTCTCTTCACATTAGTTAGGATAACATATGTATCCATATGAATACCTAATACAGATGCCACTCAAAGCATTTTTACTATTAACACAGAAAAAAATAAACATTATATATAAATATATCATTTCAGCTATTAGGTAAGCAGCTACACTTACATTATATGAGAATTTATATGAAATAAACAGTATGTGGGGGGAAAAGATATTTTATGAGAAAACTTAAATAATTCTTAACCAATTGATTTCTGTCTGTGATTAAAATTTAGCTTTGTCACTTTTATTTTTCTATTTCAGGGATTTTGAAGGCAACCATATCCATAATTTAAGAAATTTGACTTTTATTTGCTGCAGTAATTTAACTGTTTTGTAAGTAATGTTTTGTCCTTTTGAAGTAATGTTTTATCTCTTTACAAACAAAATGAATCATTTATGTGAACAGGCTCTGGCATACACATGCATAGTATGCATAGTAATTATAGCAAATGTTCCCTCTCAGTTTGAAGTTTTTTGAAATGGAAGCACATTAGCAAAATTACTGAAGTTCAAAGCAGGCATAACCACAGATTCACATATATCAGTATATGAATCATCACAGTCGTACTATCTTACATGAGATCTACTTTTCTGAAACTTAAGTAATACCCAGTTTAGTGGGGAAAAATTCTCATAAACCTAGAATCTGTCCTTGGATGGCAGTTTGAGAAATACCAAGATCAAGTCCTACTCTATGAGAATTATTACTGCAAAGATTGTGGGGAAAATATAATCTTTTCAAAAGCTGCAGAATGTTCACATCTGTGAGCTTATGATTGTGACACCCACCAGGATAAACCTTAGAATGTTATCAAATATAATTTCTCTTATGTCACTCTGTCTTATTTTAAGTCCATGTTGCTAGCTCATAACACGAGATCAGTGCAGAGATAAACTGTCAGGCCTTACAGTCTGATTCAGCATCGCAAATCAGAGATCTTCTGAGTTGGTCCAGCTTAGAGTAGACATCTTTCAGCACCTCCACTTTAAATCACAGCAACTACCCAATGTGCACGAGTTTTATTGTGGTGTTGGGAGCAGGGGTATATTTTGTTAGACAGACATGCCACAAAGACTGCACAGGCGACTCTAAGACAGTTGTGCTTACACTCAGACTGTATTCTCAGGGGTTGAGATTTCACTCTTAGTCCTGTGGAGCTCTTCCCTGTGGAGCTCTTAGCCCTGTGGAGCTCTTTCCTAGAACACTTTAAAAGGTGAACACTATTTTACTTTTATCATCATTAAGAAATTTGGGAAACTTAAGATTAAAATGAGCTTGGATAATTTATCACACTATTTCAATGTATCTTGATTTGGAAATGCATTATACATAATTATCTTTGCTTTTGCAGTTTGTTAATCTCCTCTCCAATAACTCACCTGCAAGTTACCTCCAGAAGCTACAACATCTTTTTTCTTTTTACTTTCAGGGTAATGAGGAAAAACAAAATTAATCACCTTAGTGAAAATACGTTTGCACCTCTCCAGAAACTAGATGAATTGTAAGTTTGATTACACATCTATTTTGTAAGTTTGATTACACATATAGCACTATTTCTGAATACCCTGAGCCACAGGTATTTCAGGAATTCTGAAAGCTTAACAAATATATGTTAAAGGAAACTATAAAATAAATATTTGAGGAAAGTGAAGTAAAGGAAACAGCTGTGGAGACGAATAAAGCCAGGGGAAATTAATAAATAAAATATACCCTACATCACTTCTACCTGCTGCTAGAGACGGATAGCAAATTTATCTTTAAGTGTTTTAGAGAGTGAGGATTCAGAGATCAGAAGATAAAAAGACATCACTTTGCTGATTCTGAAACCAAAGAATAATCTTGGATCTATAAGGTTAGACACTGCCATGGATCACAACATCCAAACCTGTAATAACGGTCAAGAGAGCAGCTTGAGACAGCTATTTATAACGTCCCATTTTAAGATCAATGACACAGTTCCAAAGGACAGTAAAGCAAGCCTCTGATGAATCAGAGCCTGTGGTCAAGCCACATGGTAGCTGATTCTCCAAATAAAATACACTTAAGACAATGGAGGAAGCACATGCTCTTCAAACAAAATTTTTTTTAATGGCTTAATTTCTTCAATTGGGGTTTTGTTAAAATCTGGGCTAGCCACTAGTTTGATTTTGTGTTTTCTGAAAAGAATCTGGAGTGTGAGCAGAACTACATGTTTTGACAATTAGTTGGGCAGAACTTGGATTCATTAAAACTTTTCCATAAAAAATTAAAGAATGTAACTAAAATGTTGCTCAGGACACTTTACCTGCATACTAAGACAAGTGGAGGAAACACACATGCCACAGGCAAAAACATCCCTCAGGAAACAATCCAGCATTCTGCTCCAAAACTTCAAGAAGCTGCTGAAATCCTTCCATTTTCTCCATGACCTTAGGCTTGAAATATATTTTTGGTAGACAGTACCAATCATTCACAAAACACACAAGAAAATCTCAGTAGGTATCAGAACCAAACATCTGCTGTAATGACTCCTGGTGTCTGGCAAATGAACTATACAATCAGCACATAGGAAATTATTTTATTCTCAGCAGTGGGGTGCAGTGCATGCAGGTGACCCAAAAGGTATTATCTAGCCATTAAAATACAAGTTAGTCAAGGGGTCCATACTTTTCCTTCTTCTATCATACTTGCAACTCCAATTTGAAAACCAGAAGGCAATTTCTCCAAATTCTAACTTGCACAGTGACCCTAAGGTGTGGGTGCAATAAAGAATAAAATCAGGGGAAATTAATGAAAAAATACATCCTACACTGCTCTAACCCACTGCCAGAGAAGGGCAGCAAATTTATCTTTAAGTTTTCTAGAGAGTTAGGATTCAGAGACCAGGAGATATAAGGATACCACTTTGTTGATTCTGAAACCAGTAGTGAGCGTAGGGCTGGACAGCTTAATCCTTAGTCAGTGCTCATCCAGGTTCAGAGGTAAAAGAAAGAGCAACAGAGAGACAGAGAAGGTCCCCAGGCCAAAAATTAGTCCTACCTAAACCCTGTCAAATCCCATGCCTGAAAAATCAGCTTTACAAGGATGAAAATGGCATGTTTTCTAAGAGGTAATGGTTTTAAATGAATGAAAGTGAAAGTATTAGTTGCTCAGTCTTTTCTGACTCTTTGCAACCCCATGGACTGTAGCCCATCAGACTCCTCTCTCCATGGAATTTTCCAGGCAAGAATCCTGGAGTGGACCGCTATTCCCATCTCCAGGGAATCTTCCCGACAGAGGGATCAAACCCGTGTCTCCTGAATTGCAGGCAGATGCTTTACCATCTGAGTCACCAGAGAAGTCCCTTAAATGCATGGGTCTAGGCCTAAAATGAGTGACTCTCCTTTTGAAAGAAGGTTGGACTATACCCTGTGCCCCTTCTAGCTTGATCCCACTGACAGAATTAATGAGGGTAAAAATAGCAACAGTCAGATTCACTTTTCAGAGTAGAGTTTAAACAGTTCCGGTGAGACTTCCCTGGTGGTCCAGTGGTTAAGACTCGGAGCCTCCACTGCAGGGGGTATGGGTTCCATCCTTAGTCATGAAATAAGATCCCACATGCCCCACTGTATAGCAAAAAAAAATTTTTTTAATTTAAATAGTGGTGGAAACTTTGCTACATGCTTGATTTATTATTACTTGTGCTTCTTTTAGTTTTCTTTTAATAAGATTTATGTATTTGTTGATTGTAGTGGGTCTTCTCTGCTCCATGGGCTTTCTCAAATTGTAGCAAGTGGGGACTGCTCTCTAGCTAAGGAACGCGGGCTTCTCATCGCTGCAGCTCCTCACGTGATGCACTGGCTCTAGGCATGTGGGCTTCAGGAGTTGCAGCTCTTGGGCTCTAGAGCACAGGCTTCAGGAGTTGTGGTACACAAGTTTAGCTGATCCAAGGCATGTGGGATCCTCCTGGACCAGGGCTAGAACTTCTGTACCCTGCATTGCAAGGCAGGTTCTTAATGACTGAAACGTCAGGGAAGCCCTAACTTGTGCTTTTTTTTTTTAATTGGAGGCTAATTACTTTACAATATTGTGGTGGTTCTTGCCATACATTCACATGAATCAGCCATGGGCGTACATGTGTTCCCCATCCTGAACCCCCTCCCACCTCCCTCCCCTTAATCTGTGCTTTTAAAGCAACTACTCAAGATGACAATGTGTTTCCTGAGCCCATTCAGAAATGGACCTCAAGTCCAGTTGAATTTAGACCAACTTTCCTAAAACGAAACTGAGAAAATGGTCTTTGTTCTTGTCACTTAGGATCTAAGCCAAATGGTCCCGATTACATGATTGATGATGAAAGAACTATTTGTCAGAATTTGCTCTAATAGCCAAAGCCAGCACTCTCACCAGAAATGGCTGAACATGGTAGTTCAAGATTTAATATTCTACTGGACTCTTCTAAATCTGTTTTATGTGTTGCCTCACTAACATGATCGATATTTTACTTGGCTTCCCATACAAGGAACTGGAATCATCTTGCCCATTTTACTTAAGTATGAAAACAGATCTTCAGTCTATTAATAGTCTGCCAGTAGGGATGGAAAGAATAGCTAGTCCAAAACTAAGCTAGATGCTGGGCAACCCAGATCTTGCACTGAAAGAGCTCACACCCTTCAGAAGAGAATGTAGGGACAGGAAAATTTTAATATGCTGCTGTAAGTGCTGTACCTGTTCTCAGTGCTGCACACGGCAGAACAGAGACAAGAACGCCTAACTCCCCCAGTCATGAAGCAGTGACATGTGAAAAAAATATTTTTCAAAAAATATAGTTGGGCTTCCCAGGTGATCCAGTGGTTAAGAATCCACCTGCCAATACAAGGGACACAGGTTCAATCCCTGGTCCAGGATGATCCCACATGCCAAGGAGAAACTAAGCCCATTGTCCACAACTACTGAACCAGTGCTCTAGAGCCCATGAGCCACAAATACTGAAGCTGGCTCAGCTAGAGCTCACTCTCTGCAACAAGAGAAGCCACTGCAGAGACTTGAGCAGTGCTTGAGCCTGAGCACTTCAACTAGAGAGTAGCCCCCCCACACCACCATAGCTAGAGAAAGCCTGTGCACAGCAACAAAGACCCAGCACAGCCCCCAAAAAAGTATAGTTGATTTACAATGTTGTGTTAGTTTCAGGTGTACAGCAAAATGATTCGGTTTTGCATATCTATTCTTTTTCATATTCTCTCCCATTATAGGTTATTACAAGATACTGACTATAGTTCCCTCTTCTATACAGTAATTCCTTGCTTTTTTTCTGAGCAGAATCTTGAAGGTGTTCACCTGAATGACCAGAAGTAAAGCTTTTTCCAGGTAGAAGGAAGCACCTATGCAAAAACCTGGAGGTTAGAATACTGAGGTGCATTCAGGTCTTGGTGAAAGCCAATTTAACTGAGCATAAAGTGACAGGAAATTAAGCTGGACAGTACAAAATATTTTTAAAACTTTTTTCTATCACACTAAGTAGTTTTGATTTTATCTTCAATGCAGCAATGAGCTATTGAATTTTTGAAAGGGGATGACATTTTTGAAAGATTCCTTTGGTTGTCAAATCAGAAAATCTATCCACATAGACAATTCATCCATAAATATGTAAATAATAAAACAGTCTCAAGGATGAGATTACAATATGAAAATAGAACATTTACAGCAAGACATTTATAATTTTGATTATATTACTTATTTTCTTTTAGTTTTAAAATTCAATCTAAAACTGCCTTGTCCTTTCAAATTCAATATTCTAACTTTAGATTTATAAGCACTCCAATTTACACAGCAATTAGATCTACAGCCTTACCTCTCCCTGTGGCAACTAACACGATTTGAGGATAGATAGGGAAAGTGGTTAGACTTTCTCTTTGTTGCTCATGATGCCATTGGAGAAATCAAGCCTATCTTGTTTAGAAGAATTCTAGGCCTTTCTCATGTGAGTTAGCCCAACTATACTTTAAAAAAAAAAAATTATTTTCACATGTCACTCCTTCTTGACTGGGGGAGTTAGGCATTCTGCCTCTGTTCTGCCAGCTTCAGCTCACTGTCAAAGCTACCATAAGAGCTGGTACTGTCCAAAACCTTCTCACAACTAAGCTACAAAGTCACAGCACAGTGGGGAGCCCAACCTCTATACATACATGAAGTATCCTGCCCCAGGAGTATATAAGACCTGGTGTATATCAGCTATGGAAGGAACTGGAACCTGAAATACTCCACTTGCAGTTAAAATAATCAACTAAAACAAAAGAAAAAATTAAGTCTCCAAACCATGTTTCTGCTTTAGCACAGAAGGAAGGAAAGAAGAATGGATGGGAGGGAAAGAGGGAGGTGGCAGAGGGGAAAAAGAGAAAAGAAGACAGCACAATATTAATTAAATTAGAAAACTGGATCTATTAGAACCAGATCAAATGCTGTCAAGCATTGTCTCTGAATGAGGAATAAAATGAGGAAATATTTTTATCTTTTACCATTTCATTTCCTTCTTAAAGTTTTGACTTCTATTAATTTCCTGGTGGCTCAGTCAGTAAAGAATCAGCCTGCAGGGCACGAAGCCCAGGTTCCATCTCTGGGTCGAGAAGATCCCCTGGAGAAGAAAATGGCAACCCACTTCGGCACTCTTGCCTGGAAAATCCCATGGACAGAGGAGCTTGGTGGGCTACAGCCCATGGCATTGCAAGAGTCAGACACAACTTAGCAGCTAAACCTCCACCACAAATGAATATAACTCACTAACAGCATTGTTTGAAAGTTGTTTAATGGTTTTCTAATAATCCACAGAACTATGGATAAAGTCTTAAGAAAATAACATGACATGTTTGCAATTATTTCCCTAGGGATTTAGGAAGCAATAAGATTGAAAATCTCTCTCCACATATCTTTAAGGATCTGAAGGAGCTCTCGCAACTGTAAGATTGGCATGAATTTTTATCTTTATTTTTAATTTGTTTTATTTTCTAAAATTGCCAGTAAAATACACATCAGTATGTGTGTTTACCATTTTAACCATTTTTAAGCATACAGTTCAGTGGTATCAAGTTCATTCACACTGTTGTGTAACCTTCACCACCATCCATTTCTGGAACTTTTCCTGCTTTCCAAACTGAAGCTCCATTCCTATTAAACACTAACTCCCCACCAACACCCCTCCCCAACCAGCCTCTATCACTGTCTGGTCTCTATGAATCTGGCATCTCTAGGTACCTCATATAGGTGGAATCATACATACCTTGTTCTTTTACAACTGGCTTATTTCACTTAGCCTCATGTCTTCACGTTTCATCCATGCTGTAGCATGTGTCAGAATTTCTGAATATTATCATGCGTATTAGCAACCCATCATGTATAAGTACCACACTGCATCTATCCGTTTTTCCGTTGATGGACACTTGGGTTGTTTCCACCTTTTAGCTGTTATGAGGAGGGCTGCTATGAACATGGGTGTGTAAAGATCTGTTCAAGAACTCGCTTTCAATTCTTTTGGGTATATAGCCCCAGAAATAATATTACTGGATCATATGGTAACTCGATTTTTAATTTTTTGAGGGAACATCATACTCTTTTCTATAGTGGCTGCACTATTTTACATTCTCACTAACAGTGCACAAAGGTTCTAATTTCTCCATATTTTCAACAGCACTTGTAATTTTGTATCTTTTTTAATAATGGCCAACCTAATGGATGTGACATGGTATTTCATTGTGGTTTTTGATTTGCATTTCTCTAATGATTAATGATGTTGGGCATCTTTTCATGTGCTTATCGGTCGTTTGCACATCTTCTTTGGAAAATGTCTATTCAGGTCCTTTACTCATTTTTAAATTGGGTTGCTTGGTTTTTCATTGTTAAGCTGTGCGTGCATGCTGAGTCACTTCAGCCATGTCCCACTCTTTGCGGCCTTATGGACTGCAGCGCACGAGGCTTGTCTGTCCCTGGGATTCTCTAGGCAAGAATACTGGAGTGGTTGTCGTGCCTTCCAGGGATCTTCCTGACCCAGAGTTCAAACCTGCGTCCCATGTCTCCCGCATTGGCAGGTGGGTTCTTTACTGCTAGTGCCACCTGGGAACCCCTGTTAAGTTGTAGGATCATATATATTTTAGGTAGTAAATAATTTCAGATTTACGATTTACAAATTACATTCTCCTAATCTGTAGGTTGCCTTTTCACTCTGCTGATAGTGTTTTCTGATGCACAAAAGTTTTAGATTTAGATGTAGCCCAATTTTCTTATATTTTTTTCTATTGTTACCTACGCTTTTGGTATCACACATACAAGAAATCGCTGCCTAATCCAATGTCATGAAGTTTTTCTCTTATGACTTCTTCTGAGAGTTTTATAGTTTTAGCTTTTACATTTAGGACTTGGATCCTTTTTGAGTTAATTTTGTACATTGAGCTAATTTTGAGTTAAATTGGTACAAGTTAAGGGTCTAAGCTCTTTTTTTTTTTTTTTTTTTTTTTTTGCATGTGGACATCTATCTGGTTTTCCCAGAATCATTTGTTGAGAAGATTGTCCTTTCCCCATTGAACGGTCTTAGCATGTGTTAAAAATTGTTTGACCATACATACAAAAGTTTGTTCCTGGGATCTCCCTTCTATTCCATCATCCTATACAACTGTCTTTATGCTAGCACCACACTATTACTGATTATTATAGCTTTGTAGTAAGTTTTGAGTCAGAAAGTAAGACCTCTAAGTTTGTCCTTCTTTTTCAAGGCTTATTCAGGTTCCCTTGAGATTCCAAACAAATTTTAAGATAGATCTTTCCATTTATTCAGAAAAACCGTCACTGGGATCTTGATAGAGATTATACCGAATCTTTAGATTGCTTTGAGTAGTATTGCCGTCTTAATCATTGTAAATCTTCCAGTCCCAAAACACAGAATTTCTTTCCATTTATTGGTGTCTAATTTCTTTCCACAATATTTTGTTTTCACTGTGCAAGCCTTTCACCTTTATTCAGTTTATTGGGGTTTTTTGGCTGCACTGGATCTCCATTGCTACATGAGCTTTCTCTGATTATGGCAAGTGGAGGCTACTCTTCATTACAGTATGGAGGCTTCTCATTTTGGTAGCTTCTCTTGTGGCTCAGTAGTTGTGGTGCACGGCCTTAGTTGTTCTGTGGCATGTAGGATCATCCTGAATCAGGAATCAAATCCATGTTCCCTACATCAGCAAGCAGATTCCCAACCTCTGAACTACCAGGGATCCTCTATTCGGCTTATTCCTAAATATTCTTCTGATGCTATTGTAAATTGAATTATTTTCTTAATTCTCCTTCTGAATTGCTCAGGGTTGGTGTATAGAAATGCATCTGATTATTCATCATTGTCTGATTATTGTGCATTCAATTTTTATTTAGCAATTTAGTTGAATTTGTTTATTAGTTCCAACAGTTGTGTGTGTGTGTGTGTGTGTGAAATCTTTACGGTTTTGTACTTATAAAATGGGCTTCCCTGGTTGCTCAGATGGTAAAGAATCTGCCTGCAATGCAGAAGACCCGGGTTTTATCCCTGGGTCGAAAAGATCCCCTGGAGAAGGAAGTTGGCTACCCACTCCAGTATTCTTGCCTGGAGAATTCCATGGACAGAGGAGCCTGGGGGGCTACAGTCCATGGGATCGCAAAGAGTCTGACAAGACTGAGCTACTAACACTTTCACCTTTCACACATGAAATACTGTCATCTGTAAACAGAGATAATTTTAATTCTCACTTTCCAATTTGGATGCCTTTTATTTTATTTCTTGCCTAATGCCTCTGTACAGGACTTCTAGCACTATCTTCATCTCTTTGTTCCTAGTCAAAAAGCTGTTTACTTTCCACTTCATGCCTCATAACTTGCTAACACAATATACCACCATTTGACATGATTTATTGTAAAAAAACATTCCATATGGTTTCATTCATTCAAATTTTGACTAAGTGAGATCCTTTCTCTTTTATTTAAACCACATTTGATGATAGGCAAAATCTGAAGTGGTGTGGCTTCCCTTTGGGAAACCTGCAGGTTACCTGGTGGGACCATCCTGGACCACCCCACCTTCATGATCGCGCGGTCTCAGCTCTTGCTGTGTCACTGAAACACTTACTGAGGGCCGTGCATGGTTCTAAGAGTTCTCTCTCCATTAACCCATTTGAATGTCTAATGAGCCCTGTGGTACAAGTCCCATCGGTGTGCTTCTTCCTCTAATGTTTACAAGCAACCCTCCGTCAACGGGTATACTTCCTCTTTACTCAAATCCTTTCTAGAAATGACCAGTTGCTGCTCTCTCTTTTTTTTTTTTTTTTGAAACAGGAATCTTTCCTATAACCCAATCCAGACAATTCAAGCCAACCAATTTGATAATCTTGTCAAACTCAAGTCTCTGTAAGTATACACCTATGGGGATAGTTTTATGACACATTTTTTATTTATATACTAACAGCTAATAAATTCTATAAAATAAGATTAATAGAGTCTTCAACCAGAAGCTTTATTTCCAGGATGTTAGTTAAACTCTACAGAAACCATATGAGTACTTGTTGAGCTATAAACAGATGGTTCTTAGCTTAATTGTTTATATTTATGAGCTAAAAATTAGATAATCACTTTCTATGTTTCTGTAATCACCAGGAGCTTATATGGGATTGTTTGTTTTGATCCTCTGAAGGCATCTATGCATATTTATTCCTTCATTAGCACTGGGGGTATCTAAGAGTTTGTTATAACTATTGTTATCCCAAGATAGAATGTTCTAGATTATATAAGTCTTTACTTGCAGCACATGCACAAACACACATACATAAATTATATTAGGATCTATGAATTGCCTTAAGAAGGTGTGCTTCAGTTCTTTTAAGTGTTCCCTCCGTAAAATATCATTTTATTAGAAAAAAATTATTAAAAAATAATTAGAAAAATTTCAAGAATGTAAAATGCCACTCTCTGCTATTGCAGTATCGTCAAAAGGCAATGTTTATTCATTTATTTCACAAATATTTGTTGAGTAGTTACTGTGAAAAATGCCACAATCTATTAGAAGCCAAAAATTGAAATAGGAAAGATATAGAATCAACAGAAGTATTTATATTGTGTATAAATGGCAGAATCAAAAAGGCATTGGGGGGGAAAAGGGGTTTATGGGATCACATGAAATCATGTGTGTGAAACTTTGGAAAAATTGTAAAGTGCTATAGAATTTAAAAAATCTTTCATGCAATGAAAGGAGCTGGGAAGGTGCCTAGGAAAGGCTAGGTATGGATGCTTAGTTCAGAATAAGTGTTAAATAATTGTATATTAAACTATCCTTTACAAAAATTCATTATACCCTACATAACGTATGTTTTTTGATAATTTGATATTTTAGCAGCCTAGAAGGAATTGAAATTTCAAATATCCAACAAAGGATGTTTAGACCTCTCATGAATCTCTCTTACATGTAAGCAGATGTTTTTCTTGTTCTTCACCTTGATTTTAATCTTTTAGGTTTCCACCTGTATTGTGCTAATACCCCTGTATGCAACACATCCAATTTATTAACATTTCCTACTGACTAATTTGCCTAAACAATAACTAACCTTTAAAGCATAGATATAGGGTGAGGTGATTTTTAGTTGTCCATGGTTTGGTCTGAGAGAATGAAAGGATTCCTGTTTGGGTGTCACAACAGGAGTGTGGAGGGAACCCTCTCGGGTTTGTAAGCTCTAATGACCTCCCGTGACACTCACAGATATTCATGTTTGTCCACTGAGCTAGCAACTGGTGAACCTGGCATAAATGCAACCAGATGAAGAAGTAGGAAGTCACATAAACAACATCAAACAATTATCAATAATTCATGTAGATGTAGGAAGGAAGAGAGAAAGCCTCCTCAGTGAAAACTGCCCACAGTGTAAGAGCCAGATGGAACAAGGGTGTATGGATAAAATGGCAAACTTTAAAAAGTCTTTTATTCAAACATCATGTCTCATCATGCCATGATTACATGTTTTAGAAACATTTTCTTTAGTTGAATGTAATATATAGCAGTACACACACACACACACACACACACACCACACACAATATTGGAGTGATCTCCATGCCTAGGTAATTAATTCTCAATAATCTAGAAAATGTCACATCAGCCACCACCTCTCTATAATCTTGCTTGCCTTGTAAATCTAACAGAGGACACTGATTTTTTTTCCATAATTCCTTGGAAAGCAAAGTTTCCTTGGTTATGCATAATATAAAGCATTCTGAATAAATTGAGCAAACAGAGTTCATTGAAATAAAATGGTGTAACTCATAAAACCCAAGAAACAACTCAAGGACTAGAATTGAGCAGATCCTGGGATCCAGGCAGCAAGAGTTAAACGACAGGACTACAGACTGTAATTGTCAACTTTTAATCTTGTATTACTACAACCGTTTATGCTACAAAGATCATTTATACTTTTTGCCAGAGTACATGGCTTTAGGGGCAAATGGATCTCATTTGAATACTCAATTTCTGCACTTAGTAGAAAGTTTCCTAGCAGATAATTTGCTCCCATTGAAGATCCATCTCCTCATATGGTGATAGCAACACCAACCCCACTGAGCTGATTTAAAAAGTTATACCTGATTGGAGAAGTTATGCTTAGAAGATGCTCAATAAATGGTGTCGGTGTTGGTAGTACACAGTAGTAATTACTGATAATCCCAGTGGTATCTTTTATTAACAAGGGAGGTCGCTCTACTGATGAAAGAATTCACTCAACAAATATTTATCGAACACCTTATCATGTACCAAACTCTAGTGTGAGAATAAATGTGTTAGCAAGTAGTTACAAATCATACAGCTTCTATAATACAAAAACCTTCCCCCGGGTGTGAAAAAGCAAAATCAACTGCGGCAACACAGTTTTGTACCAAGCACTGAAACCCCAGCAACAGTTTCCTTAAGTGGATTATCTTGATCACATGACAACAATTGATTTACATTCTAAAATATGTCTAATGCTTGCCTCTTCGTTACGCCCATTTACTGCTCTCACCCATTCTTTTAGAGTAAAATCAAGTTCAGTTCAGTTCAGTTGCTCAGTTGTGTCCAACTCTTTGCAACCCCAAGAATCACAGCACGCTAATTTAATAAGTAAACTTAAGTTTCTTAATAAAACTTAAGTGTCCCTAATGTTTTTCTTTTATTCCTCTGAGACTGATATTAAGATATTTTCTTTTTACAGAGGAAATGGAGAAAATAGATATTAAGGTAGAGTGACACTTCAGTTTAAAGTCTTATTTTCCCTTCTCTTTGCACCACAGCTATTTTAAGAGATTTCAATACTGTGGCTATGCACCGCATGTTCGCATCTGTAAACCAAACAGTGATGGACTCTCATCTTTAGAGGACCTCTTGGCAAGCATTATTCAGAGAGTGTTCGTCTGGGTTGTGTCTGCAGTTACGTGCTTTGGAAACATCTTTGTCATCTGCATGCGACCTTATATCAGGTCTGAGAACAAGCTGCATGCCTTGTCAATCACTTCTCTCTGCTGTGAGTATTTCCTGGCTAAAGAGGAATTACACTTTTTGAAATATATAAAAGTGTTACTATTAGAAAATAAGTAACCAGAGTACTAGAATCATGGGATGTTAAAAATTTCTCCCCTGTGCTTAGATGTTTTCTAAGCATTCAATGAAATGCTACATGAAAATAAAGGGATAAGAAAGTTTTTAAAGTTAGAAAACTCAGTGACCTTACACAGATTAATGAAGCACTCATTTGTTAATTTTGTCTGATAAGGAAGCATTTGTTCATTCGCTTTCTCCTCTAAAGGTGTAATATTTTGTGGGTTAGCCGCTCAGTTGTGTGCATCTCTTTGTGACCTCGTGGACTGTAGCCACCAGGCTCCTCTGTCCATAGCGTTCTCCAGGCAAGAATACTGGAGTGGGTTGCCACTCCCTTCTCCAGGGGATCTTCCTGACCCAGGAATCAAAAGCAGGTCCCCTGAATTATAGGTAGATTCTCTACCAGCTGAGCCACCAGGGAAGCCGGTGTAGTATTTTATGAAAGCATGTAAAATTTTTTACTGTGAATAACCTTGAAACCTTTCATCGTCACATTTTTACTCCCAGAGCTCTGTTTATTTTTTGTGTGCACATCCAGTACATAGACAGAGTTCAGACACTATTTTTCTTCTCCTTTCTGAGCTTCTAACATCTTTTCCACTCATAGTTTGAAATATTTAAACAAGAAAGTGTTTTCAGGAGTATTAAATTTTTTAAGATGTTGAAACGTGATTGGAAGGTAGTATGTTAAATGAAGAATATAAGAAAAGAAGTAAAAGCAAGAAACTAGTCTTCTGCTTACTTATAATCTGGGTCAAGTGGCCTATAATTCACCCGTACTCTCTCAAGGCAACATCCATCCACATGGTGTTCTTTTATGAGTGCTGTGCTATGTCTTACCCCTACACTCATTCAAAGTCTAAGGCTGAAGTGTTTTTTCATTGCAAACTGCCTAAGAAACAGAACTCAGAAATTGTTAACTACTTTGCATTGTTAGCTATAGAATTTTGGGTTCACTCAATTTCCCTGGTAAAGGCTAGAATATAACCTCAGTGTTTAAAGATTAAGGCTAACCTTGTGATTTATACCGTGATGTGATTTTAGGATCATTGGGTAGAATGCTTGTACGGTCAAAAAAAAAAAAAACCAACACCCTCTTTATGATATGCAATATTTACTTAAAAAAGAAAATACACCAAGAAGTGTATCACATGAACAGCTGATTTAGAGGAGTTTGAAAAGAGAGAAAGATGTTAACATGGGAAGAAAGAATCAGAACAGTTTTGCTTAGACCACTTCTGGATAAGGCATTTAAGCCCCTTCAAATTATACTAACTACAGACCACTTTATAATTATTCATATCTTCTAAATTATAGACCTCAAAATTCATAGTCATTACTCTACCATAGCAGGTTCTGAAATACTTTCTCTGGGATTTTGAATGACTTAACTTCTTAAACTGGGAGAATTTCAGTAGAAGAAATGAACCAAATTATAATACCCCTATCTTGTCCATAATTGAATGCAGAACATAGTTGCATTTTACTGATATATTCAGCATCTCTAGATGATAGGACTAGGAAGGAAAATAAAACAGACAAGACCTCTCCTCTTACAGACCTGTGTGTTAGATAAAAGCAGAGACATGTTTATATATTTAGCTGCACAGGATGCTGTTAGCATGGTTATCAGAGAGAGTTGATGAAATGGTCCTCACCCATAAATGAATTCTTAGAATACATCTTACCTCCTCCCAAGATAGACACACTTGTCTACTTGGGGCTAATGTTAAAAATATTACTGTTTAATGATAATTCCATTTCACCTGTTTATTTCTTTACATGTGTTAAATTTACTGATTCCTGCAGGTGCTGACTGCTTGATGGGAATCTATTTATTTGTAATCGGAGCCTTTGACCTGAAGTTTCGAGGAGAATACAATAAACATGCACAGCTGTGGATGGAGAGCATTCATTGTCAGCTTCTGGGGTCCCTGGCCATTCTGTCCACAGAAGTATCTGTATTACTTTTAACATTTCTGACGCTGGAAAAGTATATCTGCATTGTGTATCCTTTTAGATGTTTAAGACCTGGAAAATGCAGAACCATTACAGTTTTGATTCTCATTTGGATTATTGGGGTTATTGTGGCTTTCATTCCACTGAGCAATAAGGAATTTTTCAAAAACTACTATGGCACCAATGGAGTATGTTTCCCTCTTCATTCAGAAGATGCAGAAAGTACTGGAGCCCAGATTTATTCAGTGACCATTTTTCTTGGTAAGAAATTCTGTATTAAAAGCCTTTTCAAGGACTTGGCAGTCCAGTGCTTAAGATTTTCCTTTCCAATATAGAGGATGCAGTTTCAATCCCTGGTCAGAGGGATTTCCTTGGTGGTCCAGTGGTTAAGAATCTGCTTTGCAATTCAGGAGATGTAGATTTGATCCCTGGCAAAGGAACTAAGATCTCACATGTTGTGGTGCCATCAAAAAATGAAAAAAAAGAATAGCAAAAACAAAATCAATCCCTGGTCAGGGAACTAAGATCCCACATGTCTTTCAGCCAAAAAAAGAAAAAACCAGAAAAAAATATTGTAGCAGATTCAAGACTTAAAATGAGTATTTTTTAAAAGCCCCTTTATTTAAATGCTAAAATAAGTCACAATATGAATCTCATTATGCCTTTTAACATTTACATTTTAATTTCAGATCTTCTAGCCAGAATGGACACTGGGGGTAGATTTTATCAAAACTCCCTAAAGGGAATTTCTTTCTAAATTACCACTTTATCATATTAATTCACAAATGATGCACTTTAATATAAGACAAGACATTAAACACTTGCATTTTCAACTCTTTACCTTTATAATATGAATAGATTCAAAGTAGCAACACAGGTCTTTGGCTTGGGAGTACACAAGTGTTTCCTTTTGGGAAAAAATATTCTCAAAGTATAATTTAAAGTAACTGAATTACAAAAAAATAGATTAATAAGCCCAGGATAGTCACTGAATCACTATAATCACTCCAATCTAATTTTAATATGTCATTTTAAAATTAAACATTTCATCATCCTTATAACTTCAACAATATTTAAATTTTTTAATTCATGATTTTTACACTTTAGTGATTATTGTAAAGAATAAAAACACATTGTGGTCTTGGCCTTCTCCTTTATAATAACAGCTAAGGACATGTTTGTTTTGAAAGAATGCTCATATTTATTAATGATAATCTTTGTGTTCTTAATAGGTATTAACTTGGCAGCATTTATCATCATAGTTTTTTCCTACGGAAGCATGTTTTACAGCATTCATCAAAGTGCCATAACAGCAAATGAAGTACAGAATCAAGTTAGAAAAGAGATGATCCTTGCCAAACGGTTTTTCTTTATTGTATTTACTGATGCGTTATGCTGGATACCCATCTTTATACTGAAATTTCTCTCATTGCTTCAGGTAGAAATACCAGGTACAATTTTTTTCTCGCTATTTTGAAATTATAAATCTGTTTCTACAGAGTTTCTCCAGAAGAGTATTAAGATCCCTAACAGTAACTCATTTCAAGAATTATAAGTCAGAGTTACATGTAGTTAAAGTTCTTTTCATTGATCAAATGTTTACTAGGAGAAAGTTCCTAAGCCGTTCCCTTTTATTTTTAGATTAATGTTATTTACTTGTAAATTAAGTTTTTTTTCTTAAATGAAGTGAGAACTGGGTTCAATTCCTGGGTCAGAAACATCCCCTGGAGAAGGAAATGGCCACCCACTCCAGTATTCTTTTGTGGAAAATTCCATGGACAGAGGGACCTAGAGAGCTTCAGTCCATCGGGACAAAGAATTGGACATGACTGAGTGACTAACACTTTCTTAAATGAAAGTTTTCTTTTTTAAATTTTCAATGTGTTGAAGTGTAGTGTATTATATTAGTTGCAGGTATATGACATAGCAATTCAGTATTTTTATAGATTACACAACATGCAAAGTAAGTATAAAATATTGACTATATTACCTGCACTATTCAATACATCTCTGTGACTTATTTATTTTATAACTGGTAGCTCATAGCTGTTAATATTGTTCACCTATTTTTTTCCTACCCCCAGCCCTCTCCTCTGTGGTTACCACTAGCTTATTCTCTGTATCC
The DNA here is from genome assembly GCA_007570785.1 of Antilocapra americana. Lineage (NCBI taxonomy): Eukaryota > Metazoa > Chordata > Mammalia > Artiodactyla > Antilocapridae > Antilocapra > Antilocapra americana. The sequence goes on from ML663006.1 coordinate 19,805,734, forward strand.
AGGAGTCTTTTTTTGTTTTGTTATATTTACTTGCTTGTTTTGTTTTTTAGATTCAACAAACAAGTGAAAACACATAGTATTTGTTTTCTCTGACTTACTTCACTATGCATAATACCCTCCAAGGCCATCCATGTTATTACAAACAGCAAGATTTAATTCTGTTTTATTGACTAATATTCCATTGTGTTTATATACCACATCGTCTTTATTCATTCATCTGTCAATGGCCTTTTAGGTTGTTTCCATATCATGTCTATTGAAAATAGTGCTGGAATGAACATTGGGATATATAAATCTTTTTGGATTAGTGTTTTCCTTTTCTTTGGATATATACCAAGGAGTGGAATTTCTAGATTGTATAGAAGTTCTATTTTTAATCTTCTGAGGAACTTCCATACTATTTTACATTGAGGCTACACCAATTTATAGGAAGCTCAGATGGTAAAGCATCTGCCTGCAGTGCAGGAGACCTGGGTTCAATCCCTGGGTCAGGAAGATCCCCTGGAGAAGGAAGTGGCAACCCACTCCAATATTCTTGCCTGGAAAATTCCATGGACTGAGGAGCCTGGTGGGCTACAGTCCAGGGGGTCGCAAAGAGTCAGACAAGACTGAGTGACTTCACTTGTTCACTACACCAATTTATATTCCTATCAGCAGTGTACAGGGGTTTCCTTTTCGCTACATCCTCACCAACGTGTGTTATTTCTTGTCTTTTTGGTGATAGCCACTCTTACGGGTGTGAGGTAGTATCTCACAGTGGTTTTGATTGGCGTTTCTCTGCTGATTAGTGTTGTTGAGCATCTTTTCATGTACCTGCTGACCATCCATAAGTCTTCTTTGGAAAAGTGACTATTCAGGTCTTCTTCCTATTTTTTTAAACAGATTTTTTTTATATTGAGTTGTATTTATTCTTTATGTATCTTGGATACCACCCCTTGTCAGTCATGTTTTTTGCAAGTATCTTCTCCCATCTTTAATTTTGTCCATGGCTTCTTTTACTGTGCAAAAGTTTTTTAATCAGGTCTCATTTGTTAATTTTTTGTTTCCCTTGGCTGAGGAAATAGAAACCAAAAAATATCGCTAACACTAATGTCAAAGAGTCTACTGCATATGTTTTCTTCTAGTTTTATGGCTTTAGGTCTGACATTTAAGGTTTTAATCCATTTTGAATTTATTTTTGCATATGGTATAATGTGATGTTCTACTTTTCTTTTCAGTGTAGCTGTGCACCTTTCCCAACAATCACTTATTGTAGACTGCCTTTTTCACATTGTACATTCCTGCCTCCTTTGTCATACATTAACTAACTGTAACTGTGTGGGTTTATTTGGGGGCTCTCTATTCTGTTCCACTGACTGTGTCTTTGTTTTGTGCTAACGCCACACTGTTTTTTAAAAATTGTGCATTTATGTCTGGCTTTTCTGGGTCCTGTTGTGTTGCATGGGCTTTTCATGCATGGGCTTTCTCTAGTTGCAATGAACAGGGGCTACTCTCTAGTGGCTGTGTAGAGGCTTCTTATTGAGGTGGCTTCTGTGTTGTGGGGCGTGGGCTCTAGGGCCTGCAGGCTTCAGTAGTTGCAGCATGCAGGCTTAGTAATTGTGGTGCATGGGTTTAGTTGTCCCATGGCATGTGGGATCTTACTTCCTGGACTCGAGATTGAAACAATGTCTCCTACCTTGGCATGTAGATTCTTTTATTTTTTTATTTATTTGTCTGTGCCAAGTCCTAGTGCAGCATGCAAACTCTCGGTTGTAACTTTCTTTTCATCTGCATGGAACATCTTGTTTCATCTCTTCATTTTCAATATGTGTGACTCTTTGTTCTGAAGTGACTCTCTTATAGATAGCTTATTTTTTAATCCGTTCAGTCACCCTGTGTCTTTTTTCTGAAGCTTTTAGTCCATTTACATTTAAAGTGATTATTGGTAGTTATGTACTTATTGCCATTTTACTCCTCGTTTTCTGGTTGTTTTTATGCTTTTCCTTTTTGTCTTTTCACATCTATCCTTGACTTTCTTTAGTGTTTCGTTTGTATTCCTTTCCCTTTGTTTTTTTGTGTATCTATTGTTGGTTTATGGTTTGTAGTTTCACATATATTTTTTTATTTTATTTTACATTTTATTTCTCTGTGAAGTTTCATTTTGATATTTTATAGCATTAACTGTTTAAGTTATATTTGATCTTTATTTTAAAACTTTTGTCTTTTAATCTTCATACTAGTTCTTTTAAATAGTTGATTCACTGCCTTTTCTATATATTTACGTTTATCCATAAGATTTTTTTCCTCACATATATTATTTTTTTATTATGGCCTTCTTTTTTCACTTGGAGAAGTCCCTTTAACAGTTCTTGTAAGGCTGCCTTAGTAGTGATGAACTTTTTAATTTTTTTCTTTTGGGGAAACTCTTTAGTGCTCTTTAAGTTCTGAATGATAACATTGCCAGGTACAGTATCCTTCGTTATAGCTATTTTTCTTTCAGCACTTTCTGGCCTGCAAATTTCTGCTGAAAAATCAACTTGTAGGCAACTCTTTGTCCTTTTCTTGCAGCCTTTAAAATTCTCGCTGTATCTTTAACTTCTGCCAATTTAATTATAGTATGCCTTAGTGTGGATCTCTTTGAGTTCATTTTGTTTGGGACTTTATGTGCTTCCTGGATTTGGATATCTGATTCCTTCTTCAGGTGAGGGAAATTTTCAGCCATTATTTAATCAAATACATTTTCCCCCTTTCTCTCTCTTTTCACCTTCTGGGACCCCTATAATGCAAATATTCGTATACTTGTCATCTCAGAAGTCCTTTAAACTATCCTCATTTTTTAAAATTATTTTTTCTTCTTGCTACTCTAATTGGGTGATTTACACTATTCTGTCTTCCAAGTTCTTCTGTATCACTTAATCTACCACTGATATCCTCTAGTGTATTAATGGCTCAAATCAATTACACTCACTGTGCTGAAATTCTAATAACTCCATGCTCAAGATGACCAGAAAGGAACACAGGTCAAGATATCAAGTAATTGCTTCATTTTTTCCAGAACATAAGAAATTTTTATTCCTGGAATACATAGCAATTTAAGGAACTTTACCCCAGAGTGTGAGAGATGATAAGGCACTCTTGATATTTCAAAATAAGATGCACCACACTCATTAAGATGGTTGTTCTCAAAAACAGAAAATATCATGTACTGTTGAGGATGTGGAGAAATTAGAACTCTTGTACTGGTAGAATTTAAAAGGGCACAGCTGCTATAGAAAACACTATGGTGGTTCCTCAAAAAATTAAACACAGAATTCCCATGGGACCCAGAAATTCTACTTCTGCATATATACCCAAAAGAACTGAAATTAGGGAACCATAAATTCATGCACCCAAGTTCAAGGCAGCATTATTCACAGAAGCCAAAATGTGGAAATGAAACAACCCAAGTGTCCATCACTGGATGAATGCTTAAACCAAATATGTTATATACACACAGTGGATCATTATTCAGCCTTTAAAGGGAGGAAATTCTGATATATGCTACAATATGGATAGATGCTGAAGACATTATCTTACTGAAAAAAGCCAGTCACAAAAGGACAAATACTATGTGATTCCACTTACAATGAGGTAACTAGTGTGATCAAATTCACAAAGACAGAAATTTTGTGAATGGTGTTGTCAGGGATTAGGGGAGGAAGGTATGGGGGTGGTTATTGTTTAAAGGCACAGAGTTCCAGTGTGGAAAGATAAGAAAGCTTTGGAAATGGATGGTGGTGATGGTTCCACAACAATCTGAACATAGTCAATGCCACTGAACTGTACACTTAAAAATGGTTAAAATGGAAATTTTTATGTTAGGTATAATTACAATAAAAATGTATAAAATCCAGTTAACTGTATGTGTATTGCAATATGCACTCACACTTTAAAAATTTATAAACATACAATTTTAATTTTGCTTTTTCCCATGGTTAGTGGTGATAGTGTCTTACATTTTACAAGTAAAAGAGGGAACATAGCATCAATTAAATAATAAAGAAAACCTAAGTATTTGGTAGTTGCATATATACTACAGTAATTTTAAGATAAGTTTAGCCAAAGATGTTTTTACTGAAATAAATATCTAGTCAAAAGCCTAAAAATGCTTACCAGTTTTTCAAACCAAATAAACAGCAGGAATATATTAAGGAAAGTCTATATATTCTAAGAAATACTACATGCACTACCTAGTAATTAAAATACTTGCAAAGGTATGATTTAAATACTAAACAATTGTTTTTCCTAAAATTGAATCATATCAGAGGAATATATAATCACCTGGTTTAAAAAAAAAAATTCTACTACTAGAATTCTTTTGTTGATGTATTCAGGAAGTTACTTAGCCAGAAACTTGTTCCTTGAAATGTCAGTTCAGTTCAGTCGCTCTTTGCAACCCCATGGACTGCAGCACACAGGCTTTCTTGTCCATCACCAACTCCCAGAGTTTACTCAAACTCATGTCCATTGAGTCGATGATGCCATCCAGCCATCTCATCCTCTGTTGTCCCCTTCTCCATCCACCTTCAGTCTTTCCCAGGATCAGGGTCTTTTCAAATGCATCAGTTCTTCACTTGAGGTGGCCAAAGTATTGGAGTTTCAGCTTCAGCCTCAGTCCTTCCAATGAATATTCAGGACTGATTTCCTTTAGGATGGATTGGTTGGTTCTCCTTGCAGTCCAAGGGACTCTCAAGAGTCTTCTCCAACACCACAGTTCAAAAGCATCAATTCTTCGACGCTAAGCTTTCTTTATAGTCCACTCTCACATCCAAACATGACTACTGGAAAAACCATAGCCTTGACTAGACAGACCTTTTTTAGCAAAGTAATGTCTCTGCTTTTTATGTCTAGGTTGGTCATAACTTTCCTTCCAAGGAGTAAGCGTCTTTTAATTTCATGGCTGCAGTCACCATCTGCAGTGATTTTGGAGCCCAAAAATATAAAGTTAGCCACTGTTTCCACTGTTTCCCCATCTAGTTGCCATGAAGTGATGGGGCTGGATGCCATGCTCTTAGTTTTCTGAATGTTGGGTTTTAAGCCAACTTTTTCACTCTCATCTTTCACCTTCATCAAAAGGCTCTTTAGTTCTTCTTCGCTTTCTGCCATAAGGGTGGTGTCATCTCCATATCTGAGGTTATTGATATTTCTCCTGGCAATATTGACTTCAGCTTGTGCTTCATCCAGCCCAGAATTTCACATGATGTACTCTGCATATAAGTTAAATAAACAGGGTGACAATATACAGGGTGAAATGTCAGCACCCCCTCAAATACTAGCACTCTGGAAAAACATCCTGGAACTACATGTAGACTTGGTATTTAATTATGTGACATCAGGGGGTGAAATTAAGACTAAAAAGACATCTGAGGGAGAACTAAGGAAGAGATGTTCACATACCTTGTAAACATCCACAAAAACTCAACAAATTTCGTTTTTCTCTTCCAGGTACCATAACCTCTTGGGTAGTGATTTTTATTCTGCCCATCAACAGTGCTTTGAACCCGATTCTCTATACTCTTACCACAAGACCATTCAAAGAAATGATCCATCAGTTTTGGCATAACTACAGACAGAGAAGATCTATAGACAGCAAGGGAAGTCAGAAGACATATGCTCCGTCATTCATCTGGGTAGAAATGTGGCCTGTGCAGAAGATGCCTTCTGAGTTAGTGGAGCCAGTTCTTTTCACAGACCCCTCTGAACTATCACTTATTTCTCAATCAACTAGACTCAACTCCTATTCATAACTGACGGATACCAATTTCTACACAGAGAATACTGTGAGATGTTTCATGATGGATTTATGAGTATAAACTAAATGCCACAAAATAATTTATAATAATGGCTAAAATCAATTCACTTAGAAGGACATGAAGTTATTTGGAGAAATCAAAATGACTGATGCCTGTGTAAAGGGAAATAAATTATATTGATAATGTGTATGTATTAGTACACATTTTCGATAGGAAACTAAGAGAACTATATTTCAGAAAGGTTCATTTGTTCTATTAGCATGCATTTACTGAGTACTCTCTATGCGCATGACACTGTGGTAAATTCCTGGGAGCAGATAGTAAAAAATCTCGTCAGTTTGCAATGTTAAACTGTATAACTACAAGAATATACTAATACAAAGTCTATCTGCAACTCTCAGTTTAAGGTACAGCTCTGCCTGTCTTGAAAACATAAGGATCATGGACACTTTTAAATAAAAGTTTAATGTTTTCTAATAATCAATGTACTAACATCACAGAAAATGTCTCATTATTTGCAAAATATAGATGTTTTAAGAACTCATTTTACCTCTCTTCAAGTCTTCATACACTTAAGAGGCAATACACATTTATTCCTATGGAAAAAAAATGCTCTGATAATAACTCAGAACAGCACCTTTCTATCAGTTTCCTGCCCAGTTGTCTTTTTGCTTTAAATGAGCACCCTTATATGAGATTGTAAAAAGGTGATAAATGTATTGCAAAGGAATGAAACAGAAAAGCTAGAATGAGATCAGTGGAATAGAACTGATAGTACAGAAATAAAACCCTCATATTTATAGTCAATTGATGTTTAACAGATATGCTAAGATAATCAAATGAGGAAAGAACAGTCTAATCAATAAATGATGGCAGTACAACTGGATATTACCATGCAAAAGAATGAAGTTGGACCCCTACTTTATACTATATATAAAAATTTACTCAAAACAGATCGATATATAAACATAAGTCACTTAGAAGAAAATATATGGGAAATCTTCAAAACCTTGGATTTGACAGTGGATTTTTAACTATAACATGAAAAGCATGAGTAAGAAAAGGAAAAAATGAATAAACTGGACTTCACCTAAATCAAAAACTTTTGTGCATCAAAGAACATAAACAAACACAAGGAAAAGACAACCTTCCAGAATGAAAGGACATTTTTACAAATCATATATCTGAGAAGCATTTGATGTCCAAAATATATAAAGAACTCTTACAACTCAACAAAAGATAAGCAATTCAGTTTTTCAAATGGTCAAAGGAGTTGAATAGATATTTCTTCAAAGAAGATATACAAATGGCCAATAACCATGCCCAGTATTACTAATCATTAGGACAATACAAATCAAAACCACAATAAGATAACACTACGCCTACTAGAGAGTTACAATTTTTTAAAAAAAAATGGAAAATAATAAGCATTGGCAAGGATATGGCGACTGAAACCTTTCTACACTACTGGTTTTGTTGGTGCATGCATGCTCCATCATGTCCGACTCTTTGTGACCCCATGGACTGTAGCCCAACAGGCTCCTCTGTCCATGAAATTCTCCAGGCAACATTACTGGAGTGGGTTGCCATGCCCTCCTCCAGGGGATCTTCCTGACCCAGGGGTCAAACCTCATTTCCTAAGTCTCCTGAATTGCAGGCAGATTTTGTAGCCACTGAGCCACCTGGGAAGCCCCGATATTGCTGGTGGGAATGTAAAATGATGCAGTCACTGTAGAAAACCATTTGGTTGTTCCTCAAAAGTTTATCATAGAAATCCCATGTGATACAGCAATTTCACTCTTGGGTATAAACCCAAAAGAAAACAGGACTCAGATAGTTGTTTGCAGATACTCATCATAGCATTATTCATAGTTGCCAAAATACAGAAGCAACCAAAGTGCCCATCAACTGATGAACAGATAAACAAAATGTGGTGTACACACACAATGGAATCTTATTCAGCCACAAAAAGGAATGAATTCTGACACATGCTAGCATATAATGAACGTGGAATAAGCCAGACACAAAAAGTTGAAATAACTGTTATGAATCCACTTACATGAAATACCTAGGATAAGCAAATTCAGACAGAAAGTAGATCAGAGGTTACCAGGGTAGAAGGGTTGGAGAGATGATGCCTGAAAAGTCCAGGGTAACTTCTTGGGCAAAAACAAGTTCTAAGGGCTTCCCTGGTGGTCCAGTGGTTAAGAATCCACCTGCCAATGCAGGGGACATGGATTTGATCCCTGCTCTGGGAAGACCCCGTATGTTGTGGGGCAACTAAGCCTGTATGTCATTACTGAAGCCAGATCTGAGTCCTTTGTGTTCTTACATGAAATAATACAAATACATTTTTTACATGAAGAATGTCATACTTTCAACAAAAAATATATATATTTACATACGCAAAGAGATTTATTATAAGAAATTGGCTCATGAGATTATGGAGGCTGGCAAGTCCAAAAATCTGCGAAGCCAATATCCCAGCTCAAGTCCAAAGGCCAGAAGCTATTGTAGAACCAGGAAAAGCCAATGTCCCAGTTCAAAGGTCATCAGGCAGGAAGGTCCATGGTTCTATTGATTGCATGAGGCCCACCCACATTATGGAGGGCAATCTGTTTTATTCAGTCTACTAACTGAATTGTTACTCTTATCCAAAAGCACCCTCACACAAACACCCTGAATGTTGACAAAACATATGGGTACCCTGTGATCCAGTCAAGTTGACACATAAACTATCACATTGGGGAAAGTAAGTAAAATCACAGCCTTGAATATTAATAAGGTTAACCAAGAGATAGGTAGCAAGGCATAGTATAGACAAGCATATTAGTTTTGGTGTTGGAGACCCTCAGGCAACTTATTTCACCTCAGTCTGTTTTCTATTCTATCAATAGGAATAATATCACTTTCCTCAAAGAGCTAACATGCGTACATGAAATAATTTTTATAAACCTAACATTGTTTGGCATATATTTCATACTCATAATTTTTGAAACTAAACACACTATTTTAATACTAAAAATTCCATTTTACTGACATCATTGTCTTGAGGCTCTTAAAAGTTTACATCAGTCAGAACATTAAGTTGTCCTCTGTTGATGCAGATCTGGCAATGAACTACTAAGTTTTAAAATTTTTTGTCTTTAAGAAAATGTTTATGTTTTGACCTCCTTCCCCACCTCTCCCATGAAGTAGAGCAAAAAGAAATATAAAAAGGGATGATTTTTTTTAAGTCACTCTTGGAAATGAGATGAACTTCTCATGTGGACTACACATGGCAACAGAAACTGTGAGCAGAGCTGAGCTTTGGGCCTGTGGACTCCAAACAATAGCAGTTATGCATTTTCCAAGAGGAATTAAGTGTCCCCAGAAGGCTCACTGCCTGAAATTGGGCTTGTTAACTCAAGCAAATGGCAATTAAATAAAATTAGAAATCAATTAACATGATTTTTCTACCTTAGAAAAACATATGGTGGGGGGTGGGGCAGGCAGGGAGAGGAACTCACACAAAGACCAAAGTAGTACAGATCACATTTACGATACAGCTAAACTAGGGGAATTTACAGAGAATCTTAGCATGAGATGAAGCAAATAGATCAAAAGAATGAAGCAGAGCTCAGACCCAGTCATATATACAGTAACTGAATGACATATAGCATCGGAAACATGGTATTTGGAGGAACATCTTATATACATACAAAAATAAATAAAACTCAAGAGATAAACCACAAGTAAGAAGAAATTCAGGTAGATTCAACATCTAAACATTAAAAACAAACCTTTTTTTAACTTTTGGAAACATGTACAGGGGAGTATCTTTATGACATTTCCTAGACAAGATTCAGAAAACACTATTACAAAAAACTGGGGAGATTACATTAAAATTAAAAATGTTTAAGAAGACTCTATGATCAAATACAAGGATACACCAGACTTCAAGACAGTTGAAACATACATAACAGAGCATTATGTAGTATCCAAAATACATAATAGCTATAAATCCATAAGGAAAAGACCAAACATAACAGAAAAACGGGCAAAAGTTATGGCCTGCGAAATCACACCGCATTTTCTCAGTGTTCTGTACTTACACGAGGCAGTACTATTCAGTGTGGGGGACTATCTACAAGAAATGAATATCAGAAGAAGACCACTGGGGCCCTCTGGAGGCAGGTTACTACACACACAAAATAGTATTTTTTTTATTTGACAAGTCGATAATATTAGTTTCAAGATAGTACTTTGTAGTGTTTTGATTAACACATACGTATATTTAAAACATAAAAATGAAAACTAGAATATGCAGCCCCTCTAGGACAGAGGTTATCTCTGGGGAGAAGGGATGGAATCAAAAGGTAATAAAATAAGTTTCAAATGCCTCTAACACTTACATATTAATATATTCATAGATCTAAAGAAAACATAACCAAATGCTAACATTTATTAAATCCGCATGGTGGACATATATGGGTGTTCTTTAAGTGATTCACCTTTCCTCTTAGGTTTGAAATATTTCAATAAAGTTTTAAAATAATGAACCTGAAGAAATGAAAATAACATTTGCTTTGAACAAGTTTATTTTTGTAGATTTTAAAAACTGCAATTTTCACGACACATAAGAAAAATATTTTTCTAATATCAAAATAAGCATCTCTTTGGTATAGCAACACACCACAAGTGTTATCTTTAACATAAAAAATTAATCAAGAACTGTGACTTATATGTTAAATAAAACGGTCCTTTGCCCATCCATGTGTCCCCTTTCACAGGCCCATTGTGGGGCTTGGGAGTGTAGTTCTGTGCATACCTCCACAGCTACAAAGAATTAAGATGCTGCATCAGATATATCCAGAAGTCACACAACAGAGAATTAGTTGGCTTAATCACTGACACATATGACATGAACACACCAAAAGAGAGAGAATGCGTGCACACGACATATGATATGAGACAAGCAAAACAGAGCAGTGTCATGAAGATCAAATAACAGGAAAATAATTACATCATTTAAATTTGATGCATTTTTAAATAGTACTTATTTAGAATTATTACATTCAGAATTTAAAATTATTACCTGCCAAGCTCCAAAGTAATAATAGAGCCATATTTTGATAAGGCACTTTAAGGAGAACAATTAAACATACAAAACAGTGAATATGAGAAATATCCATAAAAGCAGTTAATCTCAGAAATAGAGACAAAAAATATATGCATTTTTTTCAAGACAGGCTTCAGTAAGTTTTTTTGAAAAGCATCACAGAGTGGCAAAAAATATATATCATATATTTTTAAACGTTGTTACCAAAGTTCAAATTCCTGTTAAAAAAAAAAAGACAACATTGTCCTTCAAGTCAGTGAGGTTCTGACTCAAATACTTTTTCAAGAAACAATTAACATCTTCATGCTAAAATCAAGAAAGAAACAGCAGCTTTTAATTATGCTGCCAACTCTTATTTAACAAACATTTAGTGACTTGTGTAACAGTGTCTTAGGTGCTGGAAATATATAAGGAAGACACAGTAATTGGTTCTAGGGAACTTAGCTCAGTAGAGCTAAATCCAACATGGGCAACATGAAAGTTTACCTTCTTTGGGCAATAACATAAAGCTCAATTTCAAACTCTGCTATTCTTGGCATCTTCTTGCAAACAGAAGAGCATAATGGTCCACCTAGTTTGCTACTGGTAACACTGTGGCATTATTATCTACTGGTTAACTTTCATAAGATTCTCTGAAAGTTCAGAGAACAGAAAGTGTTTAAAGATAAACGAATATGCGTAAGCCTCAAAAATAACATCAGCATTCTGTTGTCACAAAATGAAGAAAACCAAGAAAAATTTCATCTTCAGTATCCGGAACCATGCGATTATCCAGTCCCCATGGTACATGTGCAAACATCATAGATGAGGAGGTATGCATTATTACAGTCAAATCAGTTGTCAGGCTTCAAGGAATCATAGCCTTCTTTCAAGAGGTCCCGCCATGTTTTAAGGAAACGTGCATTTTCTGTACATTTGAAGGCTAGCTCTTCCACCTGAGCTGATACTGCAGATGTGGCTTCCAGAAGTTTGCTTAATGAAAATGCTGCCTGAAAGTTTAAAAAAAAAAAACAGTCAAACAATATAAGTTTATTTTTTTTTAATTCTCTCCCTATTTTATGAACCTGGCTGAAAATAGCTTAGAATCCAATGCCCAATTTCTTTTCTTTAAAAGTTACAAATCTTCAAACTAAGACATGCCAGCTCTTTAGTGGAACCTAAAAAAATTTTCTACATGAGGTAAGCTTTGAGGATATATGTCTACTAAAAAGATATACATTAATGTATGAGACATGATCAGTCTGCATCTTTTTTGGGGTATAAAACACTAGAGTCTCATTTAGCTCAACAAGATGACTTAGGCCCATTGACACCAAGTACCAGAAGTAGTTGAAGCACTTATGATACAGCTCTTACTGATGGGAGGAAGGGACTTGATCCGTTATTTTTATCTGTTTAACACTGAAGACCATGAAATCGTATGAATCAAAGAACAGACACTCTGAGCTCACAATTAACACCAACAAAAACGACACCCATGCGGAAAACACGGAAAGTGTTTTGGTGGAAAACTCACTTCTTGATCAAATGCTTTCTTCACCCACCGAATAAAATGACACTGTTCCTGGGTAACACGCACATCAGCACTGCATTCTACACGCTCACTTGGAACCAGCCCGGTTCAGCAAAGATGAGGCTGTGTCAGCATTTCAGCCATCTTTTTTAAAACAACAAATACTTGCTGAGCAATCAGAGAGTAACGGAGTTCACCCCGCGGTTTGCAATCTGCACAGGAGGATCTGCGGGTTAAGACGACACCCTACAGACTTCATTCACTTGACCTTAAATCGAGAAACCCGACTGTGTGATGGGTGACTGGCTGGGTGGGTGGCTGTGAGTGTACGTCTAGAAACTGGAGACTCAACAGGAGCAGTCCAGACCAGGAATCCCGGCCATCAGAGGGACGGGTCTTTGTACAGTTAGGGGAAGCAATCTGGACCACTGGGCGGGGACTAACCCATCCTAACTGGGTCCGCCCAGACGGATAACCGCCTAGCCAGCAAGCCCTGGGCAGGCGGCCAACTAAATAGGGCGAGGGGGAGGGAGACAGCTCAAGTCCCAGCAGAAGAATCCCTGTCTGGCCCTCAGCCCCGCAGATGAGGCAGGGCGGTGGGAGCGCCGTTCAGGGTTACTGAGCGAGAGCGGAACCAGACCCGGCGCGGGCGCGGAGCGAGAGGGATGCCCGCGACTCCCGACGCGGGTCTTGAATACGTGCGGGACGCGGCCCAGACCGCCGGCCGCACTCACGTCTCCGATCTGCAGCTCCACCTCTTCCAGCGGGTCCACCAGTCGGCCGCTGCTCCTGCTCGGAACCGGCCAGCCCAAACCCGCCGGGGCGCCGGGGGAAGATGCTGAAGACGCGTCTGAAGACGAAGGAGAGGGCGGAGGCGGCGGCGGCGGCGGGGAAACCTGCAGCCCTTCAGGGTTCGCCATGGAGTGGGGCTGGGCGACCGGACCGGACTTGGGAGGCCGAACCAACACCAACCGTCTTTCAACCGCTCGCGCCCAGAGCCCAGCGGGCCCGCCTCCTTTCGGCTCTCCGCCGGGGACAGCGAAGCCTTGTCACTTTCTCGGGACAGCCAATCAGATGCCAAGAGTTCGCCTGCGGCTGCTCTCCGCTCCAGGGGAAAACCTCCCGATGGGCTCCCAGACACCGGAGCAGAAGACCACAGCTCCCAAGGTGCCGTGCGCGCCGCTCCGCCTCACCATCCTGGGGCTCTCCGCGCGAGTCACCCTGGGATTTGTGGTCCCCACCTCCCCACCCCTTCCGGCGCCCTCAGCGCACGCCGGGTGAGAGGCCGCGCCGCCTGCAGCCGCGGGCGGCGCTGGGACTTGGAGTCCCTTCCCTTGCCCCTTCGGGACGTGACCCGGAAGCGCTGCGGGCGGGTCGCGTCGCGTCGCGTCACTCGTGGCGCCCGCTCACAGCAAGACAGGCGGGAGCGTGGTGAAGCTGGAGCGTTCGGCGTAGCAGGCAGGTGGGGAGTGCTTGCGTCCTGGCTGGCGATGGCGCCCCCAGTGGCCTAGAGGTCCCGCGCCCCTACGAGCCAAGCCCAACCTCCTCCCCCGGCGTCCGCCGGCGTCCTGTCTGCTGTGAACATGCAGCTGCTGCTGGTCAGGTTGGCCTGCCCTGGTGAGCGGGGTCTGCGGGCGCGGGTTGACAGAGCAAGGTCGCGGGGCAGTCCGGGCCCGCTTCACTAGGGAGGAACTCGGGCGAGCGCGCGCTGTCAACGCCGGGTGGATCCTGGATTCCTCCCCGGGCTTGTCCCGACTGAAAAAGTTGACAACTAGGGCAGAGGTCACGGGCGGAGGAAACTTGTCAGCGCGGCTCCCGAGCGGAATCTTCCCCGAACCTTGGTGCTCACCCTCTTCCCCAAAGCCCAGATGTTGTCCTAGACTTGCAACAGCCTTGTTGGAAAATGGGTAAATTAGCTATTTCACAGGTTTTCTCCTTGGTCCTCGCCTGACTTGAGTCTTGTAGCCGTCCTACTCCTTTCTTAAGAATCTGAACTCTGTTCTGTCACATTGATCTCTTGCTACCCAAGTCATCAGGTTATCCCTGGAGCCGGGAATTTTTCTGTGTTGTCTAAAATTAACTCTATGGCATATCGTGTTATGGTTGCCCCTAGAACCATCATGATGATTTGGTAAAATACCTCCTTACCTCCCCTTTCACCTTAAAAAAAAGTAGAATAATGTCGTTGGACGAATTTTGTTTGTGTTACTTAAAAACAGTTTTAAAAATAAAAAAAAAGTTTACTCCAAGATATCTCTCAAAACTGACTTAAATTTTTTCTGTAGTTTATTTAAATTAAATTTTGGTTCTAGAATAAACAAGTGTATATATTGCAAATTCACGGATATTCTTATGTAAATTTCACAGAAGTAGAATTTTGTCAAATTTGTCTACCATGTATTAAATAGTTGGAATTTAAAGTTTCTATTACTGGTGCATGTATTACCACACCTAATGTGTAAATAGTGTTGACTGAAAAAAAAATGCACAGCCTAAAAGGTTGAGGATTATGTTTTACTTAGCAGGCACCGGGAGCACTTAGCCCAGGAGACAGCCTCTTAAGATAGCTCTGAGAGACAGTTCTGAAGAGGTAAGATAGAAACCAGGATATATAGGAGTTTTGGCAAAAACAAACAAGCTGAAACACACAAAATAGGTAGTTGGAACATCGAAAGATTACTGCTAATTAAAAACATATATATCTCAAGTTACTGAATTTAGTGCTTTTCTGTGTTTGGGCAGATGTAAGAGTTTGGGCTCATTGAAATCATTCCTTTGCTATGCATCTCGGCTTTCTAGGCCCAGTGTCCTGCTTTTCTCCATCCTGAATCCCTTCAGAGGACACTGCCAGGGATGGCTGCAGTAGCTGAGAGCTTGACGGCCACAGCATACTTTGCTTACTGATACACCGAGTGATATTCTTTGTCCACCATGCCTCTTCTAAGTCGTAAATTTGACCAACGTCTGGGAGTCATTTCATGACCAGTTTTTGTCCCTTGGTGCTAGGAAGGTTCATTCCTAGATCAGGCAAAGATTCTGTTGATAGGCCACCCAATGTGTTATCAGTGGATCAGGCCCTTTTGATAATCTAAAATTCTCTGGAGTGCCTGTCTCAATAGTTTGTTATGATCCAGGAGATGTTTTCCCTTGTCGTTTCTTCCCATATCTAAAGTTACACTGTTACAATTATTCTGTGTAGAGTTAATCTATATGTAAACTGTCTTAAGACATTAACTTTGTTGGAGGCCTGGGTAAACATTGGGTGATGCCAAAGGAAATCTTATGTAATAGGAAGGATATAAGTAATTCAGATAATAACATTAATAAGGTGATAGTGCAGCAGAGAGAGGGACAAGTCATAAGTAATTTGAATCCACCAAGAGAACAAATTAAAACAATGATCAGTATAACTAGTTGTAGTCTGGTTGAAATAGGCCATCCAGTCCACAGGAGAACCAGCTGAACAAGCCAAATTTTGGAGGGATCACATAGAGAGAAAGATTATGTTTCATCTTTGTTTACAAAGATATACTTTATCAACTTCTTGTAGGTAAGTGTAAGAGGAAAGGTTTTTCAGTTCAGTGATATGATCTGAAAGTTATCAGGATTTTGTATTTGCCAAAAAGTCATTTTTATAAATCTTGAAGATCTTCATTTTACAAAAACATCAAAGTGAAGCAATGATTATCTATAAATGACAAGATACTTAAAATTACATGGTTAAAGATCTGATTACAATGCAATTAACAAGAAACTTACATATTTCTGTGACAAACACATTTTAAGATAATAATTAGAATTATGATTGATAGCATTATATTGATAACAGGACATACCAGACTTTTGTGAGTTCTTTATAAATTTTAGAATATCTGTATTAATGACATCTAACCTTACATGGCTTTACCACCACTTATGTGACAATGTTTCCCATGTACGTTAACATAAACCTAATTAGTTTAATATCTCTCTTTGCCATATCAGGGTTTTTTTGAAGTATCCCAGAGTTAGTTAAAGGTCAAAAGGACTTTAGTTAGAATTTGCTATTTGGGAAATGTGTCAAAAATATCAAAAAGGTTTCAAAACACTGGTCAAGTAGGATCATAGGTCATTGTGAACAACGCTTATTCACTTAACCAAAGTGATAAAATATTTCACAAGCAAAAACAGATCATTTAGAGGCACAGAAACTCAATCTGTTATCAAAATCAGGGAAACTTTTGTTCTCTTAACAGAGAGAGGAACCAAGACCAGTCCTACTGCAGGCTACTTTTAATTACAAAACCCATTTACGTTATTAAATTTAATTAATCCTATCCTGACCATTTCCAAAGCTCCTTTTTCAGGGCTCCTTTTCTACAGACCTTCCACAACTTTCTCTATTCTTATTAGTTTGTTCCTTAATTTTTTATCCAGAAATAACTGACTCTAGGACAAAATCACCCTTACATTTCCAACAGATTCATTTCTATTCTTCAAACTTCTTTTGCCAAAAACATGCATCCTACTTTCCTTATACACTGAACTACTTCCCTTGATAGTTTTGGTAGCTTTGATTACATGTTATAGTTTTAACCCTTAAAAACCTTAATGTTTAGCAGAAACCTAAAAGGAACAAGTGATTGTGAACTGTTTGTGAAACCAGCATTTCCCATTTGGGAAATTCTATAACTTCGAGAAACATATATCTTCTCATAATATAATTTCTTTCTTCTATGTGATGTGTGTCCAATAAAACCAAAGATCTTTAGTTTCCCTCTTATGAGGAAACAAAAGTAGGTCAATTTAGACTTGTTTAGCAATTAATGTTGCAGTATTTTATCTTATTTGAAATTACCTGGATATTCAAGGAATTCCCATCATTTAACTTATCAAAATTAAAATTACCAAAAATCTGAAGAAACTATTTTAAGATAAACATACCCAAAACAAAAGAATTCCTGAAGAGTTCACCAGAAAATTCTTATCTCATTTACCTTTATTTGGTAACTTAAAATCATATCAAGTTATATATTTTTTTCACATTGACAAGCCCTATAACAGAAATGACATGAGCTTACTGACCTCCAGTAAACTTAGGTACAATTAAAGTAAGACATGTCTGTATTGACTAAACCAATGAGCTTAAGATAACTTTAATATCAGATATTAATTTAACATTGGATATTTTCTAGACCATGTGAACCCCAAATTCCCTCCAACAAGTTTCTTTTATATTTAGAAATATTTAATTTGTAAGTACTTAACTTTAAGTCAGTTAAATAGAGCTCTTTTGTAAGTTTAATTTTGTTCATATTTTCCAGAGTTAGAGATATCTCATATATGATGTACACCCAGACACATAAACAGATAAAACTAGAGATCGCATAGCTTCACTCTAAAAACTTAGTTATCAATCAGGTATTAACATATAAACTCACAAGTTTATAAGTAACAGTTGGTATAAGATAAATTTGTTTGCTCAGATTATTAGTTCACTATTTGTGGAAAGGTCTTCAGATTTATATTTGTCCTTGATAAACCCTTAAGGAGGCTAAGAATTAGATTTTGGGTAAGGGAACCTTTCCAACAGTTTGAGTTTTAAAAGGTCTTTTTCCCATTTCCCCCCCTCCATTTCAGGTTTTATTTGACTAAGCTAATTAGGCTCAGTCTCTGTTCTTTGGAAGCTGTATTTACATTCTGATCTGTAGAAACTTGCAAGATACAGTAACTCCTGATATTAAAAGATTGATTTCCCCAACTGTAGTTACTTTGATTTGCTTTTGTATCAGAGATTTCCAGCTAAACTGAAAATCAAAAAAGAGTCCTGGGTTATAGAACTTTAGGATTTAATTTGTCATGCCTTCAAAAACTTACGTAAGGCATTGACAAAGCCCCTCTTTCTGAGTATGCAGGTTAGAACCAAAGCAAAATGTCTATTATTATTTTTTTAGTCTCTAAATATTAGTTCCCAGTTTTTACTTTATATTGTCTTGGCTCAGGTAACCCTAATGGTTTCCTTTCATATGTTTAGATAATATTTCCTGAGGGCCAGATTCATATACCCTGTTTTATAATACCAAGCAGAGGAAGCTGGTGAAACATATATATCCCACAATATAATTCAGCAGAAGAGATGTAAACATCTTATATAAAGCCTATTTAAATGTACTGCTGCTGCTGCTAAGTCGCTCCAGTCATGTCCAACTCTGTGCAACCCCATAGACGGCAGCCCACCAGGCTCCGCTGTCCCTGGGATTCTCCAGGCAAGAACCCTGGAGTGGGTTGCCATTTCCTTCTCCAGTGCATGAAAGTGAAAAGTGAAAGGGAAGTCGCTCAGTCGTGTCCGACTCTCAGAAACCCCATGGACTGCAGCCTACCAGGCTCCTCCGTCCATGGGATTTTCCAGGCAAGAGTACTGGGTTTAAATGTACAAATTTTTATAAACTTTCATCTCAGTGCTGTCAACTTGTACCTTTAACTTTGGTTCCCATTAGAACCTAGTCAACAAGCTTTGGTCTTAAAAAGAGTTCTAGAAGCTTTCCTTTCTTTTATTCTCCAACCATTTTATCTGTTTTGTATAAAAGACTCTCAGATCCCTGGTGAGGGATTGAGCCAAGGGACACAAGCCCTCTTGTCAGTCTTTTAACTTGACTAATAAGTCTAACTGTTGCCCCAACTAATTGTTGGTCAGGTAGCTAAGTACAAATTTTTCCCCAACCTTTTAAGGGTATATATTTTTTAAACTGGCTAAATAGAGTGGGCTTGTTTGGGGCTCATTAATATTGGGAACCAACAGGGTGTCCCTTTGGCTCATCCATCTTTACTTAGTGTTGTATCAAATCCTTTTGCTTTAATCCCATTAACATCTGTCTTATTTATCCCATTTATTAATAATTATCTATAGATTTCTTTATTTGGGAGGAATAAGTACCTTAAAATTTTCACCTTGCTGAGAAGAAGTCTGTAGACTTCCCTTTCAGTTTTTTTTTTTAACTTTCATCTTACAGTTAATTATTCTAATGCTTTTATTAGCATCTATAAGACTCATTGAGGGGAAGCAGAGACCACAAACAAGTCTTCCCTGACTTTTTTTTCTTTTAAAGGAGTTCTTAGGTTAATCATTATGTTTTCCCTAATTTGCTTTTTTTCATGGGTACCAATAAAACACTGCTTGTTATGAGAGCTCTCTAGAAATTTACCAATTTAAATTTTTTCCAATTAAAAGATCATCATCTGGCCATTAGTGAGCTATATCTTAATAGTGACTCAAACCTATAAGATGCAAGAGGCTTCCCAACAAGAGAGTGTGGAGAATGCCACCTAAACAAGATCCAGAAGCTTTACTCCCCAAAATAGTCTAAGAAAACGAAGGCTGACACAATAAAGGTTAAGATTGCAAAGTCTCTGAGAGTTGGCGCAGTGGACAACAGACTGTGCAGAATCTCAGTCTGTTCGATTGGTTGACAGATGTACACCATATGTGTACCTTCTGGATGGCAGAGACCAAGTTTCAGGACACACACACACATGTACTACACCAAAGATCAAGTAGGCATTTAGGCAAATAGGCAAAGACTTAGAAAGAGAAATGCAAGTTCCTCCTAGAGGACTTTTGTTTCTTTAAGGTTATGTTTTATTCAGCAGACATGAGTGCATGCTCAGTTGCTAAGTCATATCTGACTCTTTCCAACCCCATGGGCTGTAGCCCACCAGGCTCCTCTGTCCATGGGATTTCCCAGGCAAGAATACTGGAGTGGGTTGCCATTTCCTTCTCTAGGGGATCTTCCTGACTCAAGGATTGAAACCGTGTCTCCTGCGTTGGCAGTCAGATTCTCTACCACTGAGCCACCAGGGAAGCCTGATATGCTATCAACAGACATGATGAGAACTTAAACCTAGGAGACAGCCTCTGAGATATCTCTGAAGGACTGTTCCAGAGAGTTACAGGAAGAGCCAGGATATACAGGAGTTTAGGGCCGGGGGAGTAAAAACAGAAAAAGCAGGTAGCTGGAACATCAAAAGGTTACTCCTAATAAAAAAAAAAAACTAGACATCTCAGATCAATGAATTTAGCACTTTTCTCTGTATGGAAAGATGCGAGAGTCTGGGCTCATTGCACTTATTCCTTTAAAAAGCATCTTTACTGTCTAGGGCCAGCACCTTGCTTTTCTCCATTCTAATTCCCCTCAGGGTTGTACTGTGGGAGGCAGCTGCTATGGCTGATGGCTTGATGGCCACAACGTCTTTTGTTTACTGTAATTAGCAGGTGGCATTTTTTGTCCACAATATGCTTAATGTTTTTCAAAATATCAGAGTAATCAGGTGCAGTCTGCCCTCCTCTTAATTTAACTGAAATCATTTTTGGGTCAGGTGCTATCTGAATTCCACCAAAATTACTATCCCTATTTTCATTGGGTCACTAAGAGATGGACACAGGATTGCCATCAGTGTGATTTTGTATGGTAATATCACTAGTTCTCTGAACTTTTTGACCATACTTCTCTACCAAAATTTAGCCAAGGTGTCTAAGTGTTTAAATCTCTAAAGTTAAGTATCAGATTTGTATTCAGAAAAGGGGTAAAGGTTGTGACTTTTTTTAACCCCCTGAAGGAAATTAGACTACCCAGTTCCAGATATTTTTAAGAAAATTATTAGCTGTATAAGCAATGGAATTACAATTTTGTCTGGTACCAAAATCATCAGATTTTAAAAACAAATGATAACTTCTGAATAGTGAAGTATAATGCATCAAAAAAAAATTTGTTTTTTATAATAAATAAGTAAGCATTCTTTTAAATGATGATAATACTCTATTTGAACTCTGGAACTGAGCTCTCCCATAATATCTTTATTTACTTTTTTTTTCTTTTAAGATTTAGTAAAGGTGAAAGGATAAGTAGATTTTAAAAAGTTATTCCCAATATTATAGTTTTTAATATGCTGTTTGCAAGTAGAGAAAATTAATACCTTGACTTTTTTTTTTATAAAAGAGTGACTCTCAACAGATTTCTAACATTTAAGAGGCTTTAGGGTTCAGTGCTTCAAACCTCTTCCCCTCCTGCATTCATCATAATATAATTGATTATTTTAAAAATTCATTTTATTGGAAATAATGAAGCATAAAAATAAATCAGTTATGCAGTTGAGTGCTTAAGAATATAAATAATTAGCCTTTGCCAGACTGACATCTCCTTTTAATCAGAAAAGAAGGAAAGTGAGAGGAGGAAGGGAGGGAGGAAGGAAATAGCTAGTTTAAGGTCCTGTAACTTCAGAGACCAGGTCAAGTCCAGTTGTAACCTCAGAGTTTGACTGTTGTTGGAAGGATAGAGACTGGGTTGGCTGGAGTCATCTGAATTTCTCTCTCTCTGCTGTAAATGAGGATTGTAGCTACCCACATGTCTCATAAAATCATAAAAGTACCATGTGGTAATAAAATTAAAAATTCATAACGGTTCTATATGCCCATGAAAATATTAGTCTTATTATATACTCCAAATCCAAAATGCAAAAACCTTTGTTGAGATTTACTGTTTGTTTATTGTCCCATGTTTAGAAACTCGTTCACATGCAGACAGATGCTTCACTACAAGAGACAAAAACTGAGAAAGGCCTCATTGTTATCATTATAATCCAGGAATTAGTTTTAGGAAAATAAACCATAAATTTGCAAATTCCTGGATGACAGTTAAAATTGTAATTAGGAAGGTACCTATTAACAAATGTGTATGAGTCACTTGCTTTGTGTGAGACACACTGGGTCCTGCACAATAGTGTTTTCTAGGCAAAGGTTGACAATAAACTTGAGAGCTGATGAAGTGGGCGAGAGTTCATAACTTGTTGAATTCAGACACAGAATAGACAGACTCCAGAGTCTCTTCGTGTAGCTTCTGCCTTATTCTCCGTTCTTTTTTGTTTGTTTCTTCAGTTAATAAATGTTATTATTTTTTAGCAGCTTTAGATTTGAAACAAAATCGAGCAGAAAGTACACAGAGTTTCCTTCTAACCTTCTCCCATTCCCTGATAACATCTTGCAGTGGTGTGGTACATGGGTCACACTTGGGGAGCCAGTACTGATACATTAAAGTTCCGAGTTTATATCAGGTTCACTCTATGTGTCATACATTCTGTGGGTTTTGACAAATATGTAATAACACATATCCTTCATTAATAACAGTATCATACAGAATACCCTTGCTGCCCCACAGATACCCCTTTTCCACATATTCATGCCTTCCTCCCTCTTTCTGAATACCTGACACCCACTGATCTGTTACTGTCCCTTCTCCAGAATGTCACAGAGTTGGAATCATAAAGGATGTACCATTTTCAGTGTGCATTTTCATTTCCTCCAGTGTCTCTTCATTTCTTTTTAGCACTAATTAACATTCTATTGTCAATAAAGCAGAAATAGATGTTTTTCTGGAACTCTTGCATTTTCAATGATCCAGCAGATGTTGGTAATTTGATCTCTGGTTCCTCTGCCTTTTCTAAAACCAGCTTGAACATTTGGAAGTTCACAGTTCACATATTGCTGAAGCCTGGCTTGGAGAATTTTGAGCATTACTTTACTAGCATGTGAGATGAGTGCAATTGTGTGGTAGTTTGAGCATTCTTTGGCATTGTCTTTCTTTGGGGTTGGAATGAAAACTGACCTTTTCCAGTCCTGTGGCCATTGCTGAGTTTTCCAAATTTGCTGGCATATTGAGTGCAGCACTTTCGCAGCATCGTCTTTCAGGGTTTGAAATAGCTCAACTGGAATTCCATCACCTCCACTAGCTGTGTTCATAGTGATACTTTCTAAAGCCCACTTGACTTCACATTCCAGGATGTCTGGCTCTAGGTGAGGGATCACACCATTGTGATTAGCTGGGTTGTGAAGATCTTTGTACAGTTCTTCTGTGTATTCTTGCCACCACTTCTTAATATCTTCTGCTTCTGTTAGGTCCATACCATTTCTGTCCTTTATTGAGCCCATCTTTGCATGAAATGTTCCCTTGGTATCTCAAATTTTCCTGAAGAGATCTCCAGTCTTTCCCATTCTGTTACTTTCCTCTATTTCTTTGCACTGATCACTGAGGAAGGCTTTCTTATCTCTCCTTGCTATTCTTTGGAACCCTGCATTAAGATGGGAATATCTTTCCTTTTCTCCTTTGCTTTTCACTTCTCTTCTTTTCATAGCTATTTGTAAGGCCTCCTCAGACAGCCATTTTCCTTTTTTGCATTTCTTTTCCATGGGGATGGTCTTAATCCCTGTCTCCTGTAAAATGTCATGAACCTCCGTCCATAGTTCATCAGGCACTCTATCAGATCTAGTCCCTTATATCTATTTCTGACTTCCACTGTATAATTATAAGGGATTTGTTTTAGGTCATACCTAACTGGTCTAGTGGTTTTCCCTACTTTCTTCAATTTAAGTCTGAATTGGCAATAAAGAGTTCATGATCTGAGCCACCATCAGCTCCCGGTCTTGTTTTTGCTGTCTTTATAGAGCTTCTCCATCTTTGGCTACAAAGAATATAATCAATCTGATTTCGGTGTCAACCATCTGGTGATGTCCATGTGTAGAGTCTTCTCTTATGTTGTTAGAAGAGGGTGTTTGCTATGACCAGGGCATTCTCTTGGCAAAACTCTATTAGCCTTTGCCCTGCTTGATTCTGTACTGCAAGGCCAAATTTGCCCATTACTCCAGGTGTTTCCTGACTTCCTACTTTTGCATGCCAGTCCCCTGTAATGAAAAGGACATCTTTTTTGAGTGTTAGTTCTAAAAGGTCTTTTAGGTCTTCATAGAACCATTCAATTTCAGCTTCTTCAGCATTACTGGTTGGGGCATAGGCTTGGATTACCATGCCAAAGCCTTTGACTGTGTGGATCACAATAAACTGTGGAAAATTCTGAAGGAGATGGGAATGCCAGACCATCTGACCTGTCTCTTGAGAAACCTGTATGCAGGTCAGGAAGCAACAGTTAGAACTGGACATGGAACAACAGACTGGTTCCAAATAGGAAAAGGAGTATATCAAGGCTGTATACTGTCACCCTGCTTATTTAACTTATATGCAGAGTACATCATGAGGAACGCTGGGCTGGAAGAAGCACAAACTAGAATCAAGATTGCTGGGAGAAATATCAATAACCTCAGATATGCAGATGACACCACCCTTATGGCAGAGAGTGAAGAGGAACAAAAAAGCCTCTTGATGAAAGTGAAAGAGGAGAGTGAAAAAGTTGGCTTAAAGCTCAACATTCAGAAAACTAAGATCATGGCATCTGGTCCCATCACTTCATGGGAAAGAGATGGAGAAACAGTGGAAACAATGTCAGGCTTTATCTTTTGGGGCTCCAAAATCACTGCAGATGGTGATTGCAGCTATGAAATTAAAAGACGCTTACTCCTTGGAAGGAAAGTTATGACCAACCTAGATAGCATATTTAAAAGCAGAGACATTACTTTGCCAAGAAAGGTCCGTCTAGTCAAGGCTATGGTTTTTCCAGTAGTCATGTATGGATGTGAGAGTTGGACAGTGAAGAAAGCTGTGCACTGAAGAATTGATGCTTTTGAACTGTGGTGTTGGAGAAGACTCTTGAGAGTCCCTTGTACTACAAGGAGATCCAACCAGTCCATCCTAAAGGAGATCAGTCCTGGGTGTTTATTGGAAGGACTGATGTTGAAACTGAAAGTCCAAAACTTTGGCCACCTGATGTGAAGAGTTGACTCACTGGAAAAGACCCTGATGCTGGGAAGGATTGGGGGCAGGAGGAGAAGGGGACGACAGAGGATGAGCTGGCTGGATGGCATCACCGACTCGATGGACATGGGTTTAGGTAGACTCCAGGAGTTGGTAATGGACAGGGAGGCCTGGCATGCTGTGATTTGGGGGTTGCAAAGAGTCGGACACGACTGAGCGACTGAACTGAACTGAACATTCCATTTATGGGTGTACCACAGTCTCTTTATACACCCACCTATTAAAGGACATGTCCCAAGTTTTGCTGGTTATGAATAAAGTTGCTGTAAACATTCAGGTGAACTTTTAAAATTCTGGATATTTTATTGTGATAAGAATACAACATGACACACACACTTTTGACAGAATTTTAAATGTACGTTATTGACTATAGGTACAGTGTTATATGGTAGATCTCTAGAGTTTGTTCATCTTGTTTGACTGTGGATTTTTGTGTGGATGTTAATTTTCAACTCATTTTGGTAAATGTCAAATGCAATAGGAATTGCTCCATTCTATGTTAAGAGTATGTTTAGCTTCAGAAGCCAATATCAGAGACACAAAGGAGTGTTGAAAGAGTTGATGGAGTACTTTCTTTGCTCAGCCCCTGCAACAGGCACTAGGTTTTCAGAATAAATCAGAACCTCTCTGCCGTTGAGGAACTCATGAGGTGAGAGAAGACAGAGAAGACAATCCTGTACAATGTGTTACAAGAGCAAGGAGGGGGTTAGAACTATCAAGAAGAGTTTTCATAATTTCCAAAGAAAGCTTAACCAGTATAGAAAAGTGCAGGAAAATCCCAGGCAGAGTGGTTAAGGCTCTGCATTTCTGCTGCGGGGGGCGCAGGCTCTGTCTCTGGTCTGGGATCTAGGATCCCGTATGCCTTGGTGCCCAGCCGGAAAAATTTTTTTTTTCTTAAAATTCCAGACAAAGAAAATAGCAAGTTGTCCACTTAAGAATGGTTAAAATAATAAAACCTATGTTATATGTAGTTGACCATGAAAAAAAAAAAAAAAAACAGCAAAATAGCAAGCAAAGGGCCCAGTGGTGTGAAAAGATACAATGTTTAGAAATGTGTTTAATAGATGAATGCTGGAAAATAGTTTCAAAAGATAAACTGGGTTCAGATAGTAAGAGATCTTGTATGCTCTTTTAAAGAGTATGTAATTTATGTTGCATTCATTTTTTTCGCAGAGTATCAAATGATTTAATTATAAGACTTAAGCCACTTACTCACCTTCTAAAAAACAGAAACATGAGAATAAAATAAACACACCCAAGACTCACACTAGCCCTTGCAGGATATGAAAAAGCCCTGGACAGAGAGTCTGCAAATGTTTTTCCCTACACCCAGCTCTGCGTTTCCTCGTGCATTCGAGGGTCCCATTCGAGGGTATCCCATGTTTTGACACCTCTTCCAAGGGAAAGGAAGCAGAAGCCACAAGAGTTATGTGAAGAGGGTGGCAACAAGCTTACAGCTATCCGGTGCTAATAGCTTGTACACTCTGATTTGCAACTTTGAGAAACAGTATCAAATAAGTATTGTCAAATACCTACTCCTGGCTAACCTTTACTATCATTCTTTTAAACTGTATCTTTGAGACTCCTTTTGTTGCTTCATTGTAGCTTCTGCTTATCCTGAATCACAGATGCTAAAATCCCTACACAGTCTCTTAAGTAACAAAGATTACTTTCAGGACAACCTCAAGGTGATGTGGTGTTTCTTAATATAGCTGTAGTGTCTACTGGGTGTCATCCCCTAGGACAGGCTGGCCACATGGCAGCACCATGCGGGGGCCCACACAGTCACTTTCCTACAGCCCTGCTTGCTCCCTCTCCTATCTGAACACCACCCTACAGTCAGCATTGAGCCCTGAAGTCAGTGAGGACCTTGGCTTGCCTTCATTCTGAAGTTGAATGAAGTAACTGGATCCAGTTCTTCACCATTAATTCAAAGGAGCTTCCAAAATGTGTCAGGCATGTTCTAGAGAAGCCTTCAGGGATGGAGCTGGAGGGTCTTGGCTTCCAGGCTCGGGAAGGTTGTTGGGGGGAGAGGGGTGCGGGGACAGTGCTGGCACAATTTTGTTCTGGGCTGCCAGGAATTCATGAATTGCTCATCCTGTTTGTGGCCAGAAGATAAGGTTTAGTTTGGGATCCACCACCTCCGAAAGAATTCTGTCCACTCCACCTTCCAACATCCCTGACTAAACCACACTCTGCCTCAGACCATTTTACAGCTGGTTTTTGTTCATAGTAGGACTCCATTCCTGCTTATCCAGATGTGTTGACAACAAAATTATCTGCTTTCTGCCTCAGGTTTTGGTAAGCTGGCTTGATGTGCACCTGGGCCAGGCAGTCCTGGCAGAAGCTGTCAGGCTCTTGAACTGCTCCAAGATGAGCGTGATGAGTAGGAGGTCCCGGAGAGGCACTGAGGCCGGGCTGATGGGGCCACCGCTCCCAACAGTGCCCATCATGCCATCGCAGCTCCTGTGGAGGCCTGGCCCGTGCCCGTGCTGCCACTGCCCGCCACGTGGGTGTCCCCACTGTCTGCCATGGCTGCACCTCGGGCCCGCGGAGGAGACCGAATATGGCTTCCTCTCAGGGATGGAGGGTGTGGGTCATGTAGAGGTGGCAAGGTGGAGGAAGGGCTGGTGGGGGGACCGCAGCATGGCCTGATTTATCCTTTTTTTTCAGATGTATGTATTTGGCTGGGTAGGGTCTTAGTACTGCAGGCGCGATCTCGGTTGTGGTGCAGGGACTGTGGTTGTGGCACATGGGCTCAGTTGTGGCATGCAGGCCCTCTAATTGTGTTGCATGGACTCCAGTTGGTTGTGGCACACGGGCTCAGTAGGCGTGGCGTGGGTGTTGCTGTACGGCATGCGGGAGCTTAGTTCCCAAACCAGGAATCGAACCCACATCCCTGCACTGGAAGGCAGATTCTTAACCACTGGACCACCAGGGAAGTCCTGCACTCATTTATCCTTGGAACATTTTGAGAAAGGGCATTTTCTCTTTCCCTTTTATTCAACATTGTGTTATTTTAATACTTATATTGGATCATTAAGTATTTATTTAATAAAAGTTTAAAGGAGGGAGGAAAAAAGAATATGTTTAGCTTTGTAAGAAACTGCCGAATTGTCTTTCACAGTGTCTGTACCATTTTGCATTCCCAGAAGTAATGAGGGCGTTCTGCTGCTCCACCTCCTCAGTGGTGTTCTCGTTGTTCTGGGTTTTGGCCATTCTGATAGGTGTTTTAGTTTGCAGTTGTTTTAATTTGCAATTCCCTGATGAAAAGGGGTGTTTAGCATCTTTTCCTATACTTACTTTCCATCTGAATATCTGTTTTGGCCAGGTGTCTGTCCAGATCTTTTTGCCTGTTTGAACTGTTTATTTTCTTGTTGAATTATCGATACATGAGTTCTTTGTGTATATTGTATGTCAGCTCTTTATCAAGCTATGTTTTCTGCAGATATTTCCTCCCAGCCTATGGCTTAGCTTTTCTTTCCCTCTTGTTGGCCTTTTAATGCTTATGATTTATGACTCTAGCCTGCCTTTTCACAGAGAATTACAATAAAACAGGACTAACCTGTTTCATAATAGCATGAGTCAGTCATAAGTAAGTACTCTGATGAAAAGGAATATAAAATGGACTGATACTCAATCAACAAATATTTATATCTATATATAGGCTAGCACTGAGATTTAGCACACAAAAAGGAAAATCAATAGGAGTATGCTAACCACTGGAGAATACAAGTAAGACACTAATGTTATGTCATTTTTTGGTCTTACAGATGTTTAAAATTTTAGTTAAATGATTTTATGATTTTTGAGATTTTTTAACTACAATTAGAAAAGCTTATCCAAATCCAATTTTCTTTTCAAAAACTATGTTTTTCCCATAATCCCATAATGTCTTTCCTATAATAGCTTTGTTGAGATGTAAGTTATATACCACATCATTACATCATCTGAAGTATACCATTCAGTGGTTTTTAGTATGTCCACAAAGTTCTGCAACCATCACACAGTGTTAGAACGTTTTCATCATCCCAGGAAGAAATCTCATATCCATTAGAAATCAATCCCAACTCTCCAGTCCTAGGCAACAACTAATTTATTTTCTATTTCTATAAGTCTATTCTGGATATTCTATATACATAGAATCATATGCTATATGGTCTTTTAAAAATATATATTTATTCAACTGCACTGAGTCTTAGTCGTGGCATGCAGGATCCTTAGTTGCAGCATGTGAACTGTTTCATTGTGGAATGTGAACTCTTAGTTGCAGCATTATGGGATCTAGCCCCCTGACCAGGAATTGAATCTGGACCCCCTGCAGTGGGAGCACAGAGACCACCAGGGAAGTCCCTAATGTGGTCTTTTTGTGGTTGGCTTCTAGTCACTTTAACTTAATGTTTTCAAGGTCTGTCCATGTTCACTACTTTCTGTTGCTGAATAGGGTTTCAGTATCATTTTTTATTTGTCTCTTCACTAATGGACATTTGGTCATTTCCACTTTGGAGCTGCTGTGAATAATATATCTATGAGCATTCATGTAGAAGTTTTTGTGTGGACATGTTTTCTTTGATCTTGAGTGAATTACATGGAAACTATGCTTAACATTTTGAGGAAGTGATGGATGGTTTTCCAAAGTGGCTACACCGTTTACATTCTCACCAGTAGTGTAGGGGAGGTTTCCTGTTTCTCCACATCCTCACCAACACTTGTTGTTTTCTGTCTTATTGACTATAACCATCCAGTGTCAAGTAATATCTCATTGTGGTTTTGATTTGTATTTCTCTGATGGTTAATGATATTGATCATCTTTTCATGTGCACATTGGACCTTTGTTTATCTTCTTTGGAGAAGCAGCTATTCAGGTTATTTGTGTGCTTTTAATTAGGTTATTTGTCTTCTTATTACTAAAAATTGAGTTTTTTGTATATGTTAGATGCAATCCCCTTATTAGAGATATGATTTGCAGATATTTTCTCCCCTTCCATGAGTTATGTTTTCTCTTTCTTGATGGCATCTTTTGAAAACAAAAGATTTTTATTTCAGTGAAGTACAGTTTATCCATTTTCTCTTTTGTTGCTTGTGCTTGGGTGTCACGGGTAAGAAACCATTACCTGATCCAAGGTCACAAGCATTTACACCCTTTTAAAATCTTTTCTGATAGCACGAGAAATTTTCGATATTATATCTTTCATCCAGCTTAATTTCATATCCATAAAATAATCATCAAATGTAAAGAAATTAGCACTGATACAACAATATTAACTAAGCTGCAGACTTTATCCAGATTCTTTTTCTGTTCAGGACCCAGGCCTGGTCCCCACCTTGCTTTAGTTGTCATGTCCTCTCGTGTCACATCTACTTCATGTGGCACTTCCTCTGCCTTTTCTGGTGTCTCATAACCTCGACACCTTCAGTGTGGACTGGTCAGGCGTTTTGTTGGACGTCCCTTGATCTGAGTTTGTCTGATTTCTCACAATTAGGTCAAGGCTGTAGACTTGCGGCAGGTGTGCCACAGAGGTGGGGAGCCTTTCACCTCTTATATACATACACATACCTTTCTCATCACATCACATCATATGATACTAATATGTCTTATTGTGGTAATGGTAAACCTGATCACTTGGTCAGTGTCTGTCGTAGTTCTCCACTGTAAAGTTAATATTTTTCCTTGCCACACTCTACTCACTGGAAGCTCAACCCACACTCAAAAGCAAAGAATCAAATAATTTTTGGATTTATCACTGTAATAATCCTTTATACTTTTTTCTATTAAAATCATTGATCAAATGAAATTCATTTTGATATTAAGAAAGAGCTAACTTTCTGCCAGTCTCTGACCATTTAATGAAGAACTATCTCTTCTTCTGGGTTTGAAAAGGCATGTTTATCATATACCAAATCCTTATATGTATTCTACCTTTTTATGAACTCTTTATTCTGTTCCTTTAATGGTTTTGTTCCTTCTGCCATGACAGACTCCCATAGCTCCATATGTAAGTTTTGATAGCATTCAGGGCTATTCCCAAGGAAGGATTCTGCCTTTTTATTTTTATTATTAAGGGAAGGATCACTGTGGAGAGGAGTACTAGAGAAGGGGGTAAGAAATTGAAGATCCAGGAGTAAAGGAGGGTATTAATATTTAAATTGGGAATATCTCTAAGAAGATGGAAAGGAAAAGCCTCATCATCCTGGTGGAAGGATTCATCTAAGTGAAGAGAAAAGACCTCTCTTTATTGTAACCTGAGAGAATGAACAAAGGTCCAACACAACACAGGTGACTTTAGAACTTCTTGCTGGGAACTGAGACAGTTCCCACCTAACTAGTTCTCTCTTTCTGTGAGGCCTGCTGTGCTCGGTTTCAGGTAAGGCACGGAGGAGAGAGAGGTACAGGTTTAAGGACAATGGAAGTTTAATGAACATTCTTGCAGATGAATCTTGGCTCACTTGTGCTTATTTCTATAAAATTTTTATTTGCTAACTCAGAGAATATATAGATTAACTAAGTTGAAAGGTGGGTCCCCTTAATTTAAAATGAAGCCAACCCTAGCGTGCAGTGTGCCCACATGGTCCCAGTATAACCGTTAGTGCCTCCTCTTGGTGCTCACCACTAAGGGCTTCCCTCGTGGCTCAGCTGGTAAAGAATCTGCCCACAGTGTGGGAGACCTGGGTTCGATCATGGGTTGGGAAGATCCCCTGGAGAAGGGAAAGGCTACCCACTCCGGTATTCTGGCCTGGAGAATTCCATGGACTGTATAGTCCATGGGGTCACAAAGAGGCGGACACGACTGAGCGACTTTCACTTTCACTGTAGTGCTCTCCAAGTATCTGGTTTAGGTGGTAAATTATATGGCCATCCTATTTATAGGTGAAGCTTGATATAAGGTAAACTAATAGATTAGTTTATTAAAAAGCTTTTAAAATGTTCTAGTTTGTGAACGTTGCTTTATGAGGAAAAGCCAACTGAATTGTCTACCTTGGAAAGAGGATAGTCCGCTTCAGTTCTTTCCCAGCTAAGGGCTCTGCAGCGTAGCTTTAACTGTTCACTCACTGAATGTCCACAGTGTTGATGCGGCCAGAAGATAAACAAGTTTCCAAAGAGAAGGTGTCACATGGACTCACATAGTTACCTTAGTGGGGGAGTTTCCAGGCAGTCCAGTGGTGAAGACTCAGCACTTTCACTGCCGTGGCCCTGGGTTCAACCCCTGGTCAGGGAGCTAAGACCTTGTAAGCTGTGTGGCAAGACTGAAAAAAATAAAAAAAGATGGTACCTTAATGATCACCCAGTAACCCTTTACTTTTTTGAATGAGGAAACTGAAATCTGTAACAGTTGAGTGATTCTTAAAGGCTTTAAGGCTAATTAACAGAAAACTCCAGTATTCTTGTATGGGAAATCCCATGGATAGAGGAGCTTGGCAGGTTACAGTCTGTGGGGTCTCAAAAGAGTTGGACATGACTTAGTGACTAAACAACAAAAACAGAAAACAGATCAGATCCCAATCCTAGATTTTCTGTGTGTGTGCGTGCTTTAAATTTTTTTTCAAACTACTCCTGAGAAAAACTATCTGAAAAAATAATACTGTTCATAATTGTTGTGCAGCGTACCAGTGCTTTCATGCCATAAAAATTAAGAAAAATTACATACCTCTGTGTGCTACACGATGGTCTTCAACGTCTGTTGTACCTCGAATTACTACCCACTATACTGTTTATCCCCGGGATCAGGACAAGCGATGGGAAGGTAAGTCATCATTTCTGTAAAATTGTTAAGATCATTCTAGAAACTTTATGTCATTTTGTGGAGGTAGATATTATGTTTTTCATGATAGCATAAAATCACCTAATATTTTATAACTTTATGAAATCTGTTACATATTAATATTTAGATAAGCAAATATTTGCAAACTTACACTAATAGATCTCAGCAATAAAAGTTGATTTATGGCAGCTGAAGTAAGATAACGCCCTCAAACAGAACCTAAGAGAACATTCTACTGAAACAATAATATACTTTGTATAGCTCTCGCAGGAAGCAGAGGGGCAATTTATATAAATAATGCTGTAACTCACAGACTTAAATAATGAACTTATGTTTGGGGAGTGTGAAGGGGAGGGGTGAATGGGGGGACAGAGTGTTAGGGACTTTGGGATGGTCATGTACATACTGCTATATTTAAAATGGATAACCATCAAGAACCTACTGTATAGCACAGAGAACTCTGCTCAATGCCTTGTGGCAGCCTGTATGGGAGGGGAGTTTGGGGGAGAATGGATAGGTGTATATGTATGGCTGAGCCCCTTTGCTACTATCACAGCATTGTTAATCAGCTATACCCCAATACAAAATAAAAAGTTTATTTAAAAAAATAATAATGCTATAAAGGATAGTGAGTACTCATAACCCAACCTTGTGATTTTATCAGGTCATAGTCATCCCAGAATTGTCATGCATGTTTAAACCCTCTTCACTCCCAGGAGTGAACATGGAGCGGTTTGCCGAGGAGGCGGACGTGGTGATTGTGGGCGCTGGTCCCGCGGGGCTCTCCGCGGCCACGCGGCTCAAGCAGCTGGCTTCCCAGCACGAGAAGGACATCCGCGTGTGTCTGGTGGAGAAAGCTGCTCAGATAGGCGCTCACACCCTCTCAGGGGCATGCCTGGATCCACGAGCTTTACAAGAGCTATTCCCAGACTGGAAGGAGAAGGGAGTATGAAAAGTTGTTATTTATACCGAGTCTCATCTTGATTGTATTTCTATGTCCAGATGAAAGGAATATGGAGAACCCTTTTCACCTGATTCTAGCTCTCAGAGGATAACTGTAGATAGGTTTTTAATTTTAAAAGGGCCAATATAGAATAGACTTGTGGACTCTGTGGATGAGGGAAAGGCTGGGATGATAAGGGAGAATGGCGTTGAAACATGTTAATTATCATATGTCTAATCAATCGCCAGCCCAGGATTGATGCTCGGGGCTGGTGCAACGAGATTTCCCAGGGGGAGGGAGGAGGGAGGGGGGTTCTGGAGGGGGAGCATATGCAAACCCATGGTGATATCATGTCATTGTAAGGCAAAACTAATAAAAATAAATAAATAAATAAATAAAAGGGCCAAAAAAATTGACTAACATCAAATATAGTTAATTAAATTTAAATTAACTCATTTTCACATAATGCCTTCTACATGTTGTTTTTGTGTACTAGATTTATGAAAAGACATTACCTTGAGAAGGTCTTTGAATAAAATACAGCTTTTTGATTTTGAGGGTAGTTCCTAATTTATTCCATAGGTGTTTACATCATTGTTCTTATGTTTATGTTCTTAATAAAATATTCTATAACTTTCCTATTTTTTTAATATCTAAAGCCAAAGAGGGTGATTTAATCTAATTTTCTAAAGAAATACATTAGTAAGATCTCTTATAACCTAAGCAGACACATCACTGGTGAGATATACAGAGAACCCAGTGCTAGTCTTAACTGCACTCATCATTTGTATGACCTTGGTTAAAATTTTATAGTCTGCATGTCTCAGTTTTTCTTCTGTGAGATGAGCTATGTTATTCCTGTTCAAAGTATTCAAGGTTAAAATATTTAGTATCTGTGAATACTAAATATTCTGTATAAACAGTTGTGAAGACTGTTAACAAGCAAAATTCACCTGAATAAATCTAAAGGTCAAATTGGCTTCATTTCGTGATTCTGAGCAGCACCCCATCTAGCGAACAGAAAGGAGTTCCAAAGAGCAGCAGAGAAGGAGAGATTTTGACAGACGGAACGCAGGTGGGGCACGGAAGTCATAAGCAAAAGCCCTGTTTCAGGCACTGTCGCCTCCCAGGTGGGGCTCCAGGAGGACGCCTCCTGAGGAGGGGCAGAGGCTGAGACTGAATGAGGTTAGCGCTGCAGCTGGGTGTGCGGACCTGGGGCTTAGCACAAGGGACAATGCTCTTCCTTCTAAGGTAGCAAACTCCTTGGAACTTGACATGCTGTAATTATGCCTAATTTCTTTCTTCAGTGAATTTTAGAAATAGAAATCATTGAATAAGTATTGACAAAATAGCAATTGTAATATTAATAGAAAAAAATGTTCATATCAAAGCCTTTTATAGCCAGGCAGATACAATCCATTCCATACCTGTTAATTGTCTTTATCCAAACATTCCAATGTTAATTGTCTTTATCCTCTCTTCCATGTTCATTGAGCACTGGAGCCAGTGCCTAGCCTGACCTCCACGGAGGCAGGAGACAGGAGGCCAGCCTCCTTGAGGTTCACTTCAAAGGTGGCTCCAAGGCCCCCAAGACAGTCCTGAGATGCAAACTGGCTTATTTAGTTTTTGAAAAGATTCCCATGCATCTCAAAGAGACAAAGGGTTTACAGTGTCGGGTTTTCCAAAGGAAGTGATGGAAGAAAAGTGAGGAAGACAGTTCTCTTTCCTTTTTGACATATTATTTTACTATTTTATGTTTACCCTTACAGATATGAACTCAAAACACCCTTTTCTCTCCTCCTCTTGTTTCCAGGCTCCTCTCAACACTCCGGTAACAGAAGATAGATTTGGAATTTTAACAGAGAAATACAGAATTCCAGTGCCAGTTCTTCCAGGTAAAGAATGATAAATATTGTGGACTTACAGAATTCCACAGCTGGAAGGAACTACATTTCATCTGGTTAAATCCTTTCGTTTTACAGATAAGAAAGCAAAGGCCCAGAGATCTGAAGGACTTGCCCAAAATTACGCAGCTAGCTTGTGGAAAAGAAAGCAGGACCAGAGCCCAGTGCTTTTTTGTCTTCTAGTCTAAGAGGATTGAGATAGTCTTGTAAAGCAACCAGGAATTTCTGATTTAGTTCTGTAACATTGTTTTCAATTTAATAGTTTGAACTCTAAACCAAAATTGTTAGGAAATAAATTGAAATTATGGCCATAAGGTGATGTGTGTGTTTAGTGCAGAAATTAGACCTTAGAATTTCTAAATGTAGTATTTAGGTTTTTGAGACTTACCACTAAAAAGTCAGACTTCTGAACGCAGCATCTGTCTGTAGGTCTCCCAATGAACAATCACGGCAATTACATCGTGCGCCTGGGCCATCTGGTGAGCTGGATGGGGGAGCAGGCTGAAGCCCTGGGTGTGGAGGTGTACCCCGGCTATGCGGCCGCCGAGGTTTGTGCTGCTCCGTTCCTAATGCTGATAGGAAGTGGTCTCTTTTTCTTTTGAAACTAAACCAAGAATGATACAGAGGTGAATAGATAAATATTTACAAAAAGCCATAGGATATTAGAATTCTAAGCTCAGAAGAAATCTAAGCAGGATCAATCCAAAGAGCACTTGAAGTCCTGGTATTGTTCCACATCAGATGACTAGTCAACATAGGGTGAAAAAAGCCTCTGATGTACGGATTGTTGGTCATGCTGTCTTCTGTAAATTGAGTAGATGTTGCTTTGCTTTCTTACAGTTTGTAGAACAAATCTGTGCCCTCCTCCAATGACAGCTTTTCAATTATTATGCCCTGCTCTCCTGCCCCACCTTCCAGATGGTGATTTTTTTTTCCAGGTTGAATAGTCTCAGTTCTTACAACCACCATGTTACGTATTTTGAGTTCCTGAAGTGTTCTCATTGCCCTCCTCTGAATGCATTCCCTTTTATGTGGCACCCAGAGTGAATCAACTACTTCAAGCTTAGTTATAGCAAGGCTGGTTACCATGTTCATTCTAGAAACTGTTCTTCCAATAATTCCTTCAAAATAACTCTGGTAACCACATCACACAATAGATTCTCACTACTTGTTGCTGGGAAAATTATTAAAACTAAAATCTCCTGCCAAACCAGAAAAAAATCACCTCTACAAATTATAAACAAGAATGAAGCAGTTTTATTACTGAATGAGCATTAAACCAAGACTGCAGTGCAATTACAGGCCATCTGCTAGGGAGGTTGCCAAGACAGAAAGAACTCTTAACCTTTACTCAGCCGGACAGATACAGTCCGTCACATACATGTTAATCGTCTTTCTCCAAAGAAAAACTAAAGCGTCCTGTATCTTTTTGACCAGCAGCAAGTGACAGCAGGGAGGCAGGCCCGGAGCCCAGACTGTCCCCCAGAGACAGGAAGACCGGCACCGTCCTCCGTGGTCCCGTGTCAGATGTGTCTCTGAGGACCCAAGAAACTGCTGAGAGGCTGACCTACCAGGAGTCTTACTTAGCTTTTTACATCATTCCCATATATCTAAGAGAGACAGAGAAAGAATTTACAGTCAAGTTTTCTAAAGGAAATGCTGAAAGAATCTGGATAGGAGAGGGAGTTCTCCTTTTTGTCACCAGTGAAATTAAAACCATGTTTGTTTCTCCCGTTACAGCAGATGTAAGCCAAATAAAACACATGGGCCTCTGCACTACATGTCCTGCTGCTAGTTTCTGTGTTCCCAGTTCAGACACGTGGATTTGGGTTTGCATTTCTCCTGAATACACTGTTCTTAATGGGAGTCAGTGACACACACACACACACACGTCTCAGAGTCCCCAGCAGCTCTCCTCTCCTCCCCAGTTTCCTGTTCGCCATGGCCGTGTACAGTTAACAGAAACCAAGTAAGAGAGGGAATTGTTCCTTCTCATCTTCAGAATCCCACTGGTGACCAGTTTTCCCTCTTTCTTCGTGGTCCAGAAATAAGCTTTAATCCCGCCCCCCGCCCCGGGGTGTCTTCAGCCCCACTCTGTTCTGTCTTCTTCGAGTGTTTGGTTTTGGGGTCTGGGCTCATTGGGGAAGAGGCTTTCCTGACACTGTCCTCAGCGCCCCCAACTGACAGTCCAGTGTGTCGCAGGCCCTGAGTCCAGGCCCTGTACACGTGCCCTTGACCTCTGAACGTGGCAGACAGCCTCCCATTGCATCTTCCTGGCTCCTGGTGTCCTCTCTGTAGCGCCCCCATTCTTCACTGTCAGGTCAGGACATTTCCTCCATCTCCAGCTATTGGAGCTGACTTCTGTTGCATCTGGAAGGGAGTATCTTAAAAGCATATCTCTTATTTTTGCTTGAACATTCTTAAG
The DNA here is from genome assembly GCA_007570785.1 of Antilocapra americana. Classification (NCBI taxonomy): domain Eukaryota; kingdom Metazoa; phylum Chordata; class Mammalia; order Artiodactyla; family Antilocapridae; genus Antilocapra; species Antilocapra americana. The sequence goes on from ML663006.1 coordinate 19,843,879, forward strand.
CCTCTGTCTCTCTAATCTAGAGAATAAGTTCACCTTCTAAAAAATCAAAGGCTGTTTGTTGTTTCTTTGCAAGGCAGTTATGAGTCTCTAGGTGATAATGAAATGTGTTTTCGTTTTAGGTCCTTTTTCATGAAGACGGCAGTGTGAAAGGAATTGCCACAAATGACGTAGGGATACAGAAGGACGGTGCTCCAAAGGTGAGCCTGTGGACAGTTCGTGCTCAGCAAACTGACAGTAAAATATAAAGTTAACTCACACTCCATGATCTAGTCTTGCTGCAAACTGCACATTAATTAAGTGCGTGTTAGTGTTTAGCTATTAATGTGGAATTTTATCTCAAAATAAACATCTTTGAATTAAACATAATTTAGATAAGTAGATATAACATGTTTAAGAACACTTTTCTTAAAAGGTAAAAACATGATTCATATAAATATAAAACAAACACGGGTCACAGATATTATTTCATTCATTCATTCATTCATGAGGGGATTGGTAAGGTGTTATAGCCAATTCAAGAAAAATCAAAAAACATACACACGTGGGTCAGCTGCTCAGCTCCCCTCCACAGTCCTCCACTTCTATGGACAAGAGTCATTTGCATCACTCCTGTCAGTAATGTGGATTGAATCTTTGACATCTTTTGGTAAATATAAGACTGATTGCCTTTCTCACTTTCAGAATATGCCTGAATGGCCTTCCTGTTTTCACAGCTCATTATTTTTGAATTTGTAAAAGAATAGCTCTTAATACATGGATCTCTGCTCTGTTAGGTCCCTTGGAAAGGACAAGGAAAAAATAACCTTCCTTTCCTATAACAAGAACAAAACACAGATTAACATCTTGATAAACAAAGTTGTCTATTCATGTTTGTTTATTATCTTAATTTCTCAACTAGATTAGAAGCTCCCTGAAGGCTTAGATCATGGAGGGGTATGCCAAGGCTGGCACAGTGCCAGGTAATGCCAGGACCTCAGGAAAGATGGGTCACCTCCTAGCTAGTCCTTTTCTCCTATTATACAACAGAACTAGGCATCTAGTCTAGCATTTCCCCCAGCAGGTCTTCCTGCTTCTCACTCCTTCATGCTTAGAGAGAAGCTCGTGCCCAAGTTCTCAAGTCTTACTGCCTCATTGTTCCTCCTGGTGGCTTACCTAGCTGTACAGAATCACATGAGGTCTTGGAACTCAGCCTGTCCTACGGCAGGGCCAAGGAGCTGTCTAGTAACTGGCTCCAGGGATTCTGATGCATAGCCAGGTTTGCAGATACCTGTCATCTCATCCTGCTTCTCGAAGTGTGGCATGTGCCTGCAGCACAGAAAGCCAAAACTCTGAGAACAAGAGTTTGTGACAAAGTAAGGGTCTATTCCAGGATGCCGAGCAGCATGGGGAAAGAAGCCCGTCAGATCCACTCCAGCTTGGTCTGTGAGCTGAGGGTGTCTTAAAGCAGAAGAATGAAGAAGTTAGGATTCGAAATTCCCTGGGGGTCCAGTGGTTAAGACTTGGCAGTGTCACTTCTGAGGGCCCAGGTTCAGTTGCTAATCGGGGAACTAAGAGCCCTCAAGCCACACAGTGTGGCCAAGAGAAAGAAAAAGAAAATAAACTGGGATTAACCACTTCTCCGACTAGGGAGTCAGGATGTCTCTCTGGTTTATGACTCTGGCTCCGTGCCTCTGGGGTCTGTGGGCTCGTCTCACACTGGAGAAACAGCCTGAGTCTGTGTGGTAATGATGGATCGGTGAGAGCAGTCGAAGTACATTAGAGGTATTTTCATAACAGCCACTGTAGTCACCTGACTCTGGTTGATTGGTGTTCAGAGAGCACAGGGTTAGGTCAGAGGTGACAGAAAGGGAATAAAATTCTGGATTGAGAAACTTGGTTACCTTTTCTGTGTTTTTGTTTTGTTTTTTACATTTTCAATTTTTTTTAAGTAGTACATAGTAATTTTTATTGACTGTTATTGAAAAGAGAGTAAGCCTTGTCCAAGATGTAGTTTGGTAGAGAAATGACTTCTATTGTCTTTTTCCTTTTTAATTTTTGTTGGAGTACAGTTGCTTTAAAATGTTAGCTTCTGCTGTACAGCATAGTGAATCACCTACATGTTTACATATATCCCCTCTTTTTTGGATTCCCTTCCCATTTAGGTCACGACAGAACACTGAGTAGAGTTCCCTGAGCTATACAGTAGGTTCCCATTAGTTATCTATCTTATACATAGTATCAGTAGTATATATATGTCAGTCCCAATCTCCCAATTTATTTCACCTCCCCTTACCCTCTTGGTAGCCATATGTTTGTTCATGTCATCTGTGTCTCTCTTTCTGCTCTGCAAATATAAGATCATCTCTACCATTTTTCTAGATTTCACGTATATGCATTAATACACAATTTTTTTTCTGTTTCTGACTTACTTCACTCAGTATGACAGTCTCTAGGTCCACCCACGTCTCTGCAAATGGCACAGTTCCATTCCTTTTTATGGCTGAGTAGTATTCCATCATGTAAATGCACCACATCATCTTTATTTCTCTGTTGCTGGACATTTGGGTTGCTTCCATGTCATAGCTATTGTAAATAGTGCTGCAGTAAACACTGAAGTTCATGTGTTTTTTCAAATTATGGTTTTCTCTGGGTATATGCCTAGGAGTGGGGTTATTCACTCATATGGTAGTTCTATTTTTAGTTTATAAAGTACCCTCGATTCTGTTCTCCATAGTGGCTGCACCAGCTTACTTTCCTACTAACAGTATAAGAAGGAGAACTTAGTTTTAAGGACACTTAATAATAACAACAGAATATTGTTTTTCCTAAATTCTTTCCTGTGTTGTGGCTCTTCTTTTCTATATTATGATCAGTTAATTATAAACTGCCATTTACTCTTTAAAAATTTTTACATTTAATATTACAACATTGAAGCACACGAATTCTCCCATTCTGATACTTTCTTTTTGTGTGTGTTCCTGTGGTGTTTGTCCAGATGTCTGTTTTTGTGTTCTCTGCTTTGTAGTTATAAAAACATTTTTATATTTTATATGTTGTGTATATATAGATGTAACAGCATAGAAGAGTACCGTGGACTCTCAGTGATTTGAACTACATAGTCTTAACTTTTTCAATTTATTTTCATATGGCCATGTGGAAGCAGAAGAACTGAGGGTGGACTCTGTGTCCTCTGCTATTCGGCTCATTTATCCCGGCATGGCTGGGCTTCCCCCTGCCCTTCTTGTGGCTCACAAACACCTCACCTGGCAGACCCAGGTTCTCTGTCCTGTCACCTGGCCTCCTGGTGGGCATGCTGGCACAGATGAATACCTTCCTTCCAGAAATGCTTCCTGCTTTTCACCCCACCTTCTCCTGGTCTTCCTGGTGTTTCATGGGCCCCCTTCTGCCTTTGCCTGCTCATCCTCTGCCGCCCCCACCCTACCCATCCTCCAAGTATCTGGGCTCTAGGCTTCACTGTGGGATCCTCTGCCTATATTTTCTCCATAGTAGCCTCATTCGGTGACACAACTTCAAACATCTCTCCCCAAGTCCCAGAATTATTATCCAGCTGCTCATTCAGTAGCTCTAATCTTAGATCTGTCAGGCTTCTTACTGTCAGAATTCTTTTTTTTTTTTTAATTTTTGTTTGTTTGCACATTTTTGCCTGCTCTGGGTCTTTGTTGCTGTGCGAGGACTTTGCTCTAGTTGCGGCAAGTGGGTGCGACTCTTCGTTGCAGTGCGTGGGCTCCTCTCATTGCAGTGGCTTCTCTTGTTGCAGAGCAGGGCGCTAAGGCACGCAGGCTTCAGTAGTTGCAGCTCCCAGGGTCTCGAGTAGAGGCTCAGTAGTTGTGGCACACGGGCTTAGTTGGTGCGCAGCGTGTGGGATCCTCACGGACCAGGAAGCAAACCCACGTCTCCTGCATTGGCATGTGGATTCCTTACCGCCGAGCCACCAGGGAAGCCCACTGTCAGAGTTCTGCTGTGGATGTTTTCACATGTCAGAGGTTAAGTGACTTGCCCAGGGTCGGACCCCTGTTAGGCAGTGGGGCCGGAATTGGAATAGAGGCGGTATGGCTCCAGAACTGCCCCTTGCACACGCAGGGGGGTGTTGCCTCTAAGAGGAAGTGGAAATGTACTGAGGAGTACTTTAGTTCACTGAGATTGAATTGTTGTGGTGTAAGTTAAGCTGGATAAACTGCATGTCTATCTGGAAGCAGATAGTGTTGGACCTTCATTTTATAAAAATTCTGATGACTTCTTAAAACAATAAAAAAAAAAGTTAGAAATCTAGGTTATAATGAAACTTAGATGTAAGGTAAGCCATCCTATAACAGAAATTAGAAACCTATAAGAGACAGGCCTTTTTTTTTTTTTAGGCCTTTTTTAATGACTTAAAAATTAAGTACTTTTTTGGTATTTTAGTATACTAAAAATACCACAAAGTGTGCAGATAAGCAGTAGATGGGGAAAATTAGTTTGAGTGCCAGTGATATCAAAGAGCACTTCTACATTGACAAGAAAAAAGACAACACGTTAGAAAAACGGGCAGGATCTTAAAAAATGACAACGGACAGAAGAGCAGATCCAGGTGGGCACTGACCGGGAGGCAGGTCCTTAGACGTCTCTTGTCCAGGGTCCGCGGCTCCCAGGCCAGCTCCTCACAGAGACCCTTCCTGCTCCCCCAGTCACACAGCTCTTCCCCAGAACCCCTGCCAGCGCCATGTTCCCCTCCGTGCATGCAGTCACACTCGGTCCTTGTACACCCACGTAGTTATTCATATTTAGTCCTGCCCCTGTGCCTAGCCCCAGGGGAGGTATGGTGTTTTTCTGTCATCTTTTCCCCAGTGCCTAGGGCAGAACCAGGTATACTGGATGAATTCAGTTAATAGTTCTTGAATCAAAAAGAAAAAGATGCTGAAGAGAGTAATCAGGAAAATGCAAATTAACATAGCGGTGAATCAGTACTACTCTTATCAAAAACAGAAGAAAAGGTATGGGCTTGCCGGGTGGCTCAGTGGTAAAGAATCCACCTGCCGCTTCCTTTTCCGGTAAGCGGCCTGAGGTGACCCCTAAAAATGGTGCGCTATTCACCTGACCCAGAAAACCCCACAAAATCATGCAAATCAAGAGGTTCAAATCTTCGCGTTCACTTTAAGAACACTCGTGAAACTGCCCAGGCCATAAAGGGTATGCATATCCAAAAAGCCACCAAGTATCTGAAGGATGTCACTTTGAAGAAGCAATGTGTGCCATTCCGTCGTTACAACGGTGGAGTTGGGAGGTGTGCACAGGCCAAACAGTGGGGCTGGACGCAGGGTCGGTGGCCCAAAAAGAGTGCTGAATTTTTACTACATATGCTCAAAAATGCAGAGAGTAATGCTGAACTTAAGGGCTTAGATGTAGATTCTCTGGTCATTGAGCACATTCAAGTGAACAAAGCCCCCAAGATGCGGCGCAGGACTTACAGAGCTCACGGTCGGATTAACCTCTACATGAGCTCTCCCTGCCACATTGAGATGATCCTTACTGAAAAAGAACAGATTGTTCCTAAACCAGAAGAGGAGGTTGCACAGAAGAAAAAGATATCCCAGAAGAAACTGAAGAAACAGAAACTCATGGCCCGGGAATAAATGCTGCAAAAAATAAATGCAAATAAAAGTAAAAAAAAAAAAAAATCCACCTGCCAACACAGGAGGTGCAGCTTCGATCTCTGGGTTGGGAAGATCCCCTGCAGAGGGAAATGTCAACCCACTCCAGTGCTCTTGCCTGGAGAAGCCCTGGTGAGCTACAGTCCATGGGGTCGCCAAGAGTCAGACACAGCTGAGCACACAGACATCCTGTCACTAGCTGGAAACAGGGCAAGCGTCTTCTTGCATACTGCGGGCAGGAATGTGAATTGTTCAGACTCTGGGGAAGACGTTCTGGGGACAGCCAGTAAAATCAAGGTGGGTGTGTCCAGGAGTAGCAGTGGCGCTCCTGGAAACCTGACTTACAGGAGCAAAGGCGCTAATGTTGTAAGGGCACGTATACAGGGTGTATGTTTTATAACACGCTGTTCATCACAAATGACCGCAAACAGAGAACGCCTGTTACCCGTTAGCAGAAGCACCAAACTGTGGTGTTCCCCCATGCAAAGATCTGAGCCACACGGTGACTTGGGAGATTTCCATGAAGTGCTATGGTGAGAAAAGTAAGATGCACAAAAGGTTGGATTATATGATCCTATTTTTGTGAAATCAGGAACCAGAAAAGTTTGGATGTGTATGTAAGATCTCAGTATATAGGTGTATATATATATTTGGGTAACACTCCGCACACTAGGCTCTTAACATGGTTTATGGATGATGAAGTGTAGTAAGAGGAAGACAAAAACAAATTCAGAGGGACTAAGCAGAGTCATTTATAGGGTGCATGTGCATGTGGATGACGCACAAGACAAGCACAGATTTACCAGCAAATGTGATGGAAGTAATGGAAGTTCCTGATTTACCCCTCCCCACCTCCCCACACATTTCTCCTTTGATAACCATAGGCTTGTCTTAAAGCCTGTAAGTCTATTTCTGTTGTGTAAATAAGTTCATTTGTATCATTTTTTAAAAATTAGATCCCACATATGAGTGGTACCGTGTGATAGTTGTTTTTCTCTGTCTGACTTACTTAGAATGATCGTCTCTGGGTCCATCCATGTAGCTGCAAGTGGTATTATTTCATTCTTTTTTATGGCTGAGTAATATTTCTTTGTGTATATGTACCACATCTTCTTTATCCTTTGATCTGTTGATGGACATTTAAGTTGCTTCCACGTCTTGACTAATGTAAATAGTGCTGCAGTGAATATAGGAGTGCTTCCATCTTTTTGAATTAAGAGTTTTCTCCAGATACATGCACAAGAGTAGGATTGCTGGATCATATGGTAGCTCTATTTTTAGTTTCTTAAGGAATCTCCATAGTGTTCTCCATAGTGGCTGCACCAGTTTACATTCCCATCAACAGTGTAGGAGAGTTTCCTTTTCCCCACACCCTCTCCAACATTTGTTATTTGTAGACTTTTTGATGATGGCCCTGCTGACTGGTGTGAGGTAAAAAAAGTTTTTTAATTATAGAAGTTTCAGGTATCCAGTGGGAGAAGGCAATGGCACCCCACTCCAGTACTCTTTTGCCTGGAATATCCCATGGATGCAGGAGCCTGGTGGGCTGCCGTCTATGGGGTCGCGCAGAGTCGGACACGACTGAAGCGACTTAGCAGCAGCAGCAGCAGCAGGGATCCAGGGTTTTAATTCAACATCTGTATACACTGGAGCGTGACAACCACCCCAGGCCTAGTTACCGTCTGTCACCACACAGTTGACCCCCTTCACCCATTTTGCCCTTCCCCCTCACTTCTCACTGTATATTCATTTGTAGGTAATGGGAAGAGGGAGCACGCTCTATTTGTTTGTTTGTTTGTTTTAATTCTTATAAAACTTAACCATTCAGTCAAGTACTTTTGAAGTTAAAAAGTAAATATAATAAAGACACAAGATATTGATTGACTGCCTTATAAATTTAAATTCCACTTATAACAGTAATTAGCTTTACTCCTAAAATTATATATCTGTACCTTCTCTTCTATATCTGAATCATAGTTCAATTCAAAACCAACCAGAATGTGAATATTTTAAAAACTGTCAAATGTTGCAATTTAATGTGTTCTTATTTCTTAGGCAACTTTCGAGCGGGGGCTGGAACTACATGCTAAAGTCACAATTTTTGCAGAGGGCTGCCACGGACACCTGGCCAAGCAGCTGTACAGGAAGTTCAACTTAAGGGCCAACTGTGAGCCTCAGACCTACGGAATCGGGCTGAAGGAGGTACATGCATCGGCTGGTGTAATTTTGATGTGGCAAGATGAAGCGTACACTCATTTGTATTGTCGTGTAGTTATCATTAGTCGGAAATGTTCATAATGACTGAAAATATTTGGGATATTTTTCAAGGGGCTTCCCTGGTGGCTCAGACAGTGAAGCATCTGTCTGCAGTGCAGGAGACCTGAGTTCGATCCCTAGGTTGGGAAGGTCCCCTGGAGAAGGAAATGTCAGCCCACTCCCAGTACTCTTGCCTGGAAAAATCCCATGGACGGAGGAGCCTGGTGGGCTACAGTCCATGGGGTCGCAAAGAGTTGGACACGACTGAGCGACTTCACTTTCTTTCAAGGGGCTAGAGAATATTACTAATCAAATTTCACTATTATATAAATTGTGTCTGCATGTTCTAATTGTTTTATCAAATGCTGATTGAAATAAGCCTTGAATTTGAAAATATTTGTGATGTTAATTTTTTTTCATTCTAATTCCATTTCCCTAATATGATTTGATCTGTTATCCATATGCTGTTTGTAAGATGACCACATCCTATAAGAATTGCTTATTTAAAATTATAATGTAAAAATAATTTAGTTTATGGAATACCCACTCAATATATTTAGTCTGCAGCATACATTTTTATTAGGTTAAATGTATATTTTCTCAGTTTATCCAGTCTCTAGTCTGTTTTCCCAAACCTTAGGTTTATCAGCATAAAAGTTTCATTATAATTCTTTTGTTAAAAATATTTTGGGGGGTAAAACTCAGAAAGGTTCAAATTCTGTACATAACTAGATTTGTTATATTGTGACTAAGGGCTTGTCTTGGCAGACTGCTTCCATCATAGCTCAGTTGGTAAAGAATCTGCCTGCAATGCAGGAGTCCCTGGTTCGATTCCTGGGTCGGGAAGATCCACTGGAGAAGGGATAGGCTGCCTACCCCAGTATTCTTGGGCTTCCCTTGTGGCTCAGCTGGTAAAGAATCTGCCTGCAGTGCAGGAGACCTGGGTTAGATCCCTGGGTTGGAAGGATCCCCTGGAAAAGGGAAAGGCTACCCTATTTCCAGTATTCTGGCCTGGAGAATTCCATGGACTGTATCTTCCATGGGGTTGAAAAGAGTCGGACACGACTGAGCGACCTTCACTTGGCAGGTGGCACTTAACACTAAGTGATGTCACATAAAGTCTGATTTTTAGATGGTATTTCACATGGAAAGTGTATAAAATTTAGACCTTTACCCTTCTGAAAATAAGATGATTGATGTGCTTCAGTTGGGGAGACGGCAGTGCAGGAGGAAATAAACTTTTCTACTGAAAAACAACATCTGTCCCGTAAAGTAGCAGCTCTAACGCGGGGCCCAGGGCACGTCGTGGGGCAAGCACTCCGCGTGGCCGCCCCCCCGGATCCGGGTGTGGGTGGCTACCAGCACCTCACCCCCTCTATGGCATTTCCTACGAACATGAACACCTTACCCACTTGAGAACCTGATTAATGTCTTAAAGCAGTCCTGACTTTCTAACCAGTTTCTTTATTTCCATTCATCCCTGCAGTTTCCTGGGATGTTTGAAATGCCTTTTATGTATTTCTCTTATTACAATTTTCCACTTGTAACTTCATAAATAAAACATAAAACTTAGCAGGTTTTGTACATGTGGTGACATAAAATATCTAAATATTTAATACACTAGGACCTTTTTCTTTTTTTAAGTTATGGGTTATTGATGAGAAGAAGTGGAAACCTGGGAGAGTGGACCACACCGTCGGCTGGCCCCTGGACAGACACACCTATGGGGGCTCGTTCCTCTACCACCTGAACGAAGGGGAGCCCCTGGTAGCACTTGGCTTTGTGGTGAGTCCTGTGCCCGTGATGGGAAGTTCCACTGCGAGAGTCAGTGCTCCTCAGTGTTACAAGCCCAGGGTGTCAAATCTGGAGAATGTAAAAGGCCAGTCACTTAAAGCTCCCTTTCTGCTTTTATCCACGCATGGATGCTCATGGACGTTGTCAACATCAGTCCACTTCCGCTGCACGCCAGACCCTCTGCTGGGTGCCTCCCTGGGAACCCTGTTCCATAAGATTCCCATGAAGTCTGTCCACCCTTGTTTTACTTATGGGCAGACTGAAGTTCACATAGGCGAAACAGCCTTCCCAAACACACCTGTTAAGTGACAGCGGCAGGACTCCTGCCCAAACCCGTCCCACCTGAAGTCCGTGTCCACTGAGTCATGCCATCACTGGTAATGCAGTCCACCCTGGGTTTGAACCTGTAACTTTTTAACAGGAACCTTTTCTCCCTGTTGGTCACTTATGTCTTTGCAATAAATTATATCTTGAACATTACAGGGAAATGGAAAAACAATATGAGTTACTGCTCCTTGCCGTTGGTTGCAGCTTTATAGTTCAGTGTCGATTAGGCTTGTATATGATACGTTAAATTTGTGCACTGTTGGTGTGTTCAGGCCATTCCTTTTATTTCTTATAGTGATTTAATCAGGGCAAAAAAAGCTTGGTTATTAATTTCAGCATTTCATAATACCATGTAAAATACAACCTCTGATATTTCTTGCCCTCTTTATAAATATGATTATATTCGGTGTCTTAATTTTTGCCTCAGTGTACTGCATAGAGCTTATAAGTTGATTTCTAGAGTTGATGTTGATAAATGAATAATAAATTATTACAACTCCTTTTGTAGACGCATAATGCATGACATCTACCTACAAATATTTTTTAATTTTTATTTTGATTTAGAGAGTATGGTGATTTATTAATATGGTCTAAGTATTTTAAGTTTTGAAAGTTATAAAAACATGGCATCTATTGTTTGCCCTTCTTTTGCAAAGTGATTTTATTCCAATTATTTAATTATATTTGGATCATTGCATATATTTCTCTAAGTCCTTTGAGAATAAGAATTTTAATGTATATATTTTCTGATAAATAATTGCTCATACTTCATCTTGATATAATTTGAAATAGCAGTGTCTCATTTAAATACAAACATTTTAAGGTTGGTCTGGACTATCAAAACCCATACCTCAGTCCGTTTAGAGAGTTTCAGAGGTGGAAACACCATCCCAGCATCCAGCCAACATTGGAAGGTGGGAAAAGGATTGCCTATGGAGCCAGAGCACTCAATGAAGGTGGCCTTCAGGTAACTCTGCCTTCTTTTTCATTCCTTATTTCTGTATTGGTGAATGCAACATCGAAACATGAGGTCACAACTCTAGGTAAAGAATAGAAGGTTATCTCATAGGGAGAAAATTTAAGTAACCAAGCAGAGCACCCTAGTATTTATAAAACTGTACCTGCCACACCAGAGTTAAATAAATTACACCATGGATTTGGTTTTAAGGATATACTTGCTTCTAGAGAAAAATTGATCGGCCTTTTTTGTTTGTTGGTTTGTTTTTAACCAGAAAATTTAAACAAGATCTTCTTCTTTATTCCTTAGCTAGCTGCCAGGAAACTCAAGGACAGTAGTAGCTTTCAGCAAAGGTAATTAATTCATCTCAACTACCTAGTAATATCCATGCCCTTTAAGTGGCCTCTGTTAAGTTTTTACCCTTATTTGTCCTATTTTAGTGTATGTTCAAAATTAGAACTACTTCAGAAATTGGATATCTTTTTGAACCTATTGTAAAAGTAACAAATAGATCATAGAGAATTGAGGAAAGTTGATTTAACCTTAAGTGAAGTTATAAATATATTCATAAAATCAAGTAAAATCACAGCTAAATTATGAATGGAATTGCTAGAGTTCTAAAATAACACTGTCCCTAAGTTCCACTGCTACAGGATTACTCATGAGGTTTTTATTTCTAGAGTAGTTACTCATTTGCAGTAATTTTGGTTAAATTGCCTGTGTTCAAGCCCATTAAACTCTTTTGAATAATGTCCACAATAGCTACTGCCACCCTAATCCTACTCTTTAATTTCTAGTATTAAGGCTTCTGTATACTCAACAGTACATACAGATTCGTATTTACACCGTCTGCCTGTTCGCTTCAACGTCCCGGATGATCTTTAAATGGGCACGCACACACTTCTTACCTAAGTTTTCTGATGTAATTAGCCAGAGATTTGGAAACTCCCATTAAGTTTTTGAAGACCCTTAAGACGCAAAAATTGAGAACATTGGATTTTGAGTATAACAAGTATTACCTGACTTTTTATTTCTCTTTCCTCAGTCTGTACCAAAGCTTTCTAATTATTTAGCCCTGCTCAACAGTTATGCCGGGATACATTTCTCAGTATCCCAGGAGCCCCTAGCTCCTTAACAGGATGCTCAGCTGCCAGTAACACCTCCCACACAGGTTGGGGTCCTCCCAGAACTGATAAACACGCATTTCCCTTGGGCCATAACACTTAGGACTTAAGCGCCCATGGGGAAGAATTTGCACTAGCAATCCGTGTCCTTTTATTAAACTTCAATCTTCTGGTTCTTGAATCAAATTTAGAAATACCAAGGCCACAGCCTATTTGAGAAAAGCATTGTTATGATCCAGGTTCCTGACCTTTATCTCTGTTTTCAGCCCCAGGCATTCTTTCTGTTGTCTGCTCTGTGATCCTGATTTTGTCCTCTTTTGTGATCCTCTTTTGTCTCCATGGTTCTGATACTGAGTTGGTCTGAGAACCCCAGTCATACACTGACCCCCACACTTACCGTGAAAGTCCCTGGCCCAACCCTTCTTTTGCCAGCACTCCCTTTGCTTGTCACCACCTCTCCCTCGAGGTTAGACCTCTGTAACTGCCAGGAGCTGGGGCACTGTGCCCTCGGTGCAGCAGCTGGTGGCAGGGGTCTCCCTGTGGACCTCCTCTCCTCGGGGTCCCTGTCAGCTTCATCTGGCAGACTGTCACCACCCACCACTTTCTCAGCAGAGACTCATGGCGTACTTTAGGAAGGTTCCAGAGAAGGAAATAATAGATGATGAGGAAAGAGCCACACCACCAACTGTCTCTTTTCATTTTTACTCTGTAGATTAGATTACAGTACATTTTCCTATGCTAACTATGCGCAATTTAGCTGCTACATTCTGGGACTAAAGCAAAACATGAGGTCCAAACAATCATCTTAAAATTTATTTTGGAAATTCAGTTTACTCTTAGGTTAAGTAAAATATATTATTTAGGGTGGTAGCTAATTGTGGTGATGCCATGATTACAATCTAGGTTTCCATCCCTGAACATCAAGGTAAAACAAAAGGGCATATAGATTAAGATAACATTCTTGGTAAATCCTGTGTTACCCAGAATGTCTATAAAAGCAAATCACAATTTATCTAATAGTCTTTCAGGTTTAGATAATATTTTTAATTATGACATGCTGCTAAGTCGCTGCAGTCGTGTCCAACTCTGTGCGACCCCACAGACAGCAGCCCACCAGGCTTTCCCGTCCCTGGGATTCTCCAGGCAAGAACACTGGAGTGGGTTGCCATTTCCTTTGTATAAATAACATTTTACTTAAGTGTTGACACTCTGGTCTTACATATGTCTCATGTAGGTAAGTCATGGGGAGGGCAATGGGAAAATCCTCAATAGAAAAAGAGTGTCAGTTCTGACCCTCATTTTCAGGGAAGAGGGAAAACTGCCTTTGCTCCGATTTTTCCTTTAACTGTATTCATTTTCATGTAATTTTTTTTTCAGCTTTTCTCTACAGCTTTAAGAGAGGCTATAATGTAGAGTATTTAGTTTTAGAGTGTTTGTTGAATCTGAACTAACAAATGCGCTTTCTTTCTTTCCTCAGTCTATACCAAAGCTCACCTTCCCTGGGGGTTTACTTATTGGTTGTAGCCCTGGTTTCATGAATGTTCCCAAGATCAAAGGCACTCACACAGCAATGAAAAGTGGTATTTTGGCAGCAGAATCTATTTTTAATCAACTAACTAATGAAAATCTCCAATCAAAGACCATAGGTAAGAAGTTCCTATATATTCTCAGGTTCTTCACAGGGACATTTAAAAAGAAGCTGTTAAATATACACTCAGTGTGCAGATAGAGGAGGACAATAAATACAATTAAAAATCTTGGTCTTTATGTTTATTTCACTGGATACTGAAAGATGCTTACTGTGTCTGTCCGCTTACACAAAGCACTAAGATGCGTGCTAGGCAAAGAAACCTGTGGCCCACTCACAGTGAGCGAAGTTTTTACAGCCACCTTCTGTGTTTCTTTCTATGCTTATGGACATGGAAAGTAGGGCAGTACCCGTGGTGTCCTGGCCCCAGGAACACGATCAGCATGAGAGCCCCACATCATATCACACATGCACCAAGGAGACCCTCGCCAGCACCCCCAGATGTTCGCTCCTGGGCAGGCAGAGGAATCAAGGCTGCAGGCTCCACAGGCCTGGCCCAAGGACCCCTCAGGAGGCCCTTCATCCGAGGACAGCCTCTTCTCAGGCAGTCTCATCTCTTCCCCAAGAACAGCGGGCCCTGCCCCTCCCTCTGCCTTCACCTCCTTTCGCTCTCCTTTACGGTGCTGAGGCTGCTTCCCAGGTCCTGGGAGTGCCAGGCACCCCTGAGTTCCCTGCACCTCTGCTCAGATCTCTCTAGTGGCTCCATGTTGAACAGTGAATCTGCAGCACACACCCGTATGTTCACACGTATGCACACATACACATATGTACACACACACAGCACTCCCAGCCCCAGCCCCTCTTTCCATATATTTTCCACCTTTTGGCAGAATTGATCAACTTTATCTCCTGCCTCCTAGATGGAAAATCAAGAGCAGGGCCGTCATTCCCTGTGAACTACAAACAACAGTAGCAACTCAATACTTGATTTACGCTGTACTCCATAGAGTCCAGTAACCTGATGCTTGCCCAAGTGGGTTGTACCTTCAGGTTCCTAGAGACGTGGAGGCCTGGGCAGTGGGGACAGAATCCTCACCAAGGGTGTGTCCCAAGGGTGCTCTCAGTGCACACGGGGTTCCACACCGGAAGGGTGGAGTAAGCAGGTCACCAAGACCAGGTGGAGGAGCAGTGGGGCTGCCCACCGTGGAGCTCATAGGAGTTAAGCAGGACTAAGACATCCTGTCAGAGGTGAAATGCAAGCCTTGAGCTTTAGGCATTGTCAGGCGTTGTCATTTCCTAGGGCTATCACAGCAAAGCACCACCGCCTGGGTGGCTTGCTTACTCTGAATTCCCCACACCAGCAACTCAAAGTGAAGGTGTTGGCAGGACCACTCCGTCTCCAGGTTGGTTTCCAGCTTCCTGGAGCCCCTGGCATTCTTGGCTCCTGGCACAGCAACTCCAGCCTCTGCCCTGGCTTCCCCTGAAGTCTTCTCTGTGTGTGTCATCTTGTTAAAACACCGGTCATTGGACTGAGGGCTCAGTCCACTCAAATAAAACCTCGTTTTAACCCATTACATCAGCAGCGACTGATGCATTCTGACTCCAAGACAACCCAGCGTGACCGAGTCTGAGACAGCTCAGAGTTACGACATCAAAGTAACTTTTTGGGTGGGCACAGTGCAGCCATAGCAGGTAGAAGGGTCTCACTGATCAGTTCTGAAATTTCTCACTTTCATAAGCAGCATAAGCTCTCTTAGCTTCCTTTTCAGGTTCACTGAATTTTGAAACTTATTTCCCATGCTACCAGTGTGGCCTTACTGCCTCGCCTGTTACCACTACATCAAATAGGTATCTTTTTGGATGATGTCAACATTTATGCATAAAAGATTCTTCAAGTGTAGTCTTACACCACCACCTGCTTTTTGTAATTATGTAAGATGCATCACTTATTTTGGTAGCTAAGTACCTTTTCAGTAAGACTCCTTGAGGCAATTTCACACAATATTTCATGTGTTTTGTTTTTTTAATAAAAAGGGCTTGATATAACTGAGTACGAGGACAATTTGAAGAAGTCATGGGTGTGGAAAGAGCTCTATGCTGTCAGGAACATCCGACCGTCCTGCCACAGCATCCTAGGTGTATACGGAGGGATGATTTACACGGGAATCTTCTACTGGATATTCAGGGGCATGGAGCCATGGACTCTGAAACATAAAGGTAATTCTGGCCCCTATGAGCATGAGCGTTAGTCATTAACTCAGGAACGGGATCCAGTCAGTGGGAAGAAAGGGAATTTTCTTACTTTACTTGCCGTATGAGAGAAATGAGTTCAGTGTCGTTAAGAGAACAGGGTATCGTAAGAGGGCTAAAATCTTGCTTCTTCCCTATAATATTTACAAGTTATTAAATGTCTAAGGAAGTACTTTAAAATTAGTTCTATTTTTACTAAAAATCTTCCTCAAAACTTTGGAAGGGTCTGACTCAGATCAGCTCAAGCCAGCCAAGGACTGCACACCCATTGAGTATCCAAAACCAGACGGGCAGATCAGTTTTGACCTTCTGTCATCCGTGGCTCTGAGCGGTACCAACCATGAACACGACCAGCCAGCACATCTGACCTTGAAAGACGACAGCGTGCCTGTAAACAGAAACCTGTCCATGTATGACGGGCCCGAGCAGCGATTCTGCCCTGCAGGTTAGTACGTTCATTTCCACGTGTGCTCCAAGTATCTGCTTTAACACATCAGAAACAGGCTTTCGTTATTTAAAGAAATTTCTCCTCCTATTGCTTAGAAATTGTAAATGACGCCTACATCTAGATTCCTTTTGAAAACCATTATTCTTACAGTTCTTACTCTCATTAGCTATTTAGAGTAGGGGTTTCCTAAGCCTAATTTAGATGGCATTTCTCAGAAAAATTGTTTACCCTCAGCCCAAGGTGAGGGTTGTGGGAAAAAGCACCAAACATCTCTCTCCACATTCATGTGACTTAAAAGTCACTTTTGTGACAGCTGCTCCCGTCTGTGTGTACGCTTGTGTTTAGCTGCGAAGTCGTGTCTGTTACCCCAGTGACTGCCGCGCACCAGGCTTCTGTCCTTCACTGTCTCCCAGCTTGCTTAAATTCATGTCCATCCAGTCAGTGATGCTCTCTGACCATCTCTGCCACCCTCTTCTCCTTTTGCCAGCATCAAGGGTTTTTTCCAGTGAGTCGGCTCTTCACATCAGGTAGCCAAAGTATTGGAGCTTCAGCTTTAGCATCGCAGTGCGTGTTCAGGGCTGATTTCCTTTAGGACTGACTGGTTCATATGCTGACACACACACGCACATCCACACATACAGTATGTATGTAGACATCCTAAAATACTCATTTTGGCCACATGCAGCAGAGGGAAATGCTTCCAGACTTTACATCCACCATGGATACTGTATCTTTTGGTGCTAAGCTTTCAACCAGAATTATAGTAGGACTGGCCTCCAGTGGTGGTGAGGCAGACCGTACTCGGGTGTGTGGAAACCAGTGCACTGTGGACAGGGGCAGGGCCATGACCGTCTCTGACCTTCGCTCCTAGCCCTGTCATCTCACTGACTTGTAAATTGAGGGTAAGAGCTCATCTTTGCAGCCGTAGCCACATGCATACGAGCAGACCTCACTTTATCCCACTTGGTGGATGCTGGGCTTTTTAAAAACTGAAAGTCTGTGGCAGTCGTGCATTGAACGAGCCGACTGGCGCCATTTTCCCAACATTTGCTCACCTCACGTCACATGAAATTCTTGCCAAGTTCCACACTTTCTCACTGTGTTTGATATTGAGATCAGTGGCCTCTGATGTTTCTACTGTGACTGACTGAAGGCTCAGGTGGTAACACTGTAATGTAACTGCTACATACATTGGAAACAAACCCCCAGGACACACCCTGCCTCACTGTATCGCAGTGTCTCCTGCGCAGGCCTGTGTGTGACATCACATTCAGAAACTGCTCGGTGCAGTTCCCTTGTTAGCCACTCCAACTCAGCCACGTGCTGCCACACCTTCTGCTTTTATTGTATCTGATTTAAAACAACAGCAAATGCACACACCAGATCTCTGTAGTATTCTCTGTGCGTCAGTGTTCCGTCAGCACACCTTGTGGGTTTCTGTGGCTAGTTTCTCCAGGACCTCAGCTTCTACTTTGAAGTTAGCTATTGTACCATGTTGTCTATTTTTCCTTACAGGAGTTTATGAATTTGTCCCTGTGGAACAAGGTGATGGATTTCGGCTACAGATAAATGCTCAGAACTGTGTGCACTGTAAAACATGTGATATTAAGGATCCAAGTCAGAACATTAACTGGGTGGTACCCGAAGGCGGTGGAGGCCCTGCATACAACGGAATGTAAACTGCAGTTGGCTTCAGGGTCTCTAAAACAGACGGCAAACTAACTTGCAGTATTTGGAAGTTCACAGGTGTCAAAATATCTTAGAATATACTAGTGATCAGTATTCAAAAAATAATTACCAGTGAAATCATTTTATACTATAGTTGTCCCATAAAGATTATGAATATTTCTCTTAAATAAAACTTTGTTGAGTGCTGAAGCATCTATTTACTTCTCCAAGTCTTCCAAGATTCAGCACCAAAAGCAAGATACACCATCAGCCTGTAACGTACATTTGACCTGTCAAGTTCAACACTTCAGGTAAGTGTGTATTGTGTTGTAGACCAGAGGCTGGCATCCAGCCCACCACTCTTCTTACAGTGTCATGGAGCCCAGCAACACCTCCTGGTTTACCTGCTGTCAGTAGCTGCTGCCGAGCTCCAAGTGCATGAGACAGACAGTAACGTCTGACCCTTTAGAGACGCCTGCCAGCCCAGAGACTGTACTGCGGAGAGACGCATCAAAGAACTGAGAAAAACAATACACACTCAAGCTTTTGTCTGTTTATTCAAACATGATGTGTCTTTAGGAGTTTAAAAACAAGCTGGAGACACCATTATCATTTGAATAATGCAGAGAGTCACTGAAAAGGGAATCAACGCCATTGTAGTTTGTAACACTGGTGCATTAAAGAGTAAGTCCCTATCCATATTCCAGGACTGTAAACATGGGGAACTGAAGTATCAGAGGGAGCACAGGAGGGATCACACAGAACAAATAAACCGTTAAAACTGTCTTCCTCGATCATACAATCAACGCACACTTAAGCAAAACTGAATTCCTCATCAAGCAAACATTTTTGCATAAGCTGCCTTCTCTTTATCTTTCTGTGCCTTTATCTTTTGCTTGACTTTCAGCAATTCTGCCTGGATAGCTGCAAAATAAATGTGGAATATGAGTTATTTCTCAAAACATCCAAAAAATTAGGCTGACCAAACTGATACTTTAGTATGGTTTTTAAAAAAAAGATAAAACTCTTCTCCTGAAGAGTAACTGAGCTCTATTAACAGAGCATAATTTAGAAGACTGTCCACCAAGAGAACTAACAATTACACACAGATGTGCCTCCTCCCTTCCATTAGAGGTGGCTCTAAAGTGCCTCCTCTGTTTCATTTTAGCAAGACTCAAGATATATTTCAATATCTAGACTGATGATCACTATTTTTAGTTGGTTTATTTGGAAAGAAGCTTATTTTTGTCACAGCTTTCCAAAACTATTCAGTAGCTATTTGGGATATGTCCACATTCAGCTTAAGGAATGGTCCCAAACATTAATTAAATCTGCCATAAATACTATCTTCTAATGCTGCTCCTTCATCTAGCATTACAGGACAGTAAAGCAGAGTCCAGATACGTGAAAAGGAGTGTTCTGGACAGAGACTAGACTAAGCTGACTCGTTCAGAACTTTTCACTCCAGAAACTGCCAACTTACCTTTATCTTCTGGTGCTATCTCCTGAGCTTTCTTAAGATCAGCCTTTCATTGAGAGGAAAAAAAAGAAAAAAGAAATAATAGATTATGATTCATGAAAATGTTTTTTTTTTCTTTAAGTGAAAATTTAGAACAAAGTTTTACCAGTGCTTGATCATATTCTTTTAATCCTTGCCATCCTTGGGCTCTACGGTACAGTGCTTTGGTATTTGATGGGTCTATTTCAAGGGCCTACAAAAAAATTATAAAATCAGTATTTTTTTATCCAAACATTGAATACTAAATATATATCCTCGATTTGAATTTACTGCCTGTCAGCCCCAAATCGATTCTTCACTGCTTTGCGACAACAGCGCTAGACCTGGAGAGCCTCCTGTCAGCCTCCTGCTGACACGCTGTCTGGTCAGCAGAGGGCGCTAAGGGGACGTGAGCAAGGAACCTGTGTCCTCCAGGCTCCTGCAGGCAGGCGGGCTCCTCAAGCACCCAACCTCCCTGCCACCCAGTGAGGCAAGGCCACCCCTCCGCAAGGACTCTGGATCTCAGCCCAGCCCAGAGGGAGTGGGCACTCCTACGTTATACATACAGATGCACATATAAATACATATATACCTGCTGTTGCCAGATTCCTCAGGATTCTCTACTAGCCAACCTCCATTACTCCAATTCCCCCTTCTATCTCTCTTACAGTAAACTTTCTCTACAGCAATTTCTATGTAATACCTATCTTCTGATTGGGCCTTAGCTGATAGGAAAAAATATTCTGAATAAAAATTTGTATATACTCATTTAAGCTGACATCCAGGGTTTTTTCAGGAACCTGAGTAATTAATAGGCTTCTCCTCTGAAATAAACGTTTTAAAAACAATATATTTAACATCTTTTAAAGGTCAGCGTTCAGATTTTACCGAAAAGGGTATATTATTTGCCTCGCAAAGGTCCAAAAAGCAATCCAGAGTGAAGAACCACCTTGTCTTCTGCTGCCTACTCCCTTTTAAATATATTCTTATACCTTATTCCACCGGGGCCATAAATTGGGACCTCATTTCATTTCTACTTGCTTGGGCATAGCTGACCTGTGTACGCTGATTAATGGGCAATATACATAAAAATGACTGGAGGCGGTCATTCTGAAATGTATGTTCTCATTTGGAAAACTTGATCAAACACACTGTCCCAACTGCCGTGCCTCAGGGAGTGGGGCCACTTCGCAGCTCTCTCCGCCAGCACTGCTGACGTCCCCATGAGGGCAGGCAACCTTCCTGTGTGTTCCCACAGCACTCTTCCCCCTAGAAGAGTCCTGACAACCCTGAACTGAAACTGACTCCCTCTCCCGCCAAGTAAACTCCTTGACGGGAGGGTTTGTCTTTCAATCAAAACACCTAAGCGCCTGTCAGCTGCTTAATCTGTGCCCAACACTGCGCTTAAAATGCTTTACACACGTAACACGGTCTTTACAACCACCTCAGGAGGAAAGTAGTATTTCCACTTAACACAAAGAAATTAAGACTCTAAAATTAAGAACTTCCTCAAAATCAAAAAGTGACAATGGTCTAAGAGAAAAACCATGTCTGCTGACAGACTCCACAGCCACATTCTTAATCATTCCTGGTTTTATCTTCCAATGTCCGGCACATAATAGGTGCTCAATAATTAGTAAATGAGCTGAGAAAGACAGTATCTTCATGGAAGTTAAGTGATCTCGTGTTATAAGCTAAATGAGTGGTTTGAGAGGAAAAACAGAGACCCAAAATATTTAGATGTAAGAACATCAACAGACTCACCTCCAAACAGCTATCGACTGCACCCTGCCAATCAGACATCTTCAGTTTGCAAGCGCCGATATTCAGTACGCAGCTCAAAGCAACAGGCTGCAGCTTTGCTCCATCTGCATCGTCAGCAACAGCCCTGGAGCCTTCCACATACCTGGAGAACACCCCCATACAAGCAGCAAGCAACACCCCATTAAGACACTCTGCCTTTGACTCACTCATAACTCGTGTCAGTTTTGATATAAAAGTTCACCAATGCTAATATCAATATCCCTAAGGACCACCATCTTTTTATTAAATGCTTTCCTTGAGGAGATATTTTTTGTTCCAACTTTTTTCCCCCAAATGTTCAAAGACACCAACCTAAGAACAATCCCCAAACCTGAAGATTATATATACTATTAACACCTTTTTATTTGTAAAATTAAGGTTTTTATCAACCACTTTGCAATGTAATTAGGTTTGGAACTAAGGCTGTCATTGCAGGAGAGGGACTGGACTGGGAAAAGTGAGGAAACCTGCAGTGGTAACTCTGACATCTTTTACTGTAGTTCCCAGCTGTTTACTATAGTTCCAAACTCAAAGGGGCCCTGAAACAATACATATACCTGGTCCTTATCGTCTAGTTTCTAGAGTCTCCCTCAATGAAAAGCACCTGGGCTTCTGAGAGAAATTCAGATCTGGACATGAGGTTAAATATTAAGATAAGCCTAGACCATCTGTGGCAGAAAGCAGACAAGTGCTCACAAACTAAGAGGAACATGTCACATGGGTATAGCCAAGGGGCTTCCACTGGGCAAATCTGAAACCTTACAGCATCAGAATGATGGGAACAGTATAATAAAATAATCCACAGATCTACAGTAATACTAAAACAAGGGAAAGGAGTCCTTTCAAACAGAAGAATGACAGCCTGTAACTGCAGAATGACTGGTAAAATCAGAAAATCACAGTTCTGCAAGCCTCAATGTAGTAACTGATTCAGGCAAAGGTCTTCAAGGATGCCGAGACCAGTGGATGAAAGCCTAGAAACTTAGAATCATACAATCTCACAGCACCACTGCACAGAGGACCTCTTATTTATTAAAAAGGTAAAGGTACCTTTACAATAGAGACACACGACTAACACCACTTTAACCAACTGCCAGAACTCAAAACAGGCCAAACTGCCACGTGCCTTCAGGACATGATACACAGGACATAGACACAGCATCTATCCTCTTGCTAAATTATTTAACCTCAAACTAATCTGGAGGAAGCAATAAACACATACAGGTGATATTCCCTAAGACAACTGGCTTAGACTCCACAAAATGGAAATGACTTAAAAAAGGTGGAGAGTAAAGATTAGAGAAGCCTTAGAGACATAAAAACAAATGATACTATGGATACCGGAGTTAAAAAAAATTTTTGAGACAACTGGGGACATTTGCATATGGATTACATAGTAGATAACAGTGTTATCTCTATTTGGGAGATGTTGTTATGCATTAAGGCTAAGTAGAAGAATGTCCTCATTTTGGGAGGAAATACTGATACTTGCTAAAATATTGAGGGGTAAAGTGTCCTGGTATCTACAACTTCCTTTCAAAATGATTCTGCAAAAATAAACGTGGCAGCAGTTAAAAATTGGTGAATGCAGATAAAGCTACCTGAGTATTCATGTACTATTCTTAATTTTTCCATATTCTGAAATTTTTCAATTAAGAATCTGTAGGCAACTAAAAAAACTGCAACTAAAATTTCAATATACCTGGTTATTCTGCAAGTAATAGGCCAAAAATACAAAAAGCAACTCTTGAATTTCACTTTGTAATTCAATATACAAGTTCTTAAATGCAACTTATTAAAAATGTTTTACTACCTTAAAACTTTTGTATATTTTTTAACGGCCATCTCCCAATTCTGGGATTTGAAAAACGTATTTCCAATGTTTTTTAAGTCTTCTGATATTAATAAAATTTTATCTACCTGTAAAAAAGAAAGAATACAAATATGTGGGGTTTGAGTATGTAATGCAGTTTAGTGTTAAGCTCTATCTTTAAGACAGACTGACAAAAAAAGCTCAGAATTTTAGCACTGGGAATTCCCGGGTGGTGGTCAGGACTCTGTGATTCCACTGCAGGGGGCATGGTTCCACTCCTGGTCGGGAAGTGAGGATGCCACATGCCACACAGCATGGCCAGTAAGTAAAATTTTAAAATGTTTAGTACTAAATTTTTTTTAGCAGTTTAATGAGTTTGGCCAATCTGAAAGTGTTTGTTAGCTGCTCAGTCCTGTCTGACTCTTTGAGACTCCATGGACTGTAGCCAGCCAAGCTCCTCTGTCCATGGGATTCTCCAGGCCAGAATACTAGAGTGGGTCGTCATGCCCTTCTCCGGGGGATCTTCCCAACCCAGGTACCCAACCCCAGTCTCCTGCATTGCAGACAGATCCTTCACCATTTGAGCCACCAGGGAAGCCCCAAATCTGAAATACTCACATCTTTTAAATCCACATCTGCGTCCTCGGGGAAATCGGGGTGACTGTCACCAGATCCATCCTTTGGGAATATTCCCCAATCATCCCCTTCTTTCAGTTCTCCGCATTCTGCAATAACGCACAACTGTAAAAATAACCCTCAATTGTAGAAGCGCACTACTACATCAGTGACGATTTTTAAAAGGTCTGGGTTTAAAAGCCCTACAGCTGCGTCGCTCCCTGGCAGGCGCACCTGCCGAGACTGCAGGAACGCGCGTCACACACCGGCGGGGGCACAGTGGTGTCCCCACGCTGCGGGCACACTCGCTGCAGCCAGCAGCTCAGCGCTCAGGGAGCGGCCACTGCCGCCACTCGCTCAGGTGTGGCGCGTGCTTTCCACCCCTCCTCCGCACAGAGTGGCAGCGCGCCTGCCGCAGGTCTGGCTGTCCAGTGTCACTCCCGACCCTGTCGACGCAGGGTGTCCATGCTGACCCACAGACGTGCGGAGCACAAGGCTCTCTGGAGTGACAGGATCCAGCCCAAACCCTTAGGCGATTTATGTAGGATGAGAAATCAGGCCGAGGAAAGTTAAATCGTAAGAGCAAGGCTAGACCACAAGTTACATGGCAGAGAGGAGACCAAAGGACTCCTGGTTTCCTGCCCTCCCTGCACCCTGTACCCGTACACACACAGACTCAAAGTTCTGCAGGCGTAGGAGACTTCAGTTATCAAACTCAGCAAGACTGAAGTTAAAATAATAAAAGTCTCTTCTTAAACTGCCTTCATCTTTCCCACAGTAGAAAACAGCTTCAAAGAAAAGGTGGCAGGTCCAGGCTTCTAGAACAAGAGTCTTCTGGACGTTTTTGAGCTAACGATCACCCTTTTACTCACCCTTCTCTAATCCAGCAGCTAAGATAGCATTACCATCCCGTTACTCACTTTGGCAGGTTTTTCACCTTTCACCTCCACATTTTCCAGAATCTTTGCCACACCCATTCCTTTAATCACTTGGCCAAACACTACGTGCTTCCCATCCAAATGTGGAGTTGGAACGGTGGTGATGAAGAACTGGGAGCCGTTGGTGTTGCTGCCCGCGTTGGCCATGCTCAGCAATCCCTCCTTGTCATGCTGCGGAATAAACCATAAAGAAAACCAAGATGAGAGTCCCAACCATTCACAGAAAAGTGGGGGTGGGGGGCTGGAATATCACTGAAAGCACACAATATAGAGTGACTTTACTTCGTTATCAAGTGCGACTTTAATTCACAAACATGAGCGTACTTAACCTCTTTTTAAACTTTAAGAAGAGCTTATGAAACCAAATTAAGATAACAGAAACCACAGTGGGGGCAGGGGTGGTACTCCTAAATTGATCATACTGAGGACATGCCTGGACTTCATCATTAAGATGAAGATGCCACAGGAGGGAAATTCTGCTTTACCCTTTCTTATGACTGAGGCACTTTTTTCTGAAAGGCACACAACAGTGTCCCCACTTTCGGGTCTACATTATGATTCTCTCTTCACGCGTCAGCAGTTAGGTCCTCTCCTACTCTCCACCCGTGTGACACTCATGTTAGCCCTCCCTGAAATGCCTTTTACCCCTAAACCCAAATCTAATCCAGCTTTCAAGACACCAAGTGTGCCAAAGAACCATGTGTCCAGGCAGTAGTCCCTCTTTTTCTAAGATTTTATTTTTATTTTTGGTTGCACTGGGTCTTTGTTGCTGTTGTGCAGGTTTTCTGTAGCTGTGGCGAGTGGGGGCTATTCTGTTGTGGCGCTCGGGCATCTCACGGTGGCTTCTCTTATTGCAGAGCACAGGCTTCACTAGTCGTAGCACCCGGGATCAGTAGCTGTGGCGTATGGGTTTATTCGCTCTGTGGCATGCGGGATCTATCCGCGTCAGGGATCAAACTTGTGTCGCCTGCATTGGCAGGCGGATTCTTACCCACTGCACCACCAGGGAAGTCTACCCCCTTTCTTTTGATCAACTTTTCCATCACATAATCTGAGTTTTCTTCCTCTGGTACTTTCTTTCTCTCTTCCAAAAGTCTGGTGCTTTCCCTACATTAAATATTATTAACTTTATTTCCTCAGCCTCCTCATGCCTTCTTCCTTCCTCACTCATATCCCTCCCTCAATGGCATCTGTATTTTAGCTCCTTCTAACCAAATCTCAGCCACCTGGCGAGGTCCAGTCTACCTAGTTCATGCACCCATTCCCCCTTGTAATCCAGACCGTAAGAGTGATACCTTTCTCCTGTAGTATACAGAGAAGGTCTTGGTCAACTTAGCATTTACTTGCATATTATTACATTATTCTCCAGTTGTCCTATGTGTTCTAATCTTGCCTTTTTGCAAGATTTTATTCCTTATCATGAAGGTCTTTCCTTTATATAAACTCTTTGGTGCCAGTGACTGTATTAGCTGCAGGAAATAAACTGCTTAAAACATTGATGACATTTATTCTCAAATGATCCTAATCACCTTGCTCCTGTTCCCGATTTCCAAAAACCTATGTTTACTTTTGTTCTTACACGTCCATTGTCATGACTGGATGATACCACACACCCTGACCGAGACCCCAGGGTCACTGAAGTTAAGCAGGGACAGGCATCACTAAGGTCCCTTAGCAGCCTGGACATTAACCAGATCCACTAGTCTGCAAATGCCCTGACACCCTGGACATTAGCCATGATTTTGCTGCTCTTCAAATCGAGGCATAAAGATGCACAACTTACCATCCCTCTAATGGGAGCATTTTTTCCTGGAAACAATTTTGCCATATGCTGGCCACCCATGAAAACTCATTTGCTTTACTGCAGTGTATAAACCTGGATCACACTGAAATAGCTGTTGTATTTTTGCCAATAAAATCATTGAGGATGAGGTTTTTCATATTAAAGATGTATATTTACAAATATGCACATCTGAGGCATTTATTTTGACAAGAATCCGAGACACATGACAACCTTTATTATTTGCAACACACATTTTTGTCTACTTTACCTTATAATGGAAATTTTCATCTTCGAATTTTTCACCATAAATGCTTTCTCCACCTGTCCCATTCTGATTTGAGAAGTCTCCACCCTGAATCATAAACTTCTTAATAACTAAAAAAAAGGAAAATCAGCATTAGAAACTAAAGTACAGATGACTACAGCAACGTTAATGAATGTGCGACAATAAAGGCAACTTCTCTCCTGCTCTCCTCCACCTATACGTACAACTCCAGACTCTTAAAATAGGCTTTTCTCAATCCAAATCCCCACTATCACTCAGAGAATTAGTTTGTATGGCACCTCCCCTACAACACTGTGAAACCTCAAGACTGGATCTACTAATTTTTCTCCCACAGCACCTTGATTCTACCTTTCTTTTATAATATGGATCGTAATGATCTGTCTCTTTCAGCAAACAATTAAGAACAGCAACACTGTTTTTCTTCCGAGGTAACCATGTGCAGGGGGCTGAGCACATAATGGTTACTCAAAAATGCCTACTGAATAGACCAATTATCCCCAGGAGGTTTGTTACACTGTATTGGATTTACTTCTGCAAATGTTATCACTTAACACTGCCACCACATTCAAATTCCCCAGAACTCTCGATCTGTATCTGACACTAATCTAATGAGGAGACACAGCTGGACGATAAGGGAAAAGGAAGAATCCATGTTTCCTTATGCTCCCTCCTTATGTGAAAGGTCACAGGGTGCCTTCTTCGGTGAGCAAAGAAAATGCAGCAACACATATCATGTTGCCCCCCAGGAAAGCCCTTGAGAAACTCAGCACCCAAGGTTTCTACAGGGGCTGATCACAAAGGCACTCTCTGCCTAACAGATACCAAAATTCCACCACATGCTCAAAAGCAAAGCAACTGTTGAGCATAAATCAAACTGTACAGTTTAGGCAGAGTAAGTCACCTTACGATTCAGACATTGGTTAAGTGCTCTGACTTCAGACAGTTCCACCCTTGCAAGCAGACTTTATGGACAGCATTCTCAGGTCTGCAATGTTAATGCTTCTCTACAGATACTCTGTTAGAACATAGCCAACTCCTTGATTTACTGCGCTTTGCAGATACTGTTTTTTTTTTTTTTCAACTTGAAGGTTTGTAGCAATTCTGCATCACCAAGTCTATCAGCAACAATTTTCCAACAGCATGTGCTCACCTCACGTCTCTGTCACATTTTGGTAATTCTTATTTCAAACTTTTTCATTATTATTTGCTACAGTGATCTGTGACCAGTGATTTTTGATGTTACTACTATAATTGTTCTGACATTTTTTTTAGCAATAAAGTATTTTCATACTAAGATACGTATTTTTCTCCAGATACAACGCTACTATGCACTTTAACAGACCATAGTATCCTGCACCGGAGAAGGCAATGCCACCCCACACCAGCATTCTTGCCTGGAAAAACCCCATGGACAGAGGAGCCTGCAGTCCATGGGGTCACTAAGAGCCAGACACGACTGAGAGACTTCACTTTCACTTTTCACTTTCCTGCATTGGAGAAGGAGACGGCAACCCACTCCAGTGTTCTTGCCTGGAGAATCCCAGGGACGGGGGAGCCCTGTGGGCTGCCTTCTATAGGGTCACACAAAGTCGGACACAACTGAAACGACTTAGCAGCAGTAGCATCCTGCACACATAACTTTTCTATGCACTGGGAAACCTTATAACTTGCTCTATTACAACATTCACTTTATTGTAGTAGTCTGGAACCAAACCTGCAGTATCTTCCTGGTATGCTTATATTTGGGGCTTCCCAAGTGGTGCTCGGAGAAGGCAATGGCACCCCACTCCAGTACTCTTGCCTGGAAAATCTCATGGATGGAGGAGTCTGGTAGGCCACAGTCCATGGAGTCGCTAAGAGTCGGACACGACTGAGCGACTTCACTTTCAGTTTTCACTTTCATGCATTGGAGAAGGAAATGGCAACCCACTCCAGTGTTCTTGCTTGGAATATTCCATGGACGGGGTGTCTAGTGGGCCACAATCCATGGGGTGGCAGAATTGGATCTGACTAAGCACAAACACACATGCTTGCATTTTGGTATTAGACATGAAAGTAATCAACAGTTTGAGTACTCTAAAATCAATGTTAACTTTTTCTTAAGCAAGTTTCTTTAAATACTTATATAACTGCAAATTAACTTATTTGTTTATTCATTAAATAAATACTGAGTGCCTACTCAGTAACGATACTAGACGCTGAGGACGAAATGGGGAGAAGATGCAGTTCCTCAAATATGGAGCTACTCCATGGGGAGTACCAGCAAATCATCACTCAACAAAAGTATGACAACACAGTGTGAACGGTCACCTTTTCATCACGTCACACCAGGGATCCAAGATATGGAATCTTTAGGTCAGCAGCAGTCTTCCCAAGCAATCCTGCCCAAGAAGTAGGCATAACTTTTTGTCACCAGGCACTCAAGCTACCCAAGCTCTATTTGTTTATCATGCCTCATCCTGGTGAAGCAAGGGTAACCCATTTCTCAATAAATAAACCTTAGGAGCCTCCTGTAATTACTTCCACCTTTCACAGCCCATCATCTATAAAAATGACCTATAGTCTCAGATGTTAAAGCATCCTTTTGGAAACTAACAGTAATTTTTAACTCTCACCCTCTACTTAGTGTTTCCCTCCCTAACTCCCTAAGGAACAGGATTCAATTACCTCTAAGAATCAGATTCATAAAACATATACATACTTCTATGGAAAGGACATCCTTTGAAATGGAGAGGTTTCCCAGTGGTGGGTCCAATGCCTTTTTCTCCCGTACACAATGCACGAAAATTTTCTGCAGTTTTGGGTACAATATCTGCAAACAATTCTAAGACAATTCGACCAACTGAAAGAAAAAATAAAATTGTGTCAGTATGCAAAACAACTAAATAAGCACATGACAGAAGAATTGACAAAATGATGGTAACTGAAAAACAACAAGTGCTCTTTTTTTGGTCATTTTTCTAATATTCTAATTTAGTCTACCTAAACTAGGTATCACGTATCCAGATGACTTTAAAACAACTACTACATCTTACAAAGGATCATAAACACAGTAGCCAAAAGATTAGCAGCATATAAAGACACCATCATCCTCTGACACCCCTTCTCCTCCTGCCCCCAATCTTTCCCAGCATCAGGGTCTTTTCCAATGAGTTGGCTCTTCGCACCAGGTGGCCAAAGTATTGGATCTTCAGCATCAGTCCTTCCACTGAATATTCAGGGTTCACTGACTCAATGGACAGGAGTTTGAGAAAACTCCAGGAGATAGTGAAGGACAGGGAAGCCTGGCGTGCTGCAGCTCATGGGGTCACAGAGTCAGACACAACTTGGTGACTGAACAGTAACAAAAGACACCATCATTTGATTAATATTCTCGGACATGTGCGCATAACTTTAAATCACCAAATGACCAGTAGAAGAAAATGAAATATCCTGAGTGGTCAGGTTGGCCAAGTTTTAGGTATAGCTGTAGTCTCTGGGCTCTGTGGAACCTGCCTAGTGCTGCCTTGGCAGCAAAACCTGAAAAAGTTCCCATTCTAGACAATTCCTAATGCAGGTAATAAACCTATCACTAAATTTCAAAACAAAACGAGGGCACACCTAAGTCTGTGTGTGTTTGCCTGCCTTGTCAGTAAATAAAGAATGCTGCAGCCATTAAGCCATCACATTATGCTGACCAGACCTGCCGAAGAGCCCTGAGGGAGCTCAGTATGGAGACAAACAGGCTGCCCACTGCCAAGCCCACCTAGCAGTCATTTGCTGCAGCCACCCTGAACATGCACCCTCCGGAGCCTAAGGATGCGAAAACACACGATACTGGCCCCAGATAGCTGAGATGCACATCAAATGAATGATTTCAGTGAGCCCAGATTCTTACGTATCTTCCCATACAGAGAAAAGCCCTAAATTCCTTAACTTGAGATACCTGCTTTTCTTTAGTTAACAGTAATCTTTTTTTTTTTTTTTGATGTTCCGACCACCTGGTCTTTGCTGCAAAATCTCCTATATATCTGGACTCCTCGTTGAACAGAGCTGAGATACTCTGTCCCAGGCTTAAGGCCTCAGTTTCTTCCTTTAAAGCAGTTGTAACGTGTTCCACAACACAAGCAATTAAGCTACAAAGCAACGTGCTAATTCACAAGACCTGAGGCGCCTCCAAGCTGCTACTGTAGCCTAGGCAACCACACCGCCACACAAATTTCATTTTCCCCATGCCAACACGGAGAAAAGGTCCACCAATCCGAACGGATCCCTAACTTAAGAATCAGTAGTAAAAGAAGAAAACCACGAAAAAGTCGCTTTAATTTATAGATAACATGGCAACTGCTGACATACATCACGCGGCAAAAGACACGGGGTGACGGGAGCCCGCCAGACGCTTAACATGGGGTTTTCTAAACAGGTTTTCGCCCTACAAACATAAAATCATCTCGTTTTGTGCTAACTTCACGGTGCTAGGTGGCGGGCAGGTGCGGCCAAGTCGGGACAGATAAACCCAAAGGCTTCCAGCCTTCCTCGAACAGAAATTTCCAGAAACTTCTCCACGCCCCACGGCACCGGTACAAGGTCGCGGGCGCAACCCAGCCCGGAGGCCTGGACCAGGCCAGGCCCCAGTGTGGCCGGCCGGCCCCCGCCTCAGAGCAGCCCCCCGCCCGAGCAGCGCTCCAGCTCGGGGACCCCCGACCGCGGGCGCCCCGCCTCCTCACCTCGCTCCCCGCCGATGTCCACGTCGAAGAAGACGCGGGGGTTACTGGGGTTGGAGGGCTTAGCCTGGGGGGATGGATGCGACATGGTGGCCAGAGGACGCGTGTGCGACCGCCTCGTAGCACCGCGTGGGCCCCGTGCAGCCCAAACCCTGAAGTCACAAGGCCCGCGAAGAGCTGCGGCGCCCGCGAGCCGCTTCCGGCGGGGGCCCGGACGACGCGGCCGACTTACTTCCGGCACCGCCTCTCAACTTCCGGCGGCGCGGCCCGACTTCCGGCTTCGCCGCCCTGGGCGTCTGCTGGCGCCTGAGCCGGCGTGGCCGGCCCCGCGCTGGCTGGCCGGGGTTTCCCCTTTTCTCGTTCAGTGAAGCCGCAGGCCCCCCTGCTTTTATTCCTGTCGCTTGTGTTTCGGGAGAGCGTTGTCAGGCTGTCACCCCGTTCCAGCTCGGGGCTCCGCTCTCAGGCGAGGGGCCGGCTGTCTGAAAATCAGTTTGTCTGGGAAACGGGGCTGGGAATGCTCACGTCGGGGGTCGTCGGAGGGTGGAGACGGTGGCCCTCAGCACCCTCCTGGCGGCGCAGCTAGCGGCGGCGGGTCGCTGGTCCCTGTGCGGTGGCGGCCGTGTTGTAATTCGATTCTCGTACTTGGCCCTGTGAGCGGTGGCAGGAGGCTGGGCGGGAGATTCCTGCTTCAGCTACCTTGTACATCACCCGCTTTCCCTGGGGGGCTGTATTCAAGCTTCTGATTGCGCTGCATGACCCCACACTCACTTCTTGATAAAGCCTAATTCTGGAGCAGAGTGGTGCTGTGGTCCTTACCACTTCATAACACTCTGATTGTTTACTGACCTATTCATCTGTCTTCTCCCGTTAAACTCCACGAAGACAAGAATTTGGTGTTCTTTTTTGTAACCTCAACACTTACCACAGTGTCAAGCCCTGAGAATGTTTATATGAAAATGTCAAGAAATTTCATTTTCATATGCCTTTATGTACAATGCGAGAAGAGTTCCTATATCAGCTCCTCGTGCTGATCCTTTCAAATTCCAGCACGTTAAAGTTAATGTAAAATGTTACTTTTTTATACATTGATGGCCTTCAGGTTCATGGTGTTTATCCGTTTTGGTTCCCTGAAGATCCAGAAGAACTTACTTAGCACATAACCTCCGGGCCGCTTGTTAAGAGTCAAAATAAATTATTCCTTAACCCAATCTCATTTCAGAACTACAAATTGGTAGCTTAGACTTTTTCTCACAGATATCAAATGATTAAGTAAAAATATTTGTTCTGATCTACAAGCTTAAAATCAGCTTTTTCCTTATTCCAAAAGTAGTCACTTATGCACTATAATCTTCTGTTATTATGGTTGATTATCATTACCATTAACTAGGTAGCTAAGCACTTCTACTTGGCTATCAGATTTCTGGGGTTGAATCTCTAATAGCGGTTTGTGATTTTCGAAAAGTTCCTTAGCCTCTCTGTGTCTTAGTTTCCTTATCTGTAAGTTAATGTGTATTTTCTAATGTTTTTATGAGGATTAAATAAGTTATTTAGGTGTTTTAGTTTCAGACACATAGTAAGTACTCAAGTGTAAGCAATTAATAACCATATATAGCTAATACTTTATTATAATTGGTAATATCAACGTTGATATTACTAATAATACAATATTACAGTAATTAATATAAAAAGTTAATATCAATTTTGAATAATACTTCAAAATGAAAGAAACAAAGGCGCTTTGAGGATGCCTCTGCATTGTCAGAAAATGCAACATGATTCTTTTATACAGGTTTCTGGGTGTAAAAGATGAATCCAAATGTTACTCTCACTCTGTCTAGATTTTTCACAGTGAAGTAACAACTTTATATAAACTGTCATATTCCTAGAACCAACTCGATTAACAGAATCTCCCTTTGAAAATCTTTCCAGAACTGATAAATCTTTATCCTAGAGGACAACCTGTCTCATTGTCAGTCTGCTTAAGACAGGGCTCTGAGTTCTGAAGTACTGCCCAATGTGTAGGATGGAACAGAGCCAAGACTATGAATTATTTCTTATATATATATCATTTTTATAACTTTCTCTTTATATTGGAATATAGCCGATTAGCAATGTTGTGATAGTTTCAGGTGGACAGCAAAAGAACTCAGTTGACTATGCACTTTCTTAAGGCTAAGGATACAGTTTCATCTGGAGAGAGGGAGGATTGTTATTCCTAAGAGCCCTATTACTGTTTCTGTCTGTTCCTAGTGTGGTAGGATAATATTAATAGATTGCCTCCCTAACCAGTATTATCTTCTTTCGATGTTTTTGTGCATGACTCCACCCCAAACAAGCAGCTAGGCATCCTGTGCTTATTTATTGCTTTAAGGGAAAGATGCAGAGAAAGAAAAGAAAGCAGAGGAGGGAATAAAAGGAGTCCGTCCTGGCTCTCATACTGCAAAGGCTTGGCTTACAGGAACAACAACAACAACAAAAAAACTCCTGGCAGAGCAAGAGATGTGAATAAAACATGTTCTGTAAGAGTATGGCTTTCCACTCACAGAAAAAACTGAAACAAACAAATTCCCCTCTTGTGCTGGAGAAAGAGGAGGTTGTGGATGGTAGAAAGTGGGGAGAAAGAGGAAAGGTAGCAGTGGACCGGTTTAAATGGTCCCTATCTTGGAGAGTGAGCAAAACAACATCCCTGTATTTGTCAGTGTGCCATGGAAGATGTTGTTGTTTAGTCTCCCAGTCGTGTCCAGCTCTTCATGACCCTGTGCAGCACGCCTGGCCTCCCTGTCCCTCACCATCTCCCAGAGTTTGCCCAAGTTGATGTCCATTGCATCGATTATGCCAGCCAGCCATCTCATCCTCTGATGCCCTCTTCTCCTCCTGGAAGAGGAGACACCTTCTTTCTTAGACAGGAGCTTGCAGAAAGGAACTCTGAGCCCAGTAGAGGCTGGGAGAACCAATGATTAGGTTAGGATGCTGAGTTTCTCATTGTATGCCCATGTAGACAGATGACATTGGGAACCAGAGGTCCCAACCTAAACACTTGCCACCACACTAGACATTCTCAAATTTAGATCCAACCCTGGTGGTGGGGGAAGGTGGGATACCAGAAATTGGCAAAGATTATGGTATCACCAACCCTTTGGAATAGACAATTCAAAATTGAACTTAAAGGTGAGTTATCGAAAAACTGTATTTATACGTTTGCATGGTTATAGGCTGTGACAAGGACACAGACAACTTTGGAGTAACACCCAAGCACGCTGTCAAAGACAAGAGATCAGGAAGGACACCAGGGTTTGGGGAGAAAGCTTCAGGATCTTAGATGTTTAAAGTCAGGCTCTGACAGCAAAATCGGAACTGGTCAACATGTAACTCTTTAAGGAGACAACACAATTCTGCTCCTGGAGGGGAGGGCTGGTGTTGATGAGGTGGTAATGTGAGGGAGAGAGTACTGCCTTAGGGCCCTGGCTCTGAACCACATAGAGAAATGGCTGATTCCACTACAAGAACAATCGAGAACGGAAAAGCAATTCATAGGCTCTGCCTACTATATATATGACTCTATAAGAATAACTGTGGCTTTTCTGACCTGGAACATTGAACCAATGGAAGACAGCAGAGGCCACCAGGGGACAGCAGAGTCTGCCACGAGCAGATATCCCACAAACAGAAATGGTGCCTGGGACTCCGGGCCTGAGGACTCCTAGTGTGACAGAATTCTTCTTCTAGGTGCTGGAGGTGATGTGACAAAAATGGTATTGATGATCAGCTGACAATAACACCAAGTAAGAGGGCTATGTCTATTCCTTTTCTGAGGAGAAATAAAATTAATTTTAACGATTTTCAGTTGCAAAATGTGTAGTTCTCTGATAGACCAGAACCAATGACACACTGATATGAACCCACAAAACCACTGTTGAAATCCAATTTACATTTAAAAGGACTTCCTCAACATGAATTTTATAATTATCACAAAAATAACTTAGCACCTACTGCTCACTGCCATGTGCCAGGCTCATAATTAATGTTATTCAGTCTTCAATATAACTGTGTCACAGGTGATCTTAACATCATATTATCAAACAAATAAAGTGCCAGTGAGGCCACAAAAGTTGCTCAGTGTGACTCCAAAGACAATTCACTATGTATGGGGTTGGCCAAAAAGTTCCTTTGGTTTTTTAAGTAAAAATAAAAGACACATTTTTCATTTTCACCAAAAACTTTATTGAACAATATAGTCACTGTTTGGTTCCACTACCTTCTGTCACTTTTCAGTCAACTTCATAATTCCATATTCCTGAAATTTTCTCTCTTTTTAGGCAAAGAACTATTAATAGCAAGCCAGGGCTCTCTGGCTTAGACAGTAAAGAATCTGCCTGCAATACAGGAGACCGACACTGAGTCCCTGGGTCGGGAAGATCCCTTGGAGAAGGGAATGGCAACCCACTCCCGTATTGTTGCTGAGAAAATCCCATGGACAGAGGAGCTTGGCTGGCTACAGTCCGCGAGGTCACAAAGAATCAGACACAACTGAGTGACTATTGATACCAGGTGCCTTTTACAGTATTCCAGGGAACTGAAAATTTTTCCATTAAGAGAACTTGGTAAAGACCAAAATAAATGAAAATTCGGAGGCTCAGTGAATACAGGGGATGAACTCGTAGCCAAGCTGTAACAGTTTTTACCTGGTCATCAAAGAAATACTCGCCTTGAGTTATCCTGATGGAAGACTATGTGTTTTCTGTTGACTACTTCTGGACACTTTTCATGAAGTGCCTTCAATTGGTCTGAGGGTAGTATTTGTTGGAACTAATCCTTTGGTCTTCCAGAAGGAGTTCATAATAGAGGACTCCTTTTCAATCCCACCATATACACAATATCACCTTCTTTAGATGAATACTGGCCTTTGGTGTGGTTGGTGGTGTTTCATTTTGCTTAACCCACAATTTCTTCTGTTCCACATTATTTTTTAAATGTATTTTATTAGTTTTGGCTGTGCTAGGTCTTTGTTGCTGCACAAAAACTTTCTCTAGTTGTGGCAAGTGGCGGCTACTCCTCATTGTGGGGTGTGAGCGTCTCATCACAATGACTGGTTACTCTTGTTGCAGATCACAGGTGCTAGGTGCGAAGGCTTCAGTGACTGCAGGGCGTGGGCTCAGTAGTTGGATCGCTGGACCACCGGGGAACCCACGTTCCATATTGCCAAGGTGAAAAATAGTCAAGACCTAAGTGTTGGGAGTTATGTTTTATTTGGTGGCAATTTTAAGACTTTAACCCCAACAGACAGCATTTCAAGTGACCCTAAGAGAACTGTTCCAAGGAAGTGGGGATAGGGTGAATCAGGTATATAGTAGTTTGTAACAAGGGGCAGGTCAGGGAAGGCACTGGCACCCCACTCCAGTACTCTTGCCTGGAAAATCCCATGAACAGAGAAACCTGGTAGGCTGCAGTCCATGGGGTCGCTAAGAGTCAAACACTGAGCGACTTTGCTTTCATTTTTCACTTTCCTGCATTGGAGAAGGAAATGGCAACCCACTCCAGTGTTCTTGCCTGGAGAATCCCAAGGACGGGGGCGCCTAGTGGGCTGCCATCTATGGGGCAGAGTCGGACACGACTGAAGCGACTTAGCAGCAGTAGGAGCAGCAACAAAGGACAGGTAGTCTGAACATCAAAAGATTATTGTTACTTAAGGAAACCAGGTATTTCAAGTTAAGGAATTTAGTAGGGTTTTTTTTTTAATGTATGGGAAGATGTATGAGTCTGGGCTTACTGAAATCATTTCTTTTATGTGTATCTTAATTATCTGGATCGGTATCTTGTGGTTTGATTTTTTACATCTTTAGTTTCTCATTTGGTGTAGGGAGGGGTGGCAGCTTGAGGTGGTTCACTGGCTGCTAGATAACAGGCACTGTTTTTCCTGGGGGTACTCCAAGCCCAGAAATTTAACTTTGGAAGGCCAAGGACAGCTGATGGCTATGACATCTTCATTTACAGATATGGCAGGAAATATGCCATTTCACAACATTATGCGCATTATCCACTTTTCATTGCCCATCACAATATATTTTAAAAGTAGAACATTTTCACTACCTTTAAGTAGAGAATCGCATGCAGAAATACAGTCAAGAAGGTTTTTTTCACTTGTGTGAAAACCAAACATCAAAGTAATTATTAACAATATAACCAAGTTTGTGCAAACGATTTTCAACTCTTGCTTTGGATACTATGAGCATGTCAACTGTCTCCCGCATGGTATAATATTGATTGTTCTCAATTAATAATTGATTGCTGTCAACTGCAACTGGCCTACCTGACCATGAAGTGTTATCCAGAGAGAAATCTCTAGCACAGGACTTCAAAAACCACTTTTGACATCTTTGACCAGTCACAGCACCTTCTCCATACACTACACAAATCTTTTGTGTGTGTGTGTTTCAGTTATGTTTTTAGCTTTCTTGAAATAATAAACTATAAAATGCCAAAATGTTGCTTTTTTCTTCCATCTTCAATCTTAAAATGGGTACACAAAAATTCACCAATTTTGGTAAGTTTTAATGCATGCTAATATGAGAGCTATCACAATGCAACTTCGCAAAACTGTTTTGAATGAAGTTAAAGATAACTAAGCACTACTAGTGCCATCTTTGGAAAAAAATGAACAAACATTTTGACCAACCCAATACTAGAAAGATAAAATGTAACACTCTATCTGTAAACCTGTAAGTTTTAAATATTGTGTAAGAAACAGCAAGATATGTAAAGGGCCTTGAGCTCCTCATGACATTAGTGCTGGACTTGATTTATTCTTGCATAATTCAGTTGCGACCTGATATTATAAAGCAGTTTAGGCTCCTATACATTTTGTAAGTTATCCTCTATCTATAGAATGAATTGTTGTTGTTCAGTCACTCAGTCATGTCCAACTCTTTGCAACCCCATGGACTACAGCACGCCAGGCTTTCCTGTCCTTCACCATCTTCCTGAGTTTGCTCAAACTCATGTCCATTGAGTT
Organism: Antilocapra americana; assembly: GCA_007570785.1. Taxonomy (NCBI): domain Eukaryota; kingdom Metazoa; phylum Chordata; class Mammalia; order Artiodactyla; family Antilocapridae; genus Antilocapra; species Antilocapra americana. The sequence goes on from ML663006.1 coordinate 19,882,307, forward strand.
AGTGATGCCATCTAATAATTTCATTCCCTGTCATCCCCTTCTCCTCCTGCCTTCAATCTTTCTCAGCATTAGGGTCTTTTCCAATGAGTTGGCTCTTCACATCAGATGGCCAAAGTATTGGAGCTTCAGCTTCAGCATCAGTCCTTCCAGTGAATATTCAGATTTGATTTCGTTATGGACTGACTGGTTTGATCTTACAGTCCAAGGGACTCTCGAGTCTTCTCCAGCACCACAGTTCAAAAACATTCATTCTTCGGGGTTCAGTCTTCTTTATAGTCCAACTCTCACATCTGTATTTGACTAAAGGCATTCCTGGTAATACCAAAAGCATAGAATGAACTACTTCCCAATTCTTTCTCTTATTTTGATTCTCAAAAACAAATGAACATACTGTTATGTTATTTTTATAAGTGGCAAGAATAGTACTATCTATTGAAGGGTATAGGTTCCTAGAATTCAAATTTGAAGGATTTTGAATTTGACTATGTTTCATGAAGCTACTGTTTAATGGTTATCATATTCTTTATGCAATTCCTGCTGACTGTTTTGTGGTTCCAGCTAGGCTTTGGTGCTGTGCTGTGGCTTCATCATCAAGATGGCAAGCAACAGTGGGAAAGGAAGGATTTCTATGATGTTGAGAAAAGAGTCATTCAAGTGCCCTGGACTGCACACCAGAAGCAAAGAGCTGACTTTGTATTTTTGCCTACAGAATGGAATAGCTCACCTTGCTAAGAAGAAAACTTTCAGAGAGGGTTTTGACCTTTTTTCAGATCACAGCAGTGGATCTGTTTAAATCCTGGAACTCTGGTGATTGCTCCAGGAATTCATACAACAGAGCATCATCCAAAAAAAGGTCAGCTTTTACTGTTAATATAAAACTGTGAGGCTGGAGTTTGGATCCCTTTTCACAGAGGAGGAAACTGAGTACAAGACATGAAAGAAGTGCCCCAAGACCATGATGTCGAGCTGTCAGGCCACGAAACATGCCTTCCAGATCCCCAAGGGCATTGTTCTTCCTCTATCTGGATGTCTGGGAATATCTGCCAATAATAACAATTTTGTTTTTGTCGTTAGTGATGACAGTTTTATCATTGTTGCTTTTGAGAAAAAAAAAGAAAGAGCCAACAGATTCAGTTGCTCCTTGAATAATCCCTTAAAAGTGACTATTGGATCACACTGTTGAAAAGAGGCCGTGTATTCAGGTCATTAAAAAAATTAAAAAGCTTTTAAGCTTCAAATGGAGAATTTAGATCATAATTATTTAGTACACAGCTAAATTGCAACTAGATCTAGGAAAACAGAATTCCTCTGTACTCAGAATCTTGATACATGTTGGATGAGGACTCTATTCTTTTGATTTACTTTTATAGCTAATAAAATACTCAGATATAATAGAGTGATAATATTTGCTGAAGTATTTCCATTAGCAGTACAACATTTACTGGGGAAAAAAACTGTCGTTATTCAGCCAACATTACTGAGTACCTAATACCTGCTGGGCTAACATATAGTTATAAGAACAACAGAGTTGCTGTTTCGAAAGAGTTTGCTGTTTTCTAAAAGAGACACATCATTATATGTACAATTTATGTATAATAATGTATATACATAATAATATGTATTATACTCAAGACACTGTGGGAAAAATCAGAATATTAGACTATGGAGATCTCTAAAAATTTTATAGGGGAGGTGCGATTCGATCTAAGTCTTCTTAAATTCCAGAAAATACTTCACCAGGCTAAGAGACTAGAGTCTGGGGACACCTGTTAATATTATAGATATAGCATGGCCCCAAAATGATTTCCATTTAAGAAACTAAAAGCCAGAGAAAGAAGAGAAACTGTTATTCCCAAAGCATGGGGGAGAACATGGTGGAAGGTTAATAGCAGAACATCTGATAAGAGGAAGACCTAGATGCTCAGTTCATGGAGGAAAAAGCTAGTGCAGAATGATGGTCTAAGCACATCAAAGTCAAATAGAAAAAGAATTCTCCATGTACTCACAATTTCACCCAGATTTGCTCAAAACTCACAACTATATGCAAAACTTGGCTTTATATAAATATGTAATTCTAGAGTGCACACCATATTTTCATTCCTTCTCCAAAATCTAATAATGTTTGAGAGAAGTTTAAATAACACCAAAACTCTTAATTGTTCAAAGACTAACTCATGAGAAATTTTCATTTGTACGTGGAAAACTTTTCCTTCTAGTCATGCTCTTTGCCTAAGGAGATTTTTTTTTAATTATTGATTTTTATTGGAGTATAGTTGATTGTCTGTCCTCTGATGGATGAGGATAAGAGGCTTATGGAGGCTTCCTGATGGGAGGGGCTGGCTCTGGTGGGCTCAGTAAATCTTTAATCCAATTTTCTGCTAATGGGTGGGCCTGTGGTCCCTCCCTGTAGTTTGGCCTAAGGCCAAACTCTGGTAGGGGCAATGGCAGTAATGGCAGCTTCCTACAAAAGGACTTGTGCCAGCACACCGAAGCTCCAGGACTACTGTAATCAGTGCCCCTGGCCCCGTGGCAGGCCACTGTTGCCCACACCTCTGCTGGAGACTCCCAAACACTCACAGGCAAGTCTGTCTCAGTCTCTTGTGAGGTCACTGCTCCTTTCTTCTGCGTCCCGGTGCACACACGATTTTGTTGTGCCCTCCAAGTTTCCCCAGACCTGTGGAAGTTCTGAAATCAAATCCCACTGGCCTTCAAAGTCAAATTCCCTGGGGGTTCTCAGTCTCTTTGCCAAATTCCCAGGTTGGGAAATCCGTTGTGGGCCATAGAACTTTTCCAAGAGGGAGAGAACCTCTTTGTTATAATTGTCCTCCAGTTTGTGGATAGTGAGCTCAGTGGCTGTACAGTAGAGCTAACAGGGACCTCCTCCAAGAGGACTTATATCCTCAGATATACAGATGACACCACTCTTATGGCACAAAGCAAAGAGGAACCAAACACCCTCTTGATGAAGGTGAAAGAGGAGAGTGAAAAAGCCAGCTTAAAACTCAACATTCAGAAAAATAAGATTGTGGCATCCAATCCCAAATAAATAAATAAATGGCAAATAAATGGGGAAAAAATGGAAACAGTGACAGACTTTATTTTCTTGAGCTCCGAAATCACTATAGATGGTGACTGCAGCCATGAAATTAAAAGACACTTGCTTCTTGGAAGAAAAGCTGTGACAAGCTTAGACAGTGTATTAAAAAGCAGAGACAATACTTTGCTGAAAATGGTCCATACAGTTAAAGTGAAAGTGAAGTCATTCAGTCGTGTCCGACTCTTTGTGACCCCATGGACTGTAGCCTACCAGGCTCCTCCGTCCATGGGATTTTCCAGGCAAGAATACTGGAGTGGCTTGCCATTTCCTTCTCCAGGAAGGAGAACCATATAGTTCTCCTTATAGTTAACCATATAGTTAAAGCTATGGTTTTTCCAGTAGTCATGTATGGATGTGAGAGTTGGACCACAAAGAAGGCTGAGCCCCAAAGAATTCATGCTTTTGAACTGTGGTGTTGGAGAAGACTGTTGAGAGTCCCTAGGACTGCAAGGAGATCAATACCTGTCAATCCTAAAGGAAATCAACCCTGAATACTCATTGGAGGGACCGATGCTGAAGCTGAAGCTTCAATACTTGGCCACCTGATGCGAGGAGCTGACTCTTTGGAAAAGACATTGATGCTAGGAAAGATTGAAGGCTGGAGGAGAAAGGGACAACAGAAAATGAGATGATTGGATGGCATCACCGACTCAATGGACATGAGTTTGAGTAAGCTCTGGGAGTTGGTGATGGACAGGGAAGCCTGGTGTGCTGCAGTCCATGGGGTCAGTAAGAGTCAGACATGATTGGGTGACTGAACAATGAACAACAAATAGTTGATTTACAATGCTGGATTAGTTTCTGCTATACAGCAAAGTGATTCAGTTATACATATACATCTATCCACTTTTATATATTCTTTTCCAATATAGGCCTTTAAAGGGTACTGAGTACAGTTCCCTGTGCTACACAGCAGGTTCTAATCTATTTTATGTATAGTAGTATGTATATGTCAATCCAGATCTTCCAATTTATCCCTCCCCCACTGTCCACCTTGGTAATGATAAATTTGTTTTCTATATCTGTGATTCTATTTCTGTTTTGTAAGTAGTTCATTTGTACCATTTTTAAAGAATCCATGTATACATGATATCATGTAGTATGTGTCTTTCTCTGCCTAGCATTATTTCATTTTTATGGTTGAGTAATATTCCATTGTGTATATGAACCACATCTTCTGTATCTATTCCTCTGTCGATGGACATTTAGTAGATTTTTTAAATTGTTGCTTTTGTTTAGTCACTAAGTCATGTCTGACCCTTTGTGACCCCATGAACTGCAGCAGGCCAGGTTTCCCTGTCCTTCACCATATTCTGGAGTTTGCTTGAACTCATTTCCACTGAGTCAGTGATGCCATCCAACCATCTCATCCTCTGTTGCCCCTTTCTCCTCCTGTCTTCAATCTTCCACAGCATCAGGGTCTTTTCTAATGAGTCAGCTCTTCACACCAGGTGAACAAAGTACTGGAGCTTCAGCTTCAGCATCAGTCCTTCCAGTGAATATTCAGGGTTGATTTCCTTTAGGATGGACTGGCTTGATCTCCGTGCAGTCCAAGGGACTCTCTAGAGTCTGCTCCATCACCACAGTTCAAAAGCATCAGTTCTTCTGTGCTCAGGTACCAGATAGTTATGGGGGGTGGAGAGCCCAAGCAAGAGCTGAGGAAGAGTGTCAGCACGGATGCAGGCCCTGGCTCCCCATCTGCCCCTGGCACCCCAGCGCATACCCCAGACCTGTGGCGCATCCACAAGGCTGGGCTCCAGGGAAAGTACCCAGGCCACTGAGGCTCTTTTCCCTGGGCAGTGACAGTGCTCAGGAACCTGCTGCTCCGTGTGAAGCCTCTTACCCGGGTAGGTCATGAGCAGTCCCACCACTGGGACCGGCATGCTGGGGGGGAAGGGCCTCTGCCCACCAAGCTTCCTCTTCTACACTGCGGGCCCTGTGCAAGCAGATGGGAAGCTAGGCTCTTCCCAGGCCCGAGCCCCTGGCTGATGTCTGCCGCCCTCCCCATCATGACCTGGGTCGTATGAAGAATGCTTTTTCTCTGGCTGAGATGGAGATGGTTTCCAGCACAGATGACACAAGGACTTCTCTGAACAGAAGTGGTGAAGGAGACCCCTAGAGATGCCAGTGCAGGTCATGTCCCGCATGCTGGCCTGCCCCTCTGCCTATCATCTCATGTGCTACACAGTTGGTTCTGTGGATGGAGCGCCAAGGACAGCCCAGAGTTGAGCCCCACGGGGAAGATTTTCATAGAAGAGGAGCTGCTGGGATTCTCTATGGGCTTAACCCCTCAACTCCTGGAAGATGCGGTTTTCCTGTGGACCTGCGGGCCGTTTCATCAATGTCTACTTGGTGGGGGACTGCATGAGGGACACCCCAGGAGGGCTGGGCAATGAGACCACCATCCAGGTTCCCAGTTCAGCCAGGCCCTGGCCATCCGGAGCCACCCTAAATTTGTGATGGGGGTCTCAGTCAGCATGTTGACCTTCCCCTTCCCTGCTGGTCAGAGATCTCATGGCTGTGAATGACTGTGGGTTGCATGCCAGGCTCCTGGCTCACTCCCCAGTGTTCCAGTCCTGGATCCACTGCTGGAAGGACCTGAGTGTGAAAGGCCAGCATGTCTGAGGCTCCAGTCTGCTTTTCTGCTGGGTGGCATCAGGATCATGCTTTGTCTAGAGTAAAATGAATCATGTGAAAAAAAACCTGAAGGGTCCCCATTCATTTCCAAGGCAAACCATTCAATATCAGAGTAATCCAAGTCTATGCCTCAACCACTAATGATGAAGAAGGTGAAGTTGAACACTTGTATGAAGACTTACTTACAAGACTTTCTAGAACTAATATAAAAAACAGATGTCCTTTTCATCATAGGAGACTGGAGTACAAAAGCAGGAAGTGAAGAGATACCTGGAGTAACAAGCATGTTTGGCCTTGGAATACAAAATGAAGCCAGCAAACCCTAACAGAATTTTGCCAAGACAATGCCAGATACCTTGTGATAGCAAGCACCTTTCCAACAACACAAGAAACGACTTTACACATGAACATCACCAGATGGTCAATACCGAAATCAGACTGATAATATTCTTTGCAGCCGAAGATAGAGAAGTTCTATAGTCAACAAAAGCAAGACCAGGAGCTGACTGTAGCTCAGATCATGAACTCCTTATTGCAAAATTCAGACGTCTATTGAAAAGAGTAGGGAAAACCGCTAGGCCTTTCAGGTATGACCTAAATCAAATCCCTTATGATTATACAGTGGAGGTGACAAATAGATTCAAGGGATTAAATCTGCTACACAGAGTGCCTGAAGAACTATGGATGGATGTTTGTAACATTGTATAGGAGGGGGTGATAAAACCATCCCCAAGAAAAAGAAATGCAAAACGAGAAAATGGTTGTCTGAGGAGGCCTTACAAATAGCTGAGAAAAGAAGAGAACCAAAAATCAAAGGAGAAAAGGAAAACTATATCCATCTGAATGCAGAGTTCCAAAGAATAGCAAGGAGAGATAAGGAAGCCTTCTTAAGCAAACAATTCAAAGTAATAGAGAAAAACACTAGAATGGGAAAGACTAGAGATCTCTTCCAGAAAATGAGATATACCAAGGGTACATTTCATGCAAAGATGGGCACAATAAAGGACAGAAATGGTATGGACCTAACAGAAGCAGAAGATATTAATATATTAAGAAAAGGTGGCAAGAATACACAGAACTATACAAAAAAGGTACTAATGACCCAGATAACCACAATGGTGTGATCACTCACCTAGAGACACAGGTCCTGCAGAGTGAAGTCAAGAGGGCCTTAGAAAGCATCACTAAAAACAAAGTTAGTGAAGGTGATGGAATTCCAGCTGAGCTATTTCAAATCCTAAAGGATGATGCTGTTAAAGTGCTGCATTCAATGTGTCAGCGAATTTGGAAAAATCAGCAGTAGCCACAGGATTGGAAAAGGTCAGTTTTCTTTCCAATCTCAAAGAAGGACAATGCCAAAGAATGTTCAAACTACCACACAGTTGCACTCATTTCACATGCCAGTAAGTAATGCTCAAAATCTTTCAAGCTGGTCTTCCAAAGTACGTGAACGATGAACTTCCAGATGTTCAAGCTAGATTTAGAAAAGGCAGAGGAACCAGAGATCAAATTGCCAACATCCACTGGATCATAGAAAAAACAAGAGAATTCCAGAAAAACTTCTGCTTCATTGACTATGCTAAAGCTTTTAACTGTGTGGATCACAACAAACCATGGACAATTCTTAGAGACAGGAATACCAGACCACCTTTCCTACATTCTGAGAAACGTGTCTGCAGGTCAGGAAGCAACAATTAGAATCAGACATGGAACAATGGACTGGTTCAGAATTGGGAACAGAGTACATCAAGGTTGTAATTGATGTTTATAACTAAACATCACCCTGCTTATAACTTACTTAAAGAATGCACATCATGTGAAATGAAGCACAAGGTGGAATCAAGATTGCTGGGAGAAATATCAATAACCTCAGATATGCGGATGACACCACCCTTATAGCATAGCAGGAAAAGGAACTAAAGAGTGTCTTGATGAAGGTGAAAGGAGAGTGAAAAATCTGGCTTAAAACTCAATATTCAAAAAACTAAGATCATGGCATCCAGTCCCATCACTTCATGGCAAATAGATGGGGAAATATGGAATCAGTGATAGACTTTATTTTCTTGGGCTCTAAAATTACTGCTGATGGTGACTGCAGTCATGAAATTAAAAGACGCTTGCTCCTTGGAAGAAAAACTATGACAAACTTAGACAGCATATTAAAAAGTAGAGACATCACTTTGCCAATAAAGTTCTGTATAGTCAAAGCTATGGTTTTTTCCAGAAGTCACATATGGATGTGAGAGTTGGACCATAAAGAAGGCTGAATGCCAAAGAATTGATGCTTTTGAACTGTGGTGTTGGAGAAGACTCTTGAGAGTCCCTTGGACAGCAAAGAGATCAAACCAGTCAATCCTAAAGGAAATCAACCCTGAATATTCATTGGAAAGACTGATGCTGAAGCTGAAGCTCCAATACTTTGGCCACCTGAATTGAAGAGCCAACTCACTGGAAAAGACCCTGATGCTGGGAAAGATTGAAGGCAGGAGGAGAAGGTGTCGACAGAGGAAGAGATGGTTAGATGGCATCATCAACTCAATGGACATGAGTTTGATCAAATTCCAGAAGGTAGTGAAGGACAGGGAATCCTGATGTGCTGCTGTTCATAGGGTTACAAAGAGTTGGACATGACTGTGTGACTGAATAACAATGACAACAAATAAAAATAACCCAAAAACCATGCTGTCTCAGCCTAGCCACGGTGGTGAGGCCTGACCATCTCCAGGCACCTGTTAGACCAATAGGGCAGCACCTAGAAGTGCTCCAGACCAGCTGGACTCCAGTTTCTGTATTCCCCCATGTCTGTCAGGAAGCAGGGTTGGGTGGGGTTGAGGCTGCATCCAGTGGGTTGATGACTGTTAGACCCGGGGAAGTTGGGTAGGGCTGGGGAACTGGGGCAGAATCCCCTACTTTCCTGAGTCTGCCTTGTGCAGGGGACCAGAGAATGGCTTGTGGAGGTCCAAGTCGGATGAGCAAAGGGTTGTGAAGTCAGGTGCCTCTGCCCCCCTTCACATCTCTGGGATCAGCCACCTTGCTGGCCAGCTGGGACCTTTGCTCTCTTGCTTTATAAATAGAATGTGATCCCCTTTCATGAGGCCACCTGCCTGTCCAGGTCTTTGCTGAAAGCTCACTTTATTTTTCTCAACACTGGTGGCATCTTCTGAATGGAAATCATGTGACTACTCAGAAAGTGGCCCCCTCGTCAAGTGCTTATCTGTTCAATGGTGATGCCTTTCACGCAGGATATGGTTACCTATGCAGTTGTGAATACCCAAGTGTTAGGCAGATCAGTGACTCTGGTCCTATCCAGTGTAAAGCTCCTGGGACTTCCCTGGTGGTGCGGTGGACAGTGATCTGCCTGCCAGTGCAGGGCACATAGGTTCAACCCCTGGTCAGGGAAGATCCCACATGCTGTGGAGCAGCTAAGCCTGTATGCCACAACTACTGAAGTCCATGTGACTAGAGCCCATGTGCTATGAAGAAAGAGAAGCCTCCACAGTGAGAAGCCTGTGACCTCAACGACGAGTAGCCACGGCCCAGCACAATGAGAGAAAACCCAGCGTCAGCAACGAAGACCCAGCACAGCCAAAATAAATAAATAAATAAATATATTTAAAAGTTCCTAATAAGATTTGACCCTTTCTCCCTCAAATAAATATATTGATGATGATTTAAGAAAAAAAATAACCAGATATTTTAACACCTTTATGCGAAATGTAAATGATAATGGACTCAGATTGTGGGACTTGATGAGCTAAAAGAAGCACCGTCATAATTTATAGTAAGGCACATTTTATTGTTTAAAATTTCTTGTATATTATGAAATTTGTAGTATTTAAAATTTTAAACAGTTGATTTTAAAATTCTTTGGGCATCTTTATTTTAGTGGAAGATAGTTAATTAACATTAAATTGAAATTTTATTTTTTTAATTAAAAAAATTTTAACTTTTTATTTTGTCTTGAAGTATAGCCAATGAACAGTGTTGTGATAGTTCAGGTGAACAGCAAAAGGACTCAGCCATACATATACATGTATCAACTCTCTCAAACTCAATTGTCTCAATCAATTTCTTCAAACTCCTCTTCCATCCAGGCTGCCACATTATATTGAGCAGAGTTCTCATGCTCTTCAGTAGGTCCATGTTGATTATCCATTTTAAATATACCAGTGTGTCATGTCCATCCCGAACTCCCTAACTATCCCTTCCTCCCATCCTTCCCCACTGCCAACCATAAGCTCATTCTCTAAGTCTGTGAGTCTGTTTCTGTTTTGTAAATAAGTTCATTTGTATCATATCTTTTTAGATTCTACATATAAGGAACGTCACACGATATTTTTCCTTCTGATTTACTTCACTCAATATGACAATCTGTAAGTCCATCCTTGTTGCTTTATTTTAGTGGAAGATAATCAACTACCATTAAGTTGAAATTTTAAATAAGTACTAATATTTGTTGCATGCTGATGTGTCACAAGTGTTCTGTATACTTCATTTACTTTTTAAAAAGTAAGCTGCACATTAAACAGAGTGAAGTAAGTCAGAAAGAGAAAGACAAATATCATATATTAATGTATATGTATGGAATCTTCAGATGGTACTGATGAACCTATATGTAGGGCAGCAATGGAGAGGCAGAGAACAGACTTGTGAACACCATGGGGGAAGGAGAGGGTGGCGTTAGTTGAGAGAGTAGCATGGAAACATATACATCTCCATATGTAGAATAGCTAGCCAGTGGGAATTTGCTGTGTGATGCAGTGAGCTCACAGCTGGTGCTCTGTGACATCCTAGAGGGGTGGGAGGGTGGCTCAAGAGCGAGGGGGCATACGCATACCCATGACTGATTCATGCTGATATATGGTAGAAACCAGCACAACATTGTAAAGCAACTATCTTCCAATTAAAACAAATTAAAAAAACAAGTTACACATTCAAAGAGTACAATCAAAAGACAGAAAAGATATATACTGAAAAGTTATCTGGACCTTTGAGAAATTCTTTAAAAATTTCCACCAGGAAATCACAGCTTTAGAGGAAATCAATGCTATTATTTTCTTGAGGGCTTTTCTTGAGCTTTTTTGTGATTATACAAACAAATGTGTGTGTGTGTGTGTGTGATTATTTCCATCCTGTTTTTACATACTGTTCTACATCTTGTTTCTTCTGATTAGCAGTATATCCTGCAAATATCCCATTTGGTGACATAAATATTTCCTTGTTCTTTATTATAGCATGATATTTGATTGCATGAACCCATCAGAACAAACCTTTGTAGATGGAAATTTAGTTTTTTCCCACTCTATTCTTATTATAACAGCACTGCAATAAATATTTGTATACAGTTATCAGTTTGCTCATTTACAAATGTATCTATCTAAATTCCAGCTAGAGGATTGCTTGTCAGAGGTATGTATATGTATTTGATAAATATTGTTAGATATTGCCAAATTGTTTTATGTGGTGGTTGGATAAATTTACAATCCCCCAAGCAATGTATGAGAGTATCTGTCTCCACCAGACTCTCACCACCAAAGGTGTTATTAATCTTCTTGATATTTGCCAATCAGATAGGAAAGAAGTACCTTATTTGTGCTTTAAATGGATTTTCTTATTAATCCTATAACAATAAGTACTATTACTAACTCCATTTTATATATGAGGAAATTAAGGCTTGTGGAAGTTTGGTTACTTGCTCAAAGTTACTCAGATAAAAGGTGGAAGAATCAGGATTAAACTCACTCCTGTCTGTGTCTTAAGCAAAACTCCTAACCCTTAAGGATCACAAGCCAATAAATAACCTTGAAACTTAAATTACATTTCTCATAATTATTTTTGATGATTCAGAACTTAATTCAAAAGGTAGAGCAGAATATCATAGTATCTTAGTGTCAGCATTATCCATATAATTATCACTGAGCAATAGTTGTATTGTCCTGGTTTAAAAAGCACCCTTGTGGATAAATGCCAGGTAAATCGGCTTCAGTGGTTTCATATGCCATCACCAAACATGAAAAATTTCATCCCATCATCCAAAACTTCAGTCCTCAGAATCCACACTCAGTGGCCTGGTTTCATAGCTAGTTGAACACAGAGGAATGAATTTATAAAAATTGAAATAAAATTTCATTAAGCCTAAAATGTTGATGTCACAATAACATGCTTGGAATCTAAAAGGTAACACAAGGATTCCACAATACCTTTCTTCTCCATAGCTCAGAGTACTTGGCAGGTGTAAGTACAGGTTTTCCTCACAGGTTGATGGTGTAAGTCTGCAAAACGAACAACTGAAACCATGTGACTATTGCCTGCCAACTTTTGACATTATTAGTGAGACTGTGCGTGGGGTGGAGAAACCAACTAGATGAAAATCATGTGCTCACAGCATTTCAGCCTGCAATCTGGAGACGTCACACGTGCCCGTTCTGGGTGTGGGCTCACAGCGTGTGACAGGTCTGACTTGTTTGTAGCTCTCAGTGGTGTAAGTTTGAGGCCTCTGCCTGCCCAGAGAGGTTTCGCAAAGAGGAAACAGTGTTACCTCAACCTCAGCTCAGAAGCACCCAAGTCTGCCCTAGAATCTTCTGGGTGGCGTTTCATGTCAATAAAGAAAACAAGGAGCACTTACTGAATGGTGTGGAGGCAGATGGGGGTTCACGTAGAAAAACAACAAAATCAGACATCTATCTTACACCCAAATGAATTCCAGATGTATAAAAGGTTTGCATGTAAAGAAAAAGAAAAGTTACCTCAAACGGGGGAGAGCTTTTATGACACAATACTCAGAACCCATAAAAGAAAATATTAATGAAATAAACTTTCAAGTTTTAAAAATTCTGTATAGAAAAAGTCATCATAAATAGAGTAAAAAGCAAATGACCAACTGGAATTAATTTTATTTTGTCGACTGAAAAGAAATCCACAATGTGAGAGTTGTGAGCTAAGTTCTATTTGGGGCAAAATGAGGACTATAGCCTGGGAGAGCGCATGTCAGATAGCTCTGAGAAACTGATCCAAAGAGGTAGGGGGAGAGGTCAGTGTTATATATGACTCGGGTGGAAAAGGATACACAGCCAAGTACGCATTTGGGCGCAGGGTCACTGCTAGTCACAAGCAGCAGATGTCTCTGTTAATGATTTTAGCGCTTTTCTAGATGTGAAATGCAACCAGTGGGCTCCTAAAATCGTCTCCTGCAAATATTTAACTCTCTGAAGGCCTTTTCTGCCAGTTTTTCCTAGCGCAGAGAGTGCCTCATTTCTGATCTCCACTCTGAACTCCTTTCAGGGAGTGCTGAAGGGCAACAGGTGCAGCAGCACATGATATAACCCCTGTTAAAAAGTGCCAATTTGCAGTTGAGAATTCAAGCTATTATCACCAACCACGTACTCATTTCTGTAATGCACAAAGAGTTTCTATACATCAGTAAGAATAAGACCAATACTTATAGAAAGGTGGGTGAGGAATATGAACATACAGTTCTCAGAAATGGAAATTCAAATGGCTCTTATACTGATATTCAAATTCTCACACGAGAAAAAGAAATACAAATTAAACAACATTGTGATTGTCAAAAGATTCAAAACCTCTTAATAGCCTCCATTGGCCAGGCTCTATATAGGAAAGTTGTATGCTTACGCATTATTGGTGAGAGCAATTTGGTCATATTCGATTATTTATCAGAACTCAAATGCTTGTTTTCTTTTACCCATCAGTACTCCTAAGGGAGTGTAGTTCTGAAGAGAGCAGTCAGGAAAGGACTCCATGAAAAGGCAATGCCTAAAAAAGTGAGGGGATGAGCTATACTGATGCAGTGGAAAGACCATATGAGGCAGACCACCAGCTGCTAAGGAGGTGGAGGAGGGCGGGAGGGGAGGGTGGGGAGAGGGAGGCAGGCAAGTGGTGGAACACCAGGAGGGCCAGTGGGGCCAGCCTGGAGACAGCAAGCTGGGGAGAATATGGGGAACATGGCAGAGGAGTTTTGGAGAAGCAGGACACGGAGGATCTCACAGGTCATTAAGGACTTCAACTTTGACTGTAAAGAAATGGAGAAATCACTCAGATATTCTGAGCAGAGAAGTGACCTGATGAAACCTACGTGTTTTTTTTAGCTGAAGTTGATTTACAATGTTGTGTTGATGTAAAGCAAAGTGAGTCAGACATATATTATATGTCATATATGATATTGAGAGTCAATTCTTAGGTAGGTTGATAAGAAGTCCTGGGTTCCCCGAGGATGAGGATGAGGAGGAGAAAGGAAGGGGTCTGGAGTTCTTAAGGAATAGAAAAGGGCAAACTGACTGAAGGAGGGGACGCAACGGAGGCAGGCCGGAGCCGCTGCCGTCGCCATGACCCACGGTAACCAGCGCGAGCTCGCCCGCCAGAAGAATATGAAAAAGCAGAGCGACTCGGTTAAGGGAAAGCGCCGAGATGACGGGCTTCCGCCCGCAAGCAGAGGGACTCGGAGATCATGCAGCAGAAGCAGAAAAAGGCAAACGAGAAGAAGGAGGAACCCAAGTAGCTTTGTGGCTTCGTGTCCAACCCTCTTGCCCTTCGCCTGTGTGCCTGGAGCCAGTCCCATCACGCTGGCGTTTTCTCCTGTAGTGCTCACAGGTCCCAGCACCGATGGCATTCCCTTTGCCCTGAGTCTGCAGCGGGTCCCTTTTGTGCTTCCTACCCCTCAGGTAGCCTCCCTCCCCCTGGGCCACTCCTGGGAGTGAGGGGGTTACCCCTTCCCAGTGTTTTTTATTCCTGTGGGGCTCACCCCAAAGTATTAAAAGTAGCTTTGTAAAAAAAAAAAAAGAAAAGGGCAAACTTTCTTTTCTACATTGCTTTGTCTTGGTCAATATAACAGTGTATCTTGCTCGAGCACGTGTTTCTCCTTAACAAGAACCTTCTGACTAATCTTGTTATCTTAAGATACAAGCTGTGGGAGTGGGTCTAGTAAGACCTTTCTATTGTTAGTTCTAATCTTGTTAATAATCTTGTTAGTTCTATCTTGTTAACAACATACTTATTAACGTGTATGTTGTGAGAGTGGGTCTGGTAAATATAAGGCCTTGATAAGACTAGTGAGTAGGGGGCACTCTGCGTCCCGCTTCTGATGTCTACCTCAGAAGTTTCCTCTGTCCCTTTTTCACTTTAATAAAACTCTGCTACACAAAAGCCCTTGAGTGATCAAGACTGGTCCCTAGTACTAAAGCTAAATCTTCTTTGGAGATCACAAATTCAACACGGCTCATCATAAGCTATCACTATATCATATATTATATTATATATACATATATCTTTTTCAGATTCTTTACCATTTTAGGTTATTAAAAGACATTAAGTATATTTCTCTGTACTATACACTAGGCTCTTGTTGTTTATCTATTTTATAGACAGTTGTGTGTATATGTTAATCCCAAATTCCCAATTTATCCCTCTCTCACTTTCCCCTTTGGTAACCATAAGATTGTTTTATATGTCTATGTTTTGTAAATAAGTTCATTTATATCATTTTCTAAGATTCAGCATATATAAGTCCATTCATGTTGCTGTAAATGACATTATTTCATTTTTTAAGGCTGAGTAATATTCCATTGGATATATGTACTACATCTCCTTCATCCAGTCACCTGTTGATGGACATTTAAGTTGCTTCTATATCATGACTATTGTAAACAGTGCTGTTATGAACATTAGGGTGCAGGTATCTTTTCAAACTAGTGCTTTTCATTTCCTTTGGATATATGCCCAGGAGTGGGATTACAGAATCATATTGTAGCTGTTTTCAGTTTTTTTTAAGGAATCTTCCATATTGTTCTCTAAAGTGCCTGCACCAATTTACATTTCAACCAACACTGAAGGTGGGTTTTTTTCCCCCACATCTTTGACAATGTTATTTCCATTCTTTTTAATCACGGCCATTTTGGCTGGAGTCAGAGGTGACCTACACTTTTGATAACTCACTCAAGCTGCCATGCTAAGAACAAGGGAGTAGGATGGAGCAGTTAGGAATAATGGTGAGAGGTAAGAGACAACAAAGGGTTGAATCCAGATGATAGCAGGAGGGGTGTGGGATATATCCAGCATGTGGGTATATTTTGAAGGTAGAGTCACAAAGATTAGTGATAGATTCTATTTGGGGTCGACAGAAAGAATCTAGAATGACTAAGATTTCTGAACTGAAAAACTGGAAAGAATGGTGTTGCTATCAACTGCAATGAAGGCATCTAACAGAGGAACAGGTCAGGAAGGAGGTCAGATGTCAAATCACGGACAGGATCATGTTGAGGTGCTTGTTAGACGCACAAATGGAAATACCAGCTTGACAGCTGGCTACATGAATCTGGGGGTTGGCGGAGAGATCCGGCCAAAGCTATACAATTAGGAAATCAGCATGTATATAAAATGGGCTTTGAAGCCTGAGAACTGGATGAGAGTACTAAGTTGGTGCACACAAAGAAGAGAAATGAAGAAGAATCCTCTAGCACATGGAGGTAGGAGCAGTCAGAGGCGACACAAAACAGACTGGGAAGGAGCAACAAGTGAGGCAAGAGTGGAACCCAAGTGCAGAGGCCTGTGAGCCCTACAAAGGAGGTCACCAAGAGGGTGGAGGAGCCTGAGAGTGGGTCAAATGTCGGCGTGACACGGGTCATCAAGGAACCTGACCACACAGCTTTGGATGGCAATATAGTAAACGTGAGACTGTGATGGATTCCAGAAAGCAGAGAATCAAGCCTCAAGATGTCACTACCACTCATCCAAAAAAAAAAAGAATGAAATAATGCCATTTGAGCGAATGGATGGACTTAGAGATTACCATACTAAGTGAAATAATTCAGAGAAAGACAAATATTAATACATGATATCACTTACATGTAGTATTTAAAATACTGTTATAAATGAACTTATTGACAAAACAGAAATAGACTCACAAACATAGAAATCAAGCTTATGGTTATCAAAGGGGAAAGGGAGAGAAAATTAGGAGTTTGGGATTAACAGGTATTTAGTATCACACATAAAATAGGAAACCAACAATAACCTACTGTATAGCAAAGGGAACTATATTCAATATCTTGTAATGACCTACAATGGAAAAGAATCTGAAAAAGAATATTTATTTATATTTATTTTTATTATATGACATAATATTTACATATAACTAATATTATATGTATAACTGAATCCCTTTGGTGTATATCTGAAACTAAAACAAGACTGTAAATCAACTTTAACTTTTAAAAATTATTAAAGAAGTGCTTATTACTACCAACTTATAAGAAATATAGGTAAGAAAGGAACAGACTGGACAAAGTCATGAGGATGCAGGCAATCAAATCCAGAACATGGGGACTTCCACAGGAAAAATGACCTTTGTAAAACAAAACAAAATTTAGAAATGGCATGAAAGAGGGGGAGGGGGAAAAACTGTGAGGCAGGGAAAATTGCCTCTAAATACAATGTGTTTAGAGACTGAGTTGAGTCAGTCTACTATTTAAAAATATTTTTGAGACAATCTAGGAAATTCAAACTCTGATTATGTTTTCAGATTTGTTTTACAATCTTGGTGTTGTGACTGGCATTTTTTACAGTCATTATCTATTAGAGATGTATTCTGGAGTATTTACAGGTGAATGATATGATGTCTCGGATTGTGGTTTAAGATTTTCCAGATTTAGGCAAGGAGGGTGCATGAAATAAGATGGACAAAATGTTTACAGTCATTGAAACTCAGTAATGATATATGGGGGTTCATTACACTATCTCTCTACCTTTGTAGAGGTATGCTATGCTGATATTTTTCAAAATAATTTAGGAAGACAGAAGCTAAATTCAAGAAATATAAACAGGAGCAGAGACATAAAATGACAGCCAGAAGGGAAGGACATTTGAAAGGATTTTTAGATTTTCTCAAGGTGGGAGAAATGAAAAAATACTTGTATGCTCTGGGGAAGGTGAAGCAAAGAGAGAAAATGTGATGATGCAAGAGAGAAGGGAGGATGGCTGGGACAAAGTCTCTGAATAGACAAGGAGGGATGCGGTCTAGTGCAAAAGTGGAAAAATGGACAGGTGACCCTCAGTAACAGGAGGCAGGGGGCGCAGATATGAGGCCAGAGAGACAGGAGGCAGGCACTCCTTGAAATTCCCTTCCAGAGCCTTCAGCTCCCTCAGTGAAGCAGCATGCAAAGTCATCAGTCAAGAGTGAGGCTGGGGGACTTCCCTTTTCTCTGGCTGGATTCCATGAATGAGTGCAGGGGAGGAAGAGGTAGGATGTCCAGGCTGTGGTCATGCCTCGCATTGAGATGCAAGGGAGAGCCCAGGGCACTGAGAGTTGTATTCTTCAAAACCAAACGAGGCTGCTGCAACAAAGCAATCCAACATTAATTCCGTGACTTAAAGCAGATTTTATTTCTATTTCAGGCAACAGGCGAAAGTGACCATTCCAGGTCACTGGGTCTCAGCTTCAGATGATCCTTTAGGGGTGGAGGGAGGGGCCTCCTCTCGTCTGTCTTCCATGACAGGGGTTTATTCCCATCTGAATCCTGAAGACTGAGGAGCAGGAAGAAAGCATGGGGACGGAGCACTGTCCTTGCTTTAAGGGCCTAGCCTACAGGGGTCGCACATCACTTAAGCTCACTTTGGTGTTCTTGTTTAGTCACTCAGTTGTGTCCGACTCTCTCTGACCCCACGGACTGTAGCCCGCCAGGCTCCTCTGTCCATGGGATTCTCCAGGCAAAAATACTGGGATGGATAGCCATTTCCTTCTCCAGGAGATCTTCCACACACACACACACACACACACACACACACACACACACACACAGTGTGCAGAGACTCAGGCTGGTTCCTAGTCCACGGTGAAGCCTCTCCAGGCAGCGGACTGAGCCTGAGGTGGGACAGACAAAAGGACCCAGGGCCTCCACTCACAGATTCCTTCACCACCCCACCACCAGTTAGTCTTTGTGCTTAACATGTTCCCTGTTTAAAAGACCAACCAAGTTCCTGACATTTAGGCAGTAGACATCCTTTTCATTATTAAAAAAAAAAAAAATTTTTTTTTAAATTTTAGCCGCATAGCATGGCTTGTGGGATCTTAGTTCCCTGACCAGGGACTGAACCCTGAGCCACAGCATTGAAAGTGTCAAAGCCTCACATCACCACTGGACCTCCAGGGAACTCCCCACACATCCTTTTTAAAAGAAAAAAATTTAAAGATCCTTGGTGTTCAGTGAAAATAGTGTTTTCAGGAATCCTCACAAGTGGAAAATTTTTAGCATTTTTCTCAGAGCCTTAGGAAATCAGAAGCATAGATTTATCTCTTCTGGCTCTCTGAGTGAATCCACACTGGGAGAATCTGTTTAATATCCAGGTCACTTTGTCTTCTCTTTGGTTAAAAAAAAAAAAAGTCAAACAGCTTGTCAAACCTCCCATGGGGTATAATCAAGCCACACTTTATCATCTAGTTTTAAGGAACTATAATTTTTTGAATCTTTTCCAAGAATCTACCCCCAATTCTTCCTGTTGTGTTTCTAGTTTATGAATCAGGTCTTTTATTCATTTATTTATTCAGCAAGTTTTCTTTCCTTAGCAACAGTTCCAGCAAAGCTTCGTCCTAGGCACTTAGGAGGTTATAAAGGAAGTCTATTTCCAGTTCACAAGGGTTTATAATCTATTTTGGATGGCAAGAGAAAAAAAAAGAAAGGAAGGAAGGAGGAAGGGAGGGAGAAAGGAGGAAGGAAGTGTGGAAGAGGGGAGCAAGAAAGTGGTCAAAATATATGTGTCCTAAGTTCAGAAAGAAATCCATGCGAAACCCATGAAACAAAAACTGTAGAACTTCACTGTGGGACATGAAACAAGTCTTGCAGAGACAGACAGGTTCCTGGATGTGAGAACTCAGTATTGGAACAATATTTAATATGCGCCAATTCATCTAAAACTCAGTGTACTGCAATAAGCATCCCAACCCAAATTTTTACAAAACTGACAAGTTGATCATGAAACCTTGATTTGGGGAAAGTAAATAGGAGCCAAAAAAGTTTTTTTTTTTTAGGAAAAGGAGAGTGAGGGACTTACCCTTGACAAAAAGACCAAAATAGCCTCAAAATCTATTGAGTTGGCCAAAAAAGTTCATTCTGTTTTAAGTAGAAGTAAAAAACATGTTTATTTTCATGAAGAACTTGACTGAACATTGTATTTACTAACCAAACGAACTTTATGGCCAATCGAGTATAATGAGCGTGTCATGATTGACTGGAAAGGAAATAAAAGCATAGAAGAGAATAGAAAGACTATTAAAAACAGTTGGAAGTTAATACTAACTTCTAATAGTTTTTCACATGTGGACACCAGTCTAATTTTTAATGTTTAGAACACAATGATTTTTAAAAATATGACTTGGAAAAAATTATAATGCTGTAACAAAATTCCTTCCATTCTCACCTACTTATTTATGTCAATAGGGTTTCTCAGGGTTTACATCTATAAAAATGAATGAAAAGTAAGTTTAATGTTGAATCTGTCTCATCCATGCAATGAATAATTTTTATCCATGAGTCAATAAACTGCATCTCACCTTTCTCCATCATTGAGAAATATATTTATAGCAGAATTTTATTTTTTATGTTTTAAGACACAAATCTATATTATATTGATAAATTTTGTATTAGCCCAGATAATTAATTTAAATTTATATACATATTTTGTTACAGAGTATAGTAATTGAATAAACAAATGTTTTCAAGTATAAATGTTTTACATTAAGATAAAATTATGTGGGAGAAGTGAAATAGAAATATTAGTTCAAGGCTATCAAAGAATGATATCTTTCTTTGGCTGTTAAAGAAAAGGTATCGTATTTTGGGGACATAGATTTCATTTTTATTTTTTTGTATACTGATGTAATTGATTCTGTGGCTTTCTTTCTACAATAGTTTCTATTGTGAGACTATAGCATAGTAGTTAAAAAGATAAAATTCCAGTGCCAGACTGGTGGTTTCTAATCATCGCGTGGTTGTACATTAGCTGTGCTCAGCTCAGCTGTATCAGTTTTCTC
Source organism: Antilocapra americana (assembly GCA_007570785.1). Lineage (NCBI taxonomy): Eukaryota > Metazoa > Chordata > Mammalia > Artiodactyla > Antilocapridae > Antilocapra > Antilocapra americana. Next base: position 19,903,078 of record ML663006.1, read on the forward strand.
ATCTGTAAAATGGTAGTAATAACATGACTTCCCTCACAGGGATGTTGCCAAAGATAAATGAGCTAGTAACAGGAAGATGCTTAGGACAAGGTCTGGGACACAATAAGTGTTATGGATAGATTTGCTAGTATTTTTAAGAAATAGTGTGCCACAGCTAAGAGTCAGAGATGACTGATCTTTTAATAAGAAATATTTGATATGTGAATTAGTGTACAATCTGCTTAACTAATAATAGCCATGCTACATGTTATTATTTATTCAACAAATATTAATAGTAACTTGGCTATTGGTTTGTGTTGGTCTATGTGATGCATCTTTTTAAAATACTTTATATTTTTTTAAGATATTCACTCTATTTATTTATTTATTTGGTTGTACCAGGTATTGTGCTTCCCTGGTGGCTCAGACAGTAAGAAATCCACTTGCAATTCAGGAGACTTGGGTTCGATCCCTGGCTCAGGATGACACGCAGGATCTTTAACTGCATGTGGGATCTAGTTCCTTGACCAGGGATCAAAACTGGGCCCCTGCATTGGGAGTGCAGTCTTAGCCACTGGACCACCAGGGTAGTCCCTTTTATACTCCTCATAGCTACTAAAATAAACAGGTAACTTCTCTAACTGCTTAATGTATAATACATTTAAAGAAAACATATGAATCAAAATTTAATTCCTTCCAGCAATTAATCTGAAATCATATTTTACTGCCTAGTTGAATCCAAATCTTCCTCTTTTTTTTTTTTTTTGTATTTCAGTCCCCTATAATGAAAAGGACATCTTTTTTTGGTGTTAGTTCTAAAAGGTCTTGTAGGTCTTCATAAAACTGTTCAACTTCAGCTTCTTCAGCACTACTGGTTGGGGCATAGACTTGGATTACCGTGAAATTGAATGGTTTGCCTTGGAAACGAAGAGAGATCATTCTGTCATTTTTGAGATTGCATCCAAGTATTGCATTCAGACTCTTTTGTTGACTATGATGGCTACTCCATTTCTTCTAAGGGATTTCGGCCCACAGTAATAGATATAATGGTCATCTGAGTTAAATTCACCCATTCCTGTCCATTTTAGTTTGCTGATTCCTAGAATGTCGACGTTCACTCTTGCCATCTCGTTTGACCACTTCCAATTTGCCTTGACTCATGAACCTAATAGTCCATATTCCTATGCAATATTGTTCTTTACAGCATTGAACCTTGCTTCCATCATTAGTCACATACATAGCTAGGTGTTTTTTTTGCTTTGACTCCATCCCTTCATTCTTTCTGGAGTTATTTCTCCACTGATCTCCAGTAGGATACTGGTCACCTATCGACCTGGGGAGTTCATCTTTCAGTGTCCTTTTTGCCTTTTCATACTGTTCATGGGGTTTTCAAGGCAAGAATACTGACGTGGCTTGCCATGCCCTTCTCTAGTGGACCACGTTAGATCAGGCCTGAGTGTTCATTGGAAGGACTAATGTTGAAGCTGAAACTCCAATACTTTGGCCACCTGATGTGAAGAGCTGACTCATTTGAAAACACTCTGATGCTGGGAAAGATTGAGGGCAGGAAGAGAAGCGGATGACAGAGGATGAGATGATTGGATGGCATCATTGACTTAATGGACATGAGTTTGGGTAAACTCCGGGTGTTGGTGATGGACAGGGAGGCTTGGCGTGCTGCAGTCCATGGGATCACAAAGAGTCAGACATGACTGAGTGACTGAACTGAAACTGAACTGAATCCACATCACAACTCACAAACTCCTCTAACATTTTATAAAGACAAAAACAATTTTTAAAAGATTGAAAGATGAAATAAGTTTAAGGAAAGTTGGCTTATATCATCAACTTACTAAAATATTGAATAAAGGTACAGTCATTAAATCACCTGCATTAAATTTTCTAGTTGGACTCCAGTACTATTTATGTGGCACTATTAAATAAAGATAACACTCAATGACAACATAGACATGCTTTTTCAACTGAATAAAATGCAACTATATGCTTGGTCTATGCCATTGGTAGGTGCCAATTGATCCATGTTAAGTTTCTGAAGCCACTAGTTTTTTGTTTTTTTTTTTAATTGAAGTATAGTTGATTTACCATATTCTGTGTTAGTTACAGGTGTATCAAGCCGCTTGATTTATATTCAATGTACTGCAATAATAAAGCACTGGGGTAACCTACTATGGACTGAAAATTCCGCCAGTCCTTCCCAGTCTACACCATTAACGAGTTTCACAGTGTTTTACTCACTACAACAATAACTAGCTGTGATTTTTTAAAAATTATTTTTTATTTGGCTGCTATTGGGTCTTAATTGGGGCACATGAGATCTTCATTGTACCATGTGGAATATTTTCGTTATGGCTGGAGGGCTTGGTAGTTGTGGTATGTGGGTTTAGTTGCCCCACAGCATGTGGAATTTTAATTCCCTGATGAGGGATCGAACCTGTGTCTCCTGCATTGGACAGAACCTTAACAACTGGACTACTAGGGAAGTCCCTGAGCTGCGCTTTTGAATAGAATTCTAATGAATAGAACCTCAATTATTTTTGGAAGGAAGGCAGACAGAGAACAGCAATGCTTAAACTCTTTTGGGTTTGGGGGCATCAAAGAGAATGGGAAAAGTAGGGACTCTCCCCCAAAGAAATGCATATTCTTGCAAAACTTTGTGTAGCATTTCAGGGGATCTGAGTGATGTTTCTCAAAGAATTGTCCACAAATCCTCTGCATCCAAATTTCTTGAGATTCTATTTAAAGGCCATTTCCTGAGTCCCACTCTCACTAGATTGGAATCTCACAATATCAGGCCCAGAAATAGGACATTAACAATGTCCACAAGTGAGACTGTTTAAAAATAAACTTTATTTTTTTTATCAAAGGAAAACACACACTCACACACAAACACATTCATAGGTATCATTTAAAAAGTCAAACAGTATTAAGAGGCTTATAATAAAACCCAGCAGACTCCTACTTCACCCTTCCCCTCACCATGAGGTCCAGCCCTATAGGCTGTGGCCTTCAACTTCTCTAGCTGGTTTCACTGATATTTTCCTGCATAACTTAAAAAAATTATATGCTCTGCCACTATTTCTTGATTTTCCAATTTAAGACTTTATCTCTTGACCTCCTGCTATTGTGACTAAACTGACTCTCTCCCCCTTACCCCAACTCTACTTTTTTTCTTCCCTCCCCCAACACAGTCACACATAATTTTTGTTAAATCAATAGCTGGTGTTACATTAGTGGGACTACACAAATACTGTTCACTCAGTGACCAAGAGCCAAGTACTGCATTGCAACCACACTTTTTCTTTTCCTGCCCAAGCATACTTTTTTTCTAAGTTAATAACTGCCTCATTTTTTTTTTTATCACTTATTTGGTTTTCCAGCTACCTATTGCTCATTTTCCCCCAATGCTCCAGCATCTGTGCACATACTTACAAAGAATATGTTCCTGGACTTCCCTGGTGGTCCAGTGGTTAAGAATCTGCCTGCCAACGCAGGGGACACAGGTTCGATTTCTGGTCCAGGAAGATTCCATGTACCATGTGGCAACTAAGCTTGAGGTCCATCACTACTGAGCCCATGTGCTGCAATCACTGAAGTCCGGGCGCCCTAAAGCCTATGTTCTGCAATAAGAGAAGCCACAGCAATGAAGACCCAGCTCGGTCAAATAAATAAAAGAATATATTCCTATGCTGGAATATTTATGTTCTGTTTTTCATAGCTGCCTCTTCCCTTTTCCTTCCTGTCCCTGGCCTGGCTGTTTTCGAGAAGCCCTGGGTCACTCCCTCCTGCCACCTAACTGCCTTTCTTTCTAGTATTATCTTACCTTATCTTTCCTTTTCGTAACTCCCTATTTTGCTAACGTACCTCTTCCATCTGCCTGAGAAAGAACAGAGGTGCCATGTTTAAGAGCTTGTGTATCTAAAAATGTGTGTATTCCACACACATACTGAGTTACGGTTTAGTTTAGTCAAGGGTCCTTGGATGAAAACAGTCTTCCCTCTGAAAGTTTAAGGTGGGGCTTTGTTATCTGCCACCATCAAGAGTGGCCAGGAAAGACTCTGATGCCGCTCTGAATCCTGCTCCATTTTTTCATGATTAGCTTTTCTCTCTGAAAGTTATTATAATTTTTCTCCTTACCCAAGATGTTCGGAAACTTATGATGCTATACCATGAAGTAGGATTCAAGAAAAATGTATTGTTCTAGGTGGGCCCTTATCCATATGGGGATGCCTACCCTTCAGTTATGGGAAATTTTATTATTTCTTGGGTAATTTACTCCCCTCTGTTTTCTCTGATCTCTTTTCTGAAGGTCCTACTAGTAAGTTCCTGGATAAATTCTGCAACATTCTCATCTTATCTTTTCGATTTATCATTTTCTCCAACTTTATCCCTCAGTTCCTTTTACTGAGTGTTTTGTTTACATCATCACATATTTAATCTTTGACAGCACCTTCTCGTTGAGTGTTCTTTTATTCATTGCTTGCCATGTTTGTGTTACAGGCATATCTTCCTTTGTCCCTCAGATGCTACTCATCAATTATGGTTTTTCTTTTTTAATTAACTAATTCTTGGGTGCATGGGTCTTTGCCGCTTTCTGAGGGCTTTCTCTGGTTTCGAGGAGTGGGGGCTGCTCTTTGTTGCCATGCTCCAGCACCTCATTTGGTGGTTTCCCTTGTTGCAGAGTACAGGCTCCAGGGCGGGCAGGCTTCAGTAGCTGTAGCATATGTGGGCTCAGCAGCAGTGGTGCATGGGCTTTGTTGCTTTGAGGCATGTGGGATCTTCCTAGACCAGGGATCAAACTCCCTTCCCCCGCACAGTCTGGCAGATTCTTCACCCCTGTGCCACCAGGAAAGTCCCATCAATTACAGCTTTGAAGTCTCCATCTCCTTGCATTCTCTCTCTTCACCCCAGAACGCTTTTTCGCTTCTGTGTGTATTTTCCTTACTATGTTGCAGGTGTTCATCACACAGTTTGTGATTCCTGGACTTCTGTTCCTAATGAAGAGTGAAACTCTAAACATTTTACAAAAGATTGTTGGTGTAGAGTACTGATTTGTGAAATCTATGAGCAGATGCTCTGGTAGAACACTGGCCTTCCACTGGGCTCCCACCATCGCATATGTTGAGAGAGTTTTTCTCCGCCACCATCTCTCTCTGTGAGCCAGGCACTCACCTGATGCCCCTCTTTGGTCTACGGATGGATGGACAGGGCCTGGCTGTGTAGGGTAAGGACAGAAAGGACCCGGGGTCTAGCTAGTTCACATGGAGACCCTCACCCATCCTTCAGGGACCTTCACCTTTCAATGGCAGAGGCTTCAAAGTCTCTGGTGGAACTGACAGGCATCTTCATTCTTGGGTTTGAACTCCTCCTCTGATCAATTAGTTACTCCTCCTCCATCCACTTTCAACCTTCAAACACTTGTCCTTGGCCAAATGTTTGTGGAAATCGCTCCCTCACTTTGTTTTTGTTCCTCGCAGACCAACACCTTTGCTGTCATTTTAGTGGGCTTTGAAAATCTGGGGAGTAGGGCAAAACATTTATGGGCAAATAACAATTTTAAGCAGAATTCTGAAGTAATTCTTGTGCAACAAACACTGGCAAAAGCCCAGGTGGTATTGGAAAGCTGGATGACTACTGGCTAACTACATGAACTAGATAAATTCCTGTAGAATTAATGATTTAAGAACAACCAACTATACTGTTTGTTGAATTATTGATTTAAGTGTTCATCAGTTCAGTTCAGTTCTGTTGCTCAGTTGTGTCTGACTCTTTGAGACTCCATGAATCGCAGCACACCAGGCCTCCCTGTCCATCACCAACTCCCAGAGTCAGATCCACAAATAAAAATCCTCTGAAACAAATGAACAAAAGAGGGGGGAGGAGAAAAAGGAAGGAAGGTAACAAATATACTATGTGTAGTTATTTCTATCTATCCAGGTTGCCGGATGAAAACATGACTATATTCATCTTTGTACTTTCTTGCATTCTCTAAATTTTACGCACTGTGTTCGAGTGTGAATAAGCATACGAGAGAGGGTTTCTCTATCTCTCCCAAGACCTCACCTATGGAGGTGAAATAAAGTCCACAGAATCTGAAATAAGTGCATTAATTTAAGAGGCTTTTATTGAGTGCTGAATCAAAGCTACACACCTTAGAGGCATTAATAAGCAGGTAAGTGTTACCTGAAAAGAAGCTATCTTTTTAAAGTTTGGAAGAAGGAAGCATCTTGCGGGCAATTTTTTAAACCGAGAAGTAAAAATATCACATCAACATTTTTACATTTAATTTGTTCAAAAAACTACATGCCTGATGGCTGCTATCTCACAAGATCCACGAATGGAGCTGGAGGTGCAAAAATCCATAATCCTCTGTTCTATCAACAGTTGTATTCAAGGTACCTGGTCCATTTGGGTAATATTCCTCCAAATGTAGGAAAATATGGAATAAAAAGTTGACTTTTCTATCTTCAAATTTATAGTAAAATTTATTTCAAAATTATTTTTACCATTCCTTTATTCTTACCTCCTGTAAATAATCTGAAAAAAATATGACAAAAAGATGAAAACAACAGAACAGGTCCATTGGTGATGATTGTTTTATCTGGTACACTGAGGGTTAAGCAGGTAGGGTTTTTTGGTCTCAAATGACAAGCAATCCAGGACAGAAAACAGGACCTTCTCTTATATGCTGCTTTTGGCATCAGATACAAGAACCATTATGTTATCAAATGGGAAAGGTGGGACTATTATCACATCAAATGAGGTACAAGGATTGTGCCTCAGTAATGTTATCGAGGGCCACACCTCTCTGCTCTGGCTGGCTTCATGCTCAGGCTGCAGAACAGCTATAGTGTTACACGTAGACACACAACATCCAAAAGAAGAAAAAAAACCCCACCTCTCTCCTTACAGCTCTCTACGAAGAGTGAGGAGACTTCCAGAATGTCTCCTTCTCCGCCAGCTCCTTTCCCTCTTGCCTCCTTGCCTAGAATAGCCTCCCATTCCCCATTAGCTCACCTTGCAAAAGCAATGGGGTTACCTATAGATCATTCAGACTCAGTTTGGGCACAGTTGGCTTGCCCTGAGGCACCCTAGGCTGGGAGACGAACACCTGAATAAGACTGGGCTTCTACTGGGAAGAACGGGTAACAGGTACGGGGTAGGCTAAGGGACCACGACAGTCTAATCGTAGAAGCAACACACCTAAAGCAATTTACAGAACTCACACTGATGCCAGGGAATGCGCGCCAGGACTTAGGATGGACTAGGACTAGGAAGTCAGCCTTCACCTTAGTGCTATTGAGTATCTCCAAACGTTCAGGATATTGTTTGATTTCCTCCTCCTCTTGATGCCTACAGGAGCAGCTAGCAGATGTATTATCCAAAACGGAGTGAGTAGGGTGGGGCGGGTGACCTGAATAGAAGGACCAGGGCTGGAGCCTGGGCTGATGTCAAGTCTCAGGAAGAGGCAGTGACCCACAGATGACAGGGGGCACACGGGACTTGGAAAAAGGCTCGAGACGACCAAGAGGTGAAATAATTAAAGTGAGGTGCTAGAGCTCTCCAGAGTTGCCTCCCAAAACTCAGCTCGTTAGGATTTTTATAACACTTGAAAATCCAAGGCAAGAGAGGTGTGGCCAAAACTAGGATGAGGAACAATGTGGTGTTGTGAGGAAGCAAAGTGAGAAAAGGGCACCATTTCAGTTCCTTTTTTCCTCCCCTGAGAATCTTCTTAATAGCTTTAAACGCACACTTTTCTTTTAGAGCTGCCCGGTCAGGTCCAAAATTGAAGATAATGGTGGGGCAGGCTGAGTTTTTAATTGCCTCTGGTGACTGTTCCTGCACCCTAGGATGGGGCTGGGACAGAAACAGCCCCAGGAAGTGGGGAACAAAGGTCATGCCAAATTCCTCTCCGGTATGCTGTTACAAAAGCTGCTATGCACACCACAGAATGTCCAGATTTTACTTTCAAGAATAAAATACCTGACTTCTCTGGTGGTCCAGTGGATAAGAAGCCACACTTACCAGGTCGCTCAATGGTAAAGAATCCACCTGCCAATGCAGGAGACTCAAGTTCGATCCCTGGGTGGGGAAGGGCACCTGGAGGAAGAAATGGCAACCCATTTGAGTATTCTTGCTGGGAAAAATCTCATGGACAGAGGAGCCTGTTCATGGGCTGGGAAAGAGTCAGATGCTACTGAGCACACATAGCCAATGCAGGGGGTACAGTTTTCCCTGGTCTGGGGAGATCTCACATGCTGCAGAGCATCTATGTCCCTGCACCACAACTACTGCTGAGCCCGCACCCTTGAGCAGGCAACTACTGAAGCAAGAAAGAGGCCCTAGAGCCCATACTGAAGCAAGAAAGAGGCCCTAGAGCCCATGCTTCGCAACCAGAGAAACCACCACAATGAGAAGCTTGAGCACCACAACAAAGAGTAGCCCCTGCTTGCTGCAACTAGAGAAAGCCTTTGTGCAGCAACCAAGACCCAGTGTGGTCAAAAACAAAACGAAAAGAATAAAAGACTTTTTCTGACCCAGGACACGGTAAGGGCGGGTGGTGTTTTGCAGGCTATGCATGATCCAGACCTTGTCTTTATAATAAAGTCATAACAGATGAGACCAATACCTGGAATACCAGATACTGCCTAATACTGGCCGTCCTGTGGGTACATGCTTTCAATAAACAGAGAGAAACAGCAGAGCTGCAAATCAGGGGTCTGTGCACACTCCATGGTGGGGAAGGATCAGCCAGCAAGAACACTGAATCCACCATTTTAATGGTAAAAATCTGAAAGAAAAAAACAACTTTCGATTTCTACCACCTTTCTCTTACCTTTGTGAAATTTCATCACGTCTTCACTCACAGCTAATTTCCCACCAAGGCTAGAAACCTATGCAATAAAAATTGATAATGCAAATCAAAATGGGCCCAGAAGAGAGATGGTGAACTATTTCTATTCATGGAAATACATTTGCCTTTTTGAGTCTCCAGTAGTTCTCCCTCAAACAAGTCTGAGGTGAAGCACTCAAGAGTCTGCTGCTCATGCAGGACATGCAGGAGGCAGAGTCGGATTTCAGCTTTTTATTTTGTTTTGTATTTTAAACCTGTGGGGCCAGCGTTATAAGACTAAGGTCCTTCACACCCCCAGGCTGGAGTGCACACGGAGACCAGGTGGGGCGAAAGGTAAGTGGACTCAGGTACCATGGTAAGTTCTCCCTTCCCCACATCAAACGTTGGTATCAGACTAGGATGTGGACTGTTAAATATCAGGAGTGCAGTCCCTCGTTATAAAATAGCGTAAATTCCTAAATCCATGTGGTGAATTCCACGTGCTTTTTAATTTCACGTGCAACTTTTTATGTAACTATGGAAATGGTGGCCCAAGACGCAACACAGCAAATTATACGACCCAATTTTTTAAACAAATTAAAAATAAAACACTCACAAAAGCAAGCCCATACGGCAGATGTACCAGTACCCTGGGGGTGGGTGACGGTCCAGTCAGCCCGCAGAGCCGCAACCTGGGGCTCCCCCTGCGCACGCCTCCGGTGAGCGAGCCCGCGCACCTGCATAGGCAGGACCCAAGTTCAGGGGCTTTGTCTCAAAGCAACAAAGACCCGCCCCGCAGCTCTCCAGCCGCTTCCAACTGACCCCTGCAGCCTCGGGAACCCCCGCATCCCGCAGCGCCGCGCGGCCCCGCCCCCGGCCCCGCCCCCCGCGCCCCTGCCCCGACCTTCCCGGCCCACCTGGGCCCCCACCCTGCCGGTCCCCCTCCCCCTTAAGTCCTGCGCGCCTCCCCCGCCGGGCCCCCTCTAAGCGGCGGGCCCCACCCCGTGGGGGATCCCGCCCCCCGGGACCCCCTCCTCCCACGCTTACCCTCGGATCCCCCGCCTCCCCGCCCCGCCCCCCCCCCCCCCCCCCCCGCGCCCCCCCGCCCCCGTCCCCCCGGGACCCCCGCCTCTCGCGCTCCCCTGCCCCCCGGGACCCCGCCTCTCGTGCCCCGCCCCCGGCCCCCGCCCCCCGGTTCCGGGGCCGGGCGGGGTCCCGGGGCCAATGGCGGCCGCGCTCCTCCCGCGCTCCTCCCGCGCTCCTCCCGCGCCCGCGGCGGCTCCTCCCGCGGGGAGAACTGTCAGCGCGCGGCGGCGGCGGCGGGCCAGCCCCGTCATATGACCGGCCGGCGGGCCCGGCGCCGAGCACAGCTCCCCGCGCCGCGATGGCCCCGCCGCCGCCCCCGGCCGCGCGCTGAGCCGGGCCGAGGCCGCGGAGCCGCAGCCGCAGCGGAGCCGCAGCGCCATGGCCCCGACCCTGCTGCAGAGGCTCTTCAACAGGAAGGGCGGCGGCGGCTCCGCGGCGGCGGCTGCCCCGGGCCGGGCGCCCCGGGAGGGGCCGGCCTTCAGGTGAGGGGCCGGGGCCGGGCGTGCGGGGGGCGGCGGGGAAGCGGGTCGGGGAGAGGGAGAGGGGACGGGGTCTGCGGGGCTCCGCCGGCGCCGCAGGCCCTGGCCGGCGCCGTCGCGGGCCCCCTTCCCGCTCGCGATTGCCGGGGCTGCCAGGGTGCCGCCCGGGGGCCCGGGGGCCGCGGCGGGGACCGGGGCGCCGCTCCAGCCCCATTGTGTCCGTGACTCTGCTCTGAACTTGCAGGCGCGCGGCTGCACGAGCGCGGCACCCTCCTCCTCCCTGACCTGGGGACCGGTTCTCGGACGCGTGGAGGGGAGCGTGTCGTCTCCCCGTCATGGGGGGCCGGCGGCGCGTGGTGTGTGCGGGGCCGGAGATGCTCTAGGAACTGGCCGAGGGAGGGGGGCTACAAAGCTGGGGCGTGCGTGCTCGGACCTGCCCTCCCAACACGCGCCCCCAGAGACGCGCCGCTCGCCCGGAGGGGCGCGCTGGCATCTTGGGTGCCTTAGGCTGATTTCTCTGGTTCGTTTCCCCGACAGTCTCGTGCGGTGGCCACAACCATAATTCCCATTTTACAGCCGGGGAGACGTAAAGTCGCAGAGAACCGAGCAGCTTGTCTGCCGTCTGAACTTGTATTTCACCCGAGCTGTGTGACCAGACAGTCCAGTCTGAAATCTTTAGGCTCGTCTGCTTTCAAGGGCTCTTTTAAAAGAGGCCTTCGTATATTGCCTTTCTGCACGCTTACGTTGAGAAGTTCATTTCTTTCCCCGTAACTGTTGTTTTCCCGCAGGTATTTTTAGTGAGCATCTACTTCCAATCCTGACACGGTTCGGCTAAAATGTCTTGCAGAAAGAATTTAAAGTCTTCCTATCTGTGCACTAGGTCTTTTAAAAGTTTTAAGTGAAACTTTGAATACATTTTGGACTAAGTTTTATGCTCTAGATTTTGCGTTTCTTAAATTCCACTCACTGAAAGCACATAAAGCCCCTGGGTGCAGTTATGTGAATATTACCAGTATTTAGTGTCTGTGGTGTGTGTGTTGGGTGTGTGCTGTTGTTTGGAAGGTAAGTTGTGAAGACTTGACACACCTTCGTTGAATTCTCCTGTGTTCTGCAGGTGAACTGAATCGTTACAGTTCGAGTAGGGCATTCTACCCCTTTCACCGCTGTGGGTCCTAGTGATGCTCTGTTGCTTCTGGGAACGGTAGAATTACTTCAGGCTCAGGGTGTGTAATTTCTTCTCATCCTCCCAGTAACCCAGACTAAGTGGGGGTGGGGGTGGGGCGGGGGGACAAAGCCTGGAGGGAACCGGGCATGAGTTACAGCTATCATTGCTTGAGCAGCCCTTGTCTAGGGTGTGAGAGCCCCAAATGCCTGGCCATGGTTTGCCATGCTCTCTTTTCAGTTGCCCACCAGTGTTTCCTCCACCCACAACTGCAACCAAGTGTATTTTGAACCAAAAAATACTGTGGCTATATTTAGGCCCTGGCCATATTAGGGAAACTGATTCTAACTTGGTGGGAACATTTTCAGTCTAGTGTTCTGACTTCCTGTCAGTGTCTAGTGAAGGACACAAAATTGGGCCAAGGACTGGTTATGGGTTTTTTGTCTTTGTTGACTGCCTTAGGATTTTCTGTAAGTTTTGGAGGTAGTTGGAGAGAATTGGTGATCCCAGGACCCTTCAGCAGTGTGTCTGCTGTGGGCTCACCTTGGAAAAGATGAGCTAAAGACTCAGGAAGATGAGGGCAAATCAACCATGACACATCACACTGACCGGGGGTGCCTGGGCACGTCTTTCCTCCTGCTTGCTCACCTGACTGAACTCTCAGATGCTGTGAAGCCATGCTGGGAAAGCCTCCTGGAAAATGTCCCCCTCCTGCCCTGAATAAGATTTAACCAAATAGGAGCTGGCTTGTGCTTTCAGGGGAATGGGTACCTCAGACAGGCGATAAGCTGTCTTTGGGGGCTCTGTGGTTGTATAGCTTTCCAGAAGTTAAGGTGTAAACTTTACCTTAAAACTCTAGCACGCCTAATGTGAATTTAGTATTTTTCAGTGTGTTTAATTACAGGAGGTAACTTGTAGATCTTGAGAAGGAAAGGAAGATTCAGATAGGCTTTGGGGCAGTTTTGTAGCATAGATTGCTATATATTTGGGGAAAAACCTAAGTTAAAATAAGGTCCAGTTTATATATATACATATCTTTGTTTTAGAGGTTTTCTGTATCTTCTTGCAGTGGTGGACTTCCACTAGTCATTTTAAACTTTTCCCCACTCCTCCGCGGTCTTGCCCTGGATAGTGCTCTATTAACCCTGGGCCTCGCCACGTCCCTGACTTCCCAGCCATCTTTATGTCCCTCCAGTTCTCTGGAATTTATTAGAGAGGAACTTTGAGGACCAGAATAAGTAGCTTACTTTGCAGGTCTTTTTCAGATCTTTGTATTTCCTGGGGTTCCACCTTTAAAGGATCATCACATTTGAGATTCCTTCTTATGTGTATTTCTTTGAGAATCTTGACAGGAAGCCTTTTTCATAGCTTTGAGGAAAGAGCTTGCTAGGAAAACAGGAAAAGAATCAGAAGAGACTGAATTTATAAGTTTGAGAGAAGGAATTATGATTATGGTTTTTGTGAAATGTAAGCTCCACTTAAAGTTATAAAGTTGCATTATGGTCTTGAAATTTGAAAGAATTCTTATTGCTTTCACTTTTACCTAATTGACACACACACACTCACATACACGCTTTTGAATTTTTTCCAGAAAGATAAATTAGAACAAAATGAGGTTATGTGTCTGGCAGCTCAAATAAGAAATAGAATTGGGTTCCTGGTTGCCTTGCATCTCAGGTCAGCGTGTTCATTTTAGAAACTTTTAAAAGCCAAGATGTGTCCACCAACTTCTTGGATGTCTGGTTCAAGTTTGAAATTTTATCTTTTTTTAAATGTTTCTGGTAAATTAGTGGACCAGTTTCCGCCTCAGATGTGTATGCAAGATGGAGGTGGAACATGGGTTATCCAGTGTCTTATTTGGGACACACATGAGGTAAGCATGTGTATCACCTGGGACATGAGGGGTCAAGAGAGCATCTCAGCCACTTGGCCAGTGACTGTTTAAGTGCTAGGAAGAGACCCCACCCCCACACCCCTCCAGTCCTGAATATTTGAGGTCACATTGCCTAGTTCGTGCTAATCCACGTCTTCCATGTTTAAGTCACCTGCTCCAGGGTTAGTATAATTTAATCCACTTATCGTTATCTGAGAGGGTCTGATGCTTAGCTCCTGGGTGTGTGACTTTGAGCTCCACCTGTACATACCACGGTAGGACATCTAAGGACAGCAAGTCCTACACCTACATGCATCAGCAGCAGAGAACACACTGGAAACTGTAACAGGAAGATAATTCAGATGCTGATAAGGAGCACACTCTTGCGTTAAGTACCGCACTGAGGACACACTGTTCTCATCCTCGCTGTGACTGGCTAGGCCAGGAGTTACTCTTCCCTCTAGCAGGAGGGCTTCCCCCGGCCTGCCTGCCAGCTCCCAGGATGCTAGCATCTAATGAGATTTTCCTGGGGTAAGGGAGGAATATTCTGGAAAAAACACAGCTCCACTACACCACATTTTAAATGATTTTTAAAATAAGACACATGACACATAAATCATGCGATTTGTCAGTGCACCTACTCCACCACATTGCTTGGTCCTGAGCTGGGCCCTGGAGGGTGTTAAGAATTTGGGGTCAGAGTCCAGCTCATATGGTGGGTTCCGTTCAAATCACTTGGAGGACCAGTCTAGGAGGCCATCAGTTTCACCTTGCTGTGTGCCACCATGTGTGCGTAGAAACCCACGTGTCTCTCCGTTTCTCTTGGCCTCAGCTTTTGTCATTTGTAAGTAAGGTGATTGCATCCTTCCTGTGTAATAAGGTTGCGATAGGGAGGTAATATATTTGAAAATCTTGTGAAAAGAGTAAAATGCAGTACAGAACGATTTTAAGTATTACCAAGGGCCTCTTAACTCATGGAATTCAGTATCACTCATATTGAGGCTTTGCAAAAACTGAACTATTTTCAGAGGCTGATTTCTCCTTTACTTAGTTGGGATACTTGAGACAGAGCTGAACCAACTTGTTTTTTCTCTCTTTTTTACCTCGACGGTGTTGGTCATGAAACAGATTGAATTTTCAGAGGAGTGCCAAGACCCTCATCAGACCTGGGTGAAAGTGGCTGAGCGGTCGGGATTGGGTTTAGGAGTGTGGTGTGTTTTTCAGAATTATTTGCAAGTTTTTTCTATCAAGAATGTTATTTAAGTGGAAAGGAAAACTTTGTTAGGTGAAGTGATAACTGGATGGTGGATGGCACTCGGCAGCTGCCAAATCTCTTATTTTTTGACTCTCTCTATGTACATACACATGTACATATGTATTTATATGTGTACATGTATGTGTATGTGCACATGCAGAGGTGCTCTCTAGGAAAAGGAGGTGTGGGAGCACACAGGAAGAGGAAGAGGGTGAGCAGTCCTGCCATCACGGCTTTAACAGCAGTGGTCAACCAGTGGGTGGAATTTTTATTTGATTCTCCTCTGTTTTATATTTGATTGGTATTTTGGGTTTTGCTCTAATGAATTTGTGTTACTTTTGTGATTTAAGTTATATTAAATGTTAAGTAGGCTCTGGGGTATTTTCCATTGTGAGGTAGGGATTAAGTGTAAGATTTGCTGAGAAACCCAATTTGTATAAAAAGTCTTTATAGATTTTCTCCTCCCTGCTAAAATAACTGGTAGTTCCTGTTATTAACTGAGGAAGGGAATGGCAACACACTGCAGTATCCTTGCCTGGAGAACCCCACGGACAGAGGACCCTGGTGGGCTGCAGTCCGTGGGGTCGCAAAGAGTCGGACACGCCTGAGTGACTAAACCACCACCACCACTTGTTGTTAACAGTAATGTGCTGTGAATTTTAGTGTGCTTAACACCTAAGTTCTTGATGATCCTTAGGAGGCCAGGTTAATTGGTGAAGTTGATAATTGAAGGCGATATTCGTGTGTACCATTTTTACTAGTGGGGCAAGGTTCCTGCCTCCCCCAACCTCAGCCAGCATGGTGTCCACTGGGGCTCAGGAGTTGCAGCCAGGTCCCCAGTTGGTCACCTGGATCAAGAGAGATCTAACTAAGATTTATTTGAAGTGTGTTTGGAAAAAGGTGACAATACCTTTTAGATTTGGGAGAAGCTTGAATAAGTTTAACGGGCTGGGATTGGATGTTTTTAAAGCTGAGAGACATATTACAGTTTTAAGTTCTGAATGTGAATTGGTCGTGTTACACGTTGTCATGACTTAGCAGGTGGTATCAAGGGATAGGCTGGACACATGGTCTTTTAAAGCACAGAGCGGAGAGGTAAAGAGGGGCTGATTTCTGCTACTGTGGATTTGGGTTGTGTTTCCCATGGTCTGCCCATCAGATCAGCCTAAGGAAGCCCCTGCAGTTGTTTTTCCTTGGTAAAGGAAGTCGTAAAAGATTGTCCTTGTGCTCCTGAAATGATCTGGCTGTTGATGCGAACTCCTGGTGGATGAATCTGATTTGAGAACTGGTGCTGTGCCATTTCCCCAGACACTGTTTTTCTTGGTGTGGGCACAAAAGAACACATGTTTTATCCTGATTGTCCAAGTCCCTTGCTGGCACGAACGATCAGGCCTGCACAATGAGATCATGTCCTTGGCCGTAAAAGTCAGTCTTTCCCTTTGTGGATAAGAATGCTGAGATATCTGGTGAGTTCCTACTTACCAAGTGTTCTTCTTATCTCAGGTTTGTGAGAAATGATTATTATGTAAAAGAGGAACAACAGGATGGACTTTTCCAGCTAACTGGGCATGTAATGGTGACTTCCCTCAGCCCCACCCTGTCTGCAAGTGGAACATCCATGACTCACTGCTCAGGCCACACAGACACTCTTTTGCAGCGTGTGAGGATGGGGGCAGGATGGGGGTGCAAGGGGGTGGGCTGCCGTCTTTCTGTGTTCAGCCAGAAGTGTCCAGCTGCCTCTGTGATGGACTCCTGGGAAGGACAATGTGCCATCTCACACATCATGCTCTTTTTCTTATTGCAATTCATGTTTGTGCCAAAATAACACAATATATTAAGTGCAATAAATGCAACCATTAATATGCTAATGTTTTGGGTATGTGTTAAATGGCAAGTGCTTTTCTGTTACATAAGATTTCAGTATTAGCGTGAGTCTGGATCCCCCGCTGTCATGTTGCTCTCTCTTTAACTATGTGCTTTTCACTCATAGATACGTTGGGAATATTTTCCTAGTTATTTGTCCCCGAATCTTGCTTCATATGTAGATCATGATCTGGAATTTGCACCCAGTGTTGTGTTATGAAGAGATAGGTGCCTGCTTTATGAAGATGATTTTATCACCACACTTAAGACATTTTCCTCATCACATAAGAGCATTTCTGTATTTGAGGTAATACACCTTTAAATCAGTGACCACTAGTGTCTGATTATTCATGGATGTCTACTTGAAAATGACTACCAGTTCATGCAGAGTGGTCACTGGGGCAGTAGAAATTCATCCCCCAGAGCTGATGGGGGTTGAGGGGAAACCTCAGCCTAGTTTCTAGCGAGGATAGTTGTATGTTGGATATTAATAATGTAACCATGCATCACACGTGTACAACCTAAGTAAACTGTGTTGATGATAGAAGGATGTTTCTAGGGAAATTGATAGTCCATTTATTTGAATATACTCTAGGTTACATTGTGTAATCCAACAGTCCCCAACCTTTTTGACACCAGGGATGGAATTCATAGAAGACAGTTTTTCCACGGTCTAGGGGAGTATGGGATGGTTTTGGGATGATTCAAGCATGTTACATTTATTGCATACTTTATTATTATTACATCAGTTCAACCTCAGATCATTAGGCATTAGATCCGGGAGACTGGGGATATCAGTAGAAAGGGGAATTTACATGAATTTACTTGACAATTTAGCACAACCTAAGAAATATGCTAACTTTAGAAGTATCTGGTTTTCCTTGAAGAAAGTGTACTCGAGACCCTGTAATGCTAAATGCTACACTGCTGAAATTTACTTGTCAAACAATCACTGTTGCATTTTTATTTGTGACCTACTCTGACAAAAATGTGTGTGTTTAAATGTTGTATCCATGGAACTTTTCACAGAACATATTTTCATTTATTTTGATGGTTTAACAAACAGAAAACTAGCATTTGCTTTCAAGTACACATATGTCAGTTAGATGGAATTTGGATTTTTGCATTTCATTGGTGAATTTTGCTCCCTAAACTTTTTGTTCAGTTGTCATGGCAACTGTGTTCCTTCACAAGTTGGAGACAAGTTAGACGTTAACCTGCATATTCCTCAGAGATGAAACAGGTGTTGATTTAGGATGTGTTAGGAAGAAGCAGCAAAATCACCAGTCTAGTCAGTTCTGCCTTTAACACCTTACACTTATTTCAGATTGCCAACCTTCTTTCCTTGGTGTACCCAGAAAATTGAGCGTTTTCCTCTGTCTTATGGCTGATCCTTTGGAGTAGTGGGAAGACATTAGTGTGTTTGATTTCATCTAGCTCTAATTTGACTATCCTCATTTACTCAAGTTCTCTTCTAAAACAGGATTGAGAAGTAGTAACAAAAGTATCATTTAGCCAATTTAAGCATACATTTGAGTAATTGAATGAAACAAGAAAACATCCATGTTGTGGTTAGATATGGGAATTCTAATCCTAGCCCTCCTGTCCTAGCTGTAGTGCTTAGTGCAGGGCTTGGCAGAAGTTGTGCTTAAATGCTTGTTAGAGGAATGAGTGAATGAATGAGACTTTTGCAAGCAGATGATCCTTAAAGATTCTCTGGTATTCCAGAACCTGATCTCTTGATATGTTTTTTCCTTGATGTTTCTGATAAGCGTTGTGTCACTTGTCAAAGGAGTCTTTTATGGATAATGCAGTTTCCTTCTTTCCATTAATACAAATGAATTCTTTTTCTGATATAAAAATAATGAGGTAAATGCTCTAAAGGGACCTGCCCTCTCCTTAAAAAACAAAGAAACATAAAAAAGACACTTAAGGGACTTCCCTGGTGGCTCGGAGGTAAAGAATCTGCCTGCCAGTGCAAGAGACATGGGTTTGATCCTGGATCTGGGAAGATTCCCTGTGCCCCGGAGCAACTAAGCCTGTGCACAATGACTACTGAGCCTGTGCTCTGGAGCTCAGGGACCACAACTGCTGAAGCCTGTGCTCCCTGGAGCCCATGCTCCACAGGAGAAGCCTTGACAATGAGAAGCCCACACACTGCAGCTTGAGTGTAGCCCCCGCTCACCACAACTAGAGAAAGTCCGTGTAGCAATGAAGACCCAGTGCAGCCACAACTAAAAATAAATAAAATGATCAAAATGACACTTAAGTAATATGTGAGACTCCATAGCTGTTGAAAGCAGCCTACAGGAAAAGTATGTAATAATATCTGTAAACCTCTGAAATTACTAGCAAACTTTGCTATAAAACTGTTCTGTGCTATTCAGCATTATTAAATTTTCGTGTGGCTTGGTACAACTGAAATACATTGTAGAATGAAATTAGCTAAGTGGGTCTTTCAAACAGAAGATGCAGCACGTGTGCTCAGTCACTTCAGTCGTGTCTGACTCTTTGTGAACCTATGGACTATAGCCCACCAGGGCCCTCTGTCCCTGGGATTCTCCAGGCAAAAATACTGGAGTGGGTTGCCATGCCCTCCTCCAAGGGGTCTCCCCAACCCAGGGATGGAACCTGAGTCTCCTGCGCCTTCTGCCTAGCAGGTGGATTTTTTTTTTTTTTTTACCACTGAGCCACTGGGGAAGTTAATTCTAAAAACAATGTTGGTATTCTAAATCCTCAGAGGTGGTGTTTGCAGGCTGCAGGAAGTAAGTGTTTTCGAAAAAAAGATGGCATCTTCTTTGCATTCCATGCGTGATGTTTCCAGCTGAAAAACTCATTTAAAATGGGTTTATAAACCTGGCATGCTCTTTAGGAAGAGATGGCCCAGACTGATGTGTCATTAGCGATGGCCTTGGTGAGTGGGGAGGGAAGCCACGAGCAAACATTGCCCTGGCTTAGCAGGAAGTGCTGTTTGCTTTAGGCTGGTGCACTGGTTGCCAGGGTCGCTTGAGCCTGCAGAGGGCCCGGAAAGCTGCCTGGGCCCTTCCGTGTGTGCAGGGCCCCGTGGAAACCCTAGGAACACCCTGACCTGGAGCCCTGTGTGCCACTTAGTGCCTCGCGCTCCTGAGAAAGAGCGCACAGATTAAATTACGATTGTGTTCAAGGTTAACTTCTAAATGCGCCTGATTAAAAATCAAGCAGTATAAAATGGTATACACTGAAATACAAGTTGCTCGCTTCACACCCCTAATCTCTCTTTCCAAAGGCTACCCTTCTTATTTTGTATACTTTTATTTCTCTTTATTTTTGGTTGTGCTGGGTGTTCGTTGCTGCATGGGCTTGCTCTAGTTGTGGCAAGCAGGGGCTCCTCCCCGTTGCAGTGCGTGGGCTTCTCAGTGTGTTGACTTTTCTTGTTGTAGCGCACGGGCTCCCGGGTGCTCGGGATTCAGGAGCTGCAGCGCGTGAGCTCAGTGTGTGCGGATTCCTGGGCTCTAGTTGCACAGGCTCAGTAGCTGGGGCACATGGGCTGAGTTGGTCCTTGGCGTGCGGAATCTTCCCAGACCAGGAATCAAACCCATGTCTCCTACACTGGCAGGTGGATTCTTTACCATTGAGCCACCAGGCTACCCTTATTACACCAGTTTCTTTTAGTTTATCCTTCTGGAAATATTCTGTGCAGACACAAGAAAAAACATCACCTTTCATTCTCAGAAATGATAGCTGCTATGCACACCGTCCGACGTGCTGCTTCTACCTGCCTAGTTTCCACTGAGTGAATGCACATAGAAGACTTTATTTAACCCCGTGGTTCTCTAGTCTGGCTGGACATTGCAGGGCCCCAGAAAGATTTAAATGCCCAGACCATTCTCCGAGATTCCAGTTTCATTAACCCTGGTTGTCTATGGCCTGTCTTTAGGAACACCCTACTCGGGTACTTTGAGTGTGCAGTCAAGTACACAGCGCTCTGTTGATGAGTGTTTAGACTGTTTTCAGGCTTTTTTTTTTTTTATTAGAGATGGTGAACATCCTGATCAGAAGATGTTTATGCAGAAGCTCAAGTATCTTTCTAGGGTTAGGATCCAGGGTGGAATTTCTGCCAAATCACTCTCCCGAGATGCTGCACCTGCCTACGCACCTAGCCGTGTAACTGTGTGTAACGCTAGAATGGCTGTCTAGTGGAGGTGATTGAAAGTGCCCTGAAGAAATCGTGCCCGTGGATGGACTCTACCTTGAACTTGGGAGTTATTGACCCCCTGTCTAGCTTGTACTTTGGGGCCTGAATGATTTAAAAGAAAAATGTTATCTGTGTGAAGGTGTTAAAAAGAAAAGCCGAAAAAAGCTTTCGTACCTGGAGATGTTCTTTAAGCATGATTCTTATAATGATAAAAATCTAAAAAGAATTATGATAGTTGTCTAACAGGTGGAAAGTAGCTAAATTGTGATGTTAGCTTCATAGGATAGTATATGATGATTAAATGATTCTGGGGACTTTATTAATATAATTAAATTAAGTATTTTAATACAATATATAAAACATATTAATGCATTTTAATATATCAACAAATACATAAAATACTAAATATATATCATATTGATTATAACATGCTATATAATATATATAAATAATGATATACTTATATAAATATACATATGAATGTTATAATTAATAACATTATTATAATCAAATATTAGATATAGGAAATAAAAATCTCAAAATCAATTGATTCCTACAATATGAATATATTAGTAAAATATGTAAATGTATGATCAAGGACTAGAAGAAAAACAGAGAAATACAGGAGTTGATGGGATGGGGTAATGACCTTATAGGTAAATATTCTTTTTAAAAAATTCTTTTACTATTATAAAATAGTATGGGCAATAAGTAAAAATTAAGAAAAATTATTTTATAATGCAAATAGCCATTTGTGGTTTTTAAAAATACATTTTCGTATTCTAAACCTCATTAGCTATGGACTATGTGTAAGTGATGTGTCTACAGTTTTTTAAGATGCCTGTAGGTAGCTGCTTCTCCCGAGTGTTAGAGGAGCCCCCAGTGTCTGTGGAGGAGGGATCATCTTCTGTGTGCTAGGCACCATGCTGCCTGGTCTTTGCTTACATCCTCTTGCAGTTACCCTTTACAGTGGGTATTTTATTAGCTCATCTGTAGATAAAAAGTTGTAATAATTTACAGATAAAAACTAAGGCTTGCTGGAGATCGATGTCTGGTTAACTATTGGCCCTGGGAATTTAAAACCCAACTTAGTACATGATCTGTATTCCTTCTCTACAGGTTAACGTTTGAAGTTCCTAAGAGGTTTATAAGGTAGTGTGAGGCCTGCTATTTCTAGGGAGCTTCCCATTTACCTGTGCAATGATAGATGCTAAGTTTAAAAGCTAACTGGTAGTAAAAGCAGTTAGGAGATCAGGACCGAGTGTGCTGTCCTGTTCAGTTGGCGGGAAGGACTGAGGGCTCTTAAGTCTGGCTGCTTAGAGGCGGCTTCACCCAGGAGTTAAGGCCTGAGGGGTAACGCTCGGGGCTGGAGAGGCTGAAGATGTGTTACCTTAGCAGTCTTCCTGGGTTAGTGAATGGACCAGATTCTTTGAAGTTAGAGTGCTTCGGGGAGGCAGGATCCTCTGGCCAGAACAGGCAAGGCCTTGCAAGCATTATATACATGTTCAGTTTTAAATTTTGGTGGCCCCAAAGAATAAGTGGGGCTCCTCAATCTATACTTGGAGAGTCAAGAGTAGGGAATCCGTTGTGGATTTGTATTCTTGAGTTCAAAGCCAGCGTCCCCCACATATATCGTAGGGCACACCTATCTTAGTTTTTTCTTCAGTAAAATGGGTGTAAAATGGCTTTTCTTGCAAGGTCCTGAGGACTAGAGAGTGCCCATCAGCCACACCTGCCGCACAGCACTTGGCACCTGTCAGGCCTTCCACTCGAAGCAGTCGTGTCACTCAGAGTCCAGCCTTGTCTGCTTCTGCTTCCAGCTCGTCCAGCTTCTTCCCTGTGTTAATCCTGACTCTGGGTGATGTCCAGACTGTGGGGATGTGGCAGGTGGCTTGTCTTCATCAGGAGGTGGTGTTCCTTCCCCAGAAGCACAGAGGAGCCGCTGCAGGTGTGAGCAGGGGTGGGCGAAGCAGCGCAGCACAAATACTTTCGCTTAAATTTTGGTGCCGGATCCAGATCAGGGCAGTTTTACTGTGTGTGATATTCCTTAGTCTCCCCCGCCTCCCCAACCCCAGGCTTCTCATCTCTGAAGGGAAGAACAAAATGGATACAGCCGGTAATGTCACAGTTCCCCTTTATGGTTCCCCTCCCAGCTTGTGGCGGAATCCATATGTGTAGGGAGCTCAAGCTCTCTGTTTTTCAACTCTTAGGAATCTGTTACTCACATTTTTTTTTTTTTTTAAGATTTATTTGTTTTTGACTGTGCTTGGGTCTTCATTGCTTCTCATGGGCTTTCTGTAGTTGCAGTGACCAGTGACCGGGATTGCTCTGTTTTGGTGTGTGGGCTTCTCACCGTGCTGGCTGCTTTGTTGAGCAGCAGCATGGGCTTCAGGGTGCGTGGGCTTAGTTGCCCCACAGTATGTGGGATCTTTGTGGACCAAGGATCACACCCATGTCCTCTACACTGGCAGGCGGATTCTTAACCACAAGACAATCAGGGAGCTGCACTGTCCCCCTTCTGAAGTAAAGACTTTTTTAAGAGCAGTTTTAGGTTTACAGTAAAGCTGAGAGGAAGGTCCAGAGGTTTGTTTCCCCTTTACCCAAGTGGTACTTTTTTTTTTTTACCAAGGGCAAAACTACCTCCACACACCGTCGTCACAAAGCCCTCAGTTAACTTTCAGGTTCATTCTTGGTGTATGTTCTGTGAGTTTGGACAAATGTGTAATGACACGTTCCATCATACAAGGTGTTTTCTTGGTCTTAAAATCCTCTGTGCTCTGCCTGCTCCTCTCCCTTCCCACTCCTACTCCCAGGTATCTCTTTTCATAGCCCAGGAGTTCCTTTTTTTTTTCCCTAAGTGGTTTTCCAAGTTTTGTGAAGAGCTGAACAGTTTCCTAAAATTGCAGACATGAACCAAGGAGAGGAGATTGCATTTGAACATGAGTTAAATTTTTACAAATAGAAAAGGGAGTGGACAAGGGGAAAGACCAGAGGCATTTGTCTCAGAAACTAGACGGAGGGAAAGCTTCCAGTTGTCCATAATCTCATCTAACTGAAGCACTAAGTTGCAATGGTGGTGGAGGTGGTGGGGATCTTAGTTTCAAAACCCTGAACCCTCTGCCTCCTCCAGCTGACACTGTTACGGGCTACCTGGTGCCTGGAGATGCAGCCCACCCACGGTTCTCAGCCTGTTCAGCATCCTGTCTCCCTTCTTCCAAGCCACCTCCTTCCCACCCAGGTGGTGCTGGACTTTGTTCTCACAGCTGATGACCTCCCGCTGCTCTGACTGCTGCAGCGAGGATGGAGTTTTACAGCCGGGACCATAAAAGTCAATATTGTGTTTAACGCAGCGGTAGCCACGTGAGTTGTCTGAAGCTGCCTTGACCGCTAGCCTGTTCGGTAGCTGTTTTTAACAGCAAGGTTCTTACGTCAAAATGAGCACTGGATTATCAGGATTGTCATGGCCCAATCAATAGAGTGTGGTACGTTGCATCCTGGAGGGAAGTCTTGTGGTCCATCCTGTGTTAGACACCCGCTCTCTCCCCATGTTTTAGAAACCTTTCTGTGCAGAGCCCTTGGGCTCCAGGGCCCAGAGATACTGTTGAGGGGGCGGAGTGGTGGGCACAGTTATCCTGGAGGATAAAAAAATAGGATTGCTCTTCCCCTTCTGAACAAATCCAAGGTATTGTTAACCTGTCAGTTATCACCCCTCTGCTCAGAAGACTCACCTTTTCCTCTCATCCTAGAAATATCTGAGCTGTGGGACCTTGACCACCTCTGCCCTGAGCACTGGGACAAGCAGGCTTCATGGTTTGTTGTTTTTGTTTTTTTTTTTTTTGCTGGCTGACATTCTCACTGAGGGTCTTTCCTCACCAGCAGATTAATTCTCATGTGGCCTTTTGGGGTCAGAGGAAGAGGTCACTGACCTACATTGGTTTAGGCTCTGAAATCTGCACAGCTGGGTTTCTCCATCAGCTCCTGTGCGGTTCCAAGCCCGGCCCAGTCCAGCTTCCCAGGATTTAAGGCTGAGATCAGGCATCAAAGTTTGCAAGTAATTATGGGCTTATCTGTCTTGCCCTGCGTTCTCTGCACGTAGTTTCCAGGGGGACCTGACTGGTATGCATGGAGGAATGTGCTTGAGGCCTGTTTCAGAGGAAAAGGGAGATGATGGGAAAGGGACAGGAAATTGTCAACAAAAAGAGTAATTCTTAAGAAAGAGTAACATATAATAATGGTCGCATAATTAATGCAAGCAGAGCAATGACTTGAAAAAAGGAATTGTGTATGTTTGCTTTTGCAGACGGACAAAAACAGGTGAGGCTGAATACCCCAGTCCCGATGCTCAGGAGACAGTGATTGTCTGGGGATGTTTTAGGCCAGTATTTGCAAAGGGGTCTCGGAAATCTACATCTCTCTCTTAAGACTTCTCTTCTTTCTTTTTTTGTAATTAAAAACATCGAGGAACTTCCCTCAGTAGTCCTGTAGTTAAGGCTCCATGCTTCCAATGCAAGAGGTATGGGTTCGATCCCTGGTCAGAGAACTAAGATCCCACATGCCTCATGGCCAAAAAAATTAAAAAGCTGTGAAAAAATTAAGGTATCACTGGTATATAACATTGTGTTGGTTTCAGGTGTACGTTGTGACTTGATATTTATGACTATTGTGAGGCAATCGCAGTAAGTGTAGTTAATATCCATCAGCTCGTGTAGTCACAAAAATGTTTTTTTCTTACCACGAGAACTTATAGGACCTATTTTCTTAGCAACTTTCAAATATGCAGTATAGCATGAACTGTAGTCACCGTGCTACATCATAAGACTTTTCTCTTTCTAGTCCCTCCCTCAAAATTACTTTTGTCCAAATTCTGTTTGCTCTTTCCAACCCAGTTCAAATGCTTCCTTGACAGTTTTGCTGAGCCCCAAGTGGGCACACCCCTCCCACCAACCCCTGCAGTTACTGTTTCTTTGTTTGGTCTTTATGCCACTGACAACATTCTACCAGTTGGTTTTCTAATTAACCAGACATGACCAGATTATACCTTGCATGCGAGGATCATCATATGTCCCTGTAGCGTACAGCACAGAACTGAGGATGCTGATTGCAGCTCAGTCAATGTTTAAATATACTTAGTCAAGCCTGGCTTTTTTTAGCTAGTATTACTACTTAGGGGAATATAAATTTATGAGCCATTCTATGGAAGTTCCTTTCTGTGCATTAACTTGCCTCTTTAAAGCTTTTAAGGACATCTCCCTGGGCTTCCCCTGCAGAATTTAACCAGTAAGCGTGTTTATTCTGTGTCTGTGTTTACCCCTTTCTCTCCTTTCTTTCCAGTTACAGGGTTATTTAATTTTTCTTCAACCTTAGAGACTCTTTTCTGTAGACCATTTTATCTTTTTTTGTACTAGTTCCAGCTTAGATTTCTGAGGTTCATCGCCAAGAAATGTATAATGTATTCTCTTAAGAAGATACTTTTTTTTTGAGAGCTTGGGTTTGTCATCAGAATAGCTTCAACGCCATCATTCCCTAAACTGACCAGACCTTTGCTCAAACTGAAACTCATGCACTTATCTGATGTTCAGAGAACCTGAAAGAGCTTAGTGTGTGTTCCCTTTAGTTGGACGTTTTCCTGCTGAAAATGTCTAATGCTGTCGACCCCTGCCCTGTCCCTGGCTGTCTCTCTCTAGATCAGCCATGAAGAAAGAGGTTGAGTTCACTCTCCACCCATAGCTGAAAAGACCACACTGTTTACACTTCTCCTTCCAGAGAAATGTTTGCTTATCCCTACTTCTGTTTTCTGGTCCTAATCCAGACCTCTGTCCAAGATAAATATTCTACTGGCTTCACGCTGTTTTATCCTCATTAAAAATGAGTGACCACATACCTGCAGTTCATAGGGTGGTTCAGACTTGGATGAATAAAGGAATGCTTGTTTCGGTTTCTCATGTCATA
Source organism: Antilocapra americana (assembly GCA_007570785.1). NCBI lineage: Eukaryota > Metazoa > Chordata > Mammalia > Artiodactyla > Antilocapridae > Antilocapra > Antilocapra americana. Next base: position 19,929,749 of record ML663006.1, read on the forward strand.
GTTTAAAAAAAGAAGCCACCTAAGTTTACTTGTACATGAATGACATACACTTACAACTTCAGGGGGCTCTCAGATGTCCGTTCCTCCCTTTTGAATTTTGTGGATGTCAGTTTTGAGATAAGTGGGCTAGGCTAGGACTTGAGCGTTCTGTATTTCACCCATAAATTGTGGCTGCTTTCATATGGTGTTGAGAGTTGACAGTGTGGTCTTTAAGTTTTTTAATAATTTTAAATTTATAACTGAAGGATAATTGCTTTATAATATTGTGTTGGTTTCTGCCATTCATCAGCATGAATCAGCCACAGGTATACATATGTCCCCTCCCTCTGGAACCTTGCTCCCACCTCCCACCCCATCCCACCCCTCTTGGTTGTCACAGAGCACCGGATTTGAGCTTTCTGAGTCATACAGCAAATTCCCTCTGGTTATTTATTTTAAATATGGTAATGTGGTTTGTGGTTTCCCAAAGAACATAGCTTAGTTTGGGAGGAAGCTCCAATAATCACCCTCTGCAGCCTTTATTCCATGAGAGTGTACCCCCCTGTCTCCTAGTGACAAGTTACCCAGCATCAGAGGAATTGCAGTTTTGATCTTCAGGGCTTCACTTCTCCTTTTGACTTTTTGTGGTTTCCTCTTCCTAATGCTGTATCCTTAATTTGCCACATTAATTAACTCAGATGAGGTGATTTCTTAGTGGGGCAGGGGACAGGAGGCCCGAGGGGGCAAGATTATTTTCTGAGGACTGCTTCTCAAGGCCCTAAGGTCGCTTTTATCCCCATCTGTGATTTGATCTTTGTACCTGAGGCAGAGGCACCTGTGGGTCCAGGTGCCTCGGGGCGGGAGCCCTTTGGGGATTGGAGCAGCCTGTGCTTCCATAATGTTGAGCAAGTCCCACCATGAGGTCCTGTTAATGGAATCGTCTCTCCTCCTCAGCAAAGACTAAGAAAGACATGTTTAGCCCAGGAAATGTAGTGGTGATGGTTTTAGAATAGTAACAAATCACACCGGAGGGTTAGGATACTGCAGTTAGGAATGACATCGATACATAAACCAGTTTCCCTCGTGGATTTCTTTTCTAAAAACCATGCTGAGAGAGAGGTGAATATTGGTTAAATGTGCTGTTGACTGTTGAAGACCAGTGTTTCAGAGAAAGTATCATTGATGATGGACTTCATTGTAATAGTTCACATTTATGTGGATTTTATTTTCCAAAGTGGTCACGTGAATTTCACAGAACAGGACGTGGGTTCCCTGGACTAGGAGGTGGGTGCCTGTGCAGGGTGAGCCAGGTTGGGGACACTGATCTCTGGGCTCCTGCATCGTGCCATGGCCAGTTTTTATCCCTACAAGTTTGGCCAGGTCCCTTGTTTTTTCTTTAATTTTTATTTTATAGTGGAGTAGTTAATATACAATATTGTGTTAATTTCAGTTGTACAGCAAAGTGATTCAGTTATATATATTCATGTATCTATTCTTTCCCAGATTCTTTTCTCTTACAGGTTTTTATAGAGTACTGAGTGGAGTTCTCTGTGTTATATAATAGGTCCTTGTTGACTAACTGTTTTATGTATAGTAGTCTTGGGTGTTCATTGGAAGGACTGATGTTGAAGCTGAAACTCCAATACTTTGGCCACCTCGTGCGAGGAGCTGACTCATTGGAAAAGACCCTGATGCTGGGAAGGATTGGGGGTAGGAGGAGAAAGAGATGACAGAGGATGAGATGGCTGGATGGCATCACCGACTTGATGGCCATGGGTTTGGGTGGACTCCGGGAGTTGGTGATGGACAAGGAGGCCTGGTGTGCTGCCGTTCATGGGGTCGCAAAGAGTCAAACATGACTGAGCGACTGAACTGAACTGAAGTGATTAATTCATGCTGAACTGAACTGAAGTGTGTATATATTCATTCCAAACTCCTAATTTGTCCCTCCTCCACTTCCCCTCTGGTAACCATAAGATTGTTTTCTATGTCTGTGAGTCTGTTTCTGTTCTGTAAATAAATTCATTTGTGTCATTTCTTTAAATTCCAAGTGTAAGCGGTATCATATGATATTTGTCTTTCTCTGTGTGACTTCACTTAGTATGATCATCTCTAGGCCCACCCATGTCACAAATGGCATTATTTCATTCTTTTTATGGATGAACAATATTCCATTATATATATGTACCGTATCTTCTTTATCCAGTCCTCTATTGATAGATATTTAGGTTATTTCCATGTGTTGGCTATTGTAAATAGTGCTGCTGTGAACATTGTGGGACATATATCTTTTTGAATTTTGATTGTCTCTGGATATATGCCCAGGAGTAGGATCAGAGGTGGGAATAGACGGTAAATCTGTTTTTAATTTTTTAAGGAACCTACATACTGTCCTCCACAGTGGCTGGGCCAATTTACATTCCCACCAGCAGTGCAGGGGGGTTCCCTTCTCTCCATACCCTCTCCAGCATTTGTTTGTAGCAGTTCCCTTGCTTTGCACTTGTTAAAAATTGTTACGGATTTGTAACTAAAATGCATGTTATGTTTTTTAACTATCTTGAATAGGTATTCTTTTGTGTGTCCTTGAACATGAGACCTGTGCTCTCTGCTGGTATTGAGGTGCTCAAAGCTGTTAACGTGTGACTCTTCAGACTCAGGCCTGGATTTCTGGGTGTGGCTAGCTGGTCCGGCTTCTCCTCGCTGGCCCCCTGCCCCCACCCTCCTTACCCCAGTCAGAGTGAAGCTGTCTCGGTTCCTCCAGCACTTTCGAGCGTTCTCTTTGTAAAGCTCTCTTTGGGCCGACTTGCCTGCTGCCTCCACCTCTCAGCCGCGGGCTCCTACCCAGTGCAGGGCAGGAGCGGCCGTGGGCTCTGCAGCCCGACTTCGGCTCGGTGGCGCCAACGCTGTCGCCACCACACAGCTGCGTGGTCTTGGGTGCTTTCCTGAGCCGTGCTGTGCTGGGCTGCTGTCTCCTTGCTGGCCTGGTGGGACCAGCACAACCGCTTCGTGGTGCGGCCATGAGGCTCAGATGGGGCTGCCCTTGCAGGGTGGGAGCCGTGCCTGGTCCCTGGTAAGTTCTCTGACCACCACCCCAGGGGACAGCACAGCCCCGCCACGTCGTCCCCGTGCTCAGCACTCCATCCCGCTGGGGTGTGGTTTCCTGTGCCAGATTCTGCCGTGACCCCGCGGGGTCGAGGGGACATGCTGCACCCATGGGCAGCTCATGCCCTTTATGGGGCGGTGAGGGGCGGGGAGGACAGTGCCCAGCGCCTTTGCACATTCGTGGGCCCTCAGGAAATCAATAACTAAGCAACAGCCCTGTCTGTTTAATGTCTTTGACCTCAGCTTTCCTTTCCTTTTGTGAAGATCGTTTTAGCTTTTATTGGTAGCTTTGGATGAGGAGAGAAATGATAGAAAAGACCAGCTCCTGGTTGGGCCTGGGATTGTTTGGGCGCTTCTGGGGTTGGGATTTTGCTGTTTTGGGCCCCTGCTCCCTGAGGAAGAGGCCGTGCTCATGGGCAGGCCCCCAGGAGGGGGCTGTGTCCTCGGAGCCAAGGTTACAGTGGCGTCTTGAGAGAAGCACCAGGGCTGGGTGTCCCTCTTGGGGTCACGGCTGCTCCGTCCAACTTGCAGGGTTTCCCGCGTTCAGCTCCTCCTATAGCCCGGAAGCAACTTGACTTTAGTCAACAATGAAAGCAATGCAGAGGGAAAGCTTATGCAAGGAGAAGAGTTTCTGGATGGAAGTAACGGGAAAGAAGCGTTTTCAGCTCCGGTGGTGGTGATGGTTCACCCTGGCAACCCCACTGATGTTCTCAGCGCACAGAGAGCCTTTCTTTGGGGGAGGCAGGGGCTCGCTGGGCTGCCGTGATTCCTTTGTTCAAGGCCATTGGAGGTTTGGCCCATGATTAATTGCTGTAAGGTGTGTTGGATCTTCAAGGCTCAGTGGTGAATAGCAAAGACTGACTCCAGACAGGGCTTCTAGGGCAGTCACTTGGAAGCCAGGTTCCATCTCTGAGCTCGCTCCAGCCTTCCTCCACCTGCTCTGCCCTGGTGGAGCAGTGGTAATAATCAGCTTTAGCAGTGTGCCATGCACCCCACTGTCCTGTGGACTGCTACAGTTTGTTCATACAGGGGCCTGGTTCTTTCCAAAGAAAATAAGGTGGGCTGTGTAGCAATCACGAGAGCCTCTGTGTGTGTGTGTATGTGAGAGAGAGAGAGAGAGAGAGAGAGAGAAACAGCAGGCTCTTAGCACTTGGAAGTCATTTTCACATAGTTAAGATGTTAAAGATGCTATTCTATTATGAAAAACGGTTAGTTCATGTGTTTATCAGAATAATGGGTATATCCTAGGGTGACCTGGCCTTTGTAAGATGGCCAGGTACCCTGATCACCCTGTATGATGATGCCTCTGTGTGTGTTCCGAACTCTAAAAGTTAACTCAGGAGCAAGCTTCACATCTGTTCCTCGTCTTCCGTGTTTCAGGTACAGTGAACGGTTAGAGCACAGAAGTGAAGGAGGTAAATCCTGCCCTCGAGCTGTTCAGTCCATGGAGGTTTATTCCGCAGGTTCTGTTGTAACAAGTGTAACAGGAATTCACAGTGTGTCAGAGAGCAGGGGCTGGGGCCTCACAGAAGCACCCAATAAACACCTCTTATGTGGCCCAAGATCTCTCAGCTTGGTAGGTTCCTTCATTTTTCAAGTGTTTTTTTTTCTTTTTAGCACTTTTTAAGGTTTTTTTTCATCTTTCTGTTTGGAGAGTTGGATACTAAATATATATATTTAAGTCATTTTGATGCTTGAGCTCATAACTTTTAAATTTTTGTTTTCCTTCCATCTTATCTGCAGATGATTGTCTAAAAGTAAAAGCTGAGTTCTCATGATTTGAATGCGTTCACTATGGATAGTTCCCTGCAGACCTGACTTGGGACTGGACAGGGTGGGGGTGCACATTAGGTGGGCCACGGCAGTGGACTGGGACATGGCATTTTCTCCAGGACTTTGCAGTTTCTCCCCAGCCCCTCAGGCTGTGTTGCTTCCAGTCCCCTCGCTAACCTCATTTTACTTTTTAGCACGCTCAGATACCCCAGGCTTCAGATGTTTCTTTCACATTGAGAGCCTGTAAGGAGTTCTTATGTTGGTGTGTTTGCGATACGAGGAATTTTGCTAGTTGTAGCCCGGGACGATTCAGATGCAGGAAATGCCTCCTGTCGGTTCATGGGGCACCAGGCCTCCCAGCCTCACCTGGCACGTGACCTCGATAGTGACCTTCACACTCTGTGTGCCACACGCCCCCACCCCACGCTGTGTGGAGTGAGGGCTGCAAATGTCTGTCACCTCCCTCTCTCTTGGAGAAGGCGATGGCACCCCACTCCAGTCCTCTTGCCTGGAAAATCCCATGGACGGAGGAGCCTGGCAGGCTGCAGTCCATGGGGTCGCTAAGAGTCGAACACGACTGAGCGACTTCACTCTCACTTTTCACTTTCATACGTTGGAGGAGGAAATGGCAACCCACTCCAGTGTTCTTGCCTGGAGAATCCCAGGGACGGGGGCACCTGGTGGGCTGGGCTGCCGTCTGTGGGGTCTCACAGAGTCGGACGTGACTGGAGCGACTTAGCAGCAGTAGGAGCAGTCCCTCTCTCCGGGTGCCTAACACAGAAGCACTGCCTGTGATGACAGCTGTGTGGGTGGGTGGGTGGGTGACGGTCCTGGTGGGGCCTGAGCAGGTAACAGAAGGCACTGCGACCCAGACATCAGGGCTTTCCAGTCTTTTCCTTCCACTAAAGGAGGCACAGGGGAGTGTGGGCTGGGCTCTGGTTAACAAGCATTCGCCCCGCACCCAGCTAGTCTCGGGGACACATGGAGGGCTGAGACACGAGCTGCCTCTGGAGCTTGTGGCGGGAGCAGAGGGAGTGGCCATGGAAACCACATCGGGTGCCCGGACAGTCGCTCCTCATCACTCTTGGAGTCCATGTGTGGAGGCTCACCTGCTCACCAAAACTTGTTTATAGCCTTCAGGCCAGGGCTCAGGATGTTCTTCTGGTCATCTGGGGACACGGGCAGGTTAGCAGAATCCTGCAGACCCCTGGTGTGCGCGTTCCCAGCTGAGGGCAGATGGAGCAGTGCCTGCCTTTCCCGCCTGCTCTCATACTGCAGACCCGTGAAGTGTGCAGTCAGGAGAGTCCAGGTGGGTTTTTTTTTCCCTTTGCAGTTTTGTGCTTTTTATTGGTGATATTGCTGTTCATAATGGCCCATGTGCATTGTGCCCGAGCGCTGTCTCAAGTCCTCAGGCAGGACGGCTGTGATCTGCCTGACGGAGAAACTGTGTGTTAGGTGAGCGGCGCACAGGCGCGAGCTCTGGTGCTGTCGGCTGTGGGTTCAGTGTCAGCGAAGCAACGGTATATATTAAATAGCAGAAACACACATAAAGTAAGGTTCGGTACTGATCAGTTGATGACAGTCTTGTGGCCAGAGGCGTGCTGGCACCTAACTCTGTATTTGTCCTAAAAGCAGCCATTCGTCATTGACTGATTCTGTCTTCGTGGAGCCTGTATAGAGGTCAGGCACCATGAAGGACCAATCTCCCACACCGAGAGGTGGAAAATGGGCCCCAGATTCTAGAATGAGTTGGACTTACGAGGTGGGGTCAGAGCCATGGCTTTGCAGGGCTTGAAGGATAAAAGAGTAAAGCCCAGATTGGGCTTGTACAGGGAGACCCTGGAAGATGCCATCGTCCAAGGGCAGACCTGGGGGACGGGGTGGCTGTAAGGACAGGGCTACGGGCACGGGCTGCTGGGAAACTGCAAGGCAGCCGCAAGGCTACCAGAGAAGACAGAGCCCCAGCCGGGCAGGGTGGTGAGATCAGTGCCCGGGCATGTGGCTGTGTGCTCATTCCCTGAGATGCCACGCGCCCCGAGACAAGTGGGGAAACTGGAAAGTCTGGGTGTAGACGGGGGTGTGCAGAGACTGCTCCACGTGTCTGATGAGTGACCGGTTCTCCCCAAATAGACTGGGGTGCTGTTCTGGTTTACAAGCCCTGCCCGTTTTGCACCTGCACAGGATGGGAGCCAAAATGAGCCAGGTTTATGGGTTAGATTCAGGGAGGGGAGAGGAGGAGGGCGGTGAGCGAGTGTGGACCGGGTCACAAGGTGCCCCATCTTCTGCAGAGCAGGCTGAGCTCACACCACCAGTTTCCTTCATGCTTGCCCAGCACCCACGGTCCTGTAGTTCCCAGTTCCCTCGTCCTGTGACTGTCTGGGTGGAGGCTGGGGGCGGGCACACTGTGGTTCGTACAGAGGTACCAACTGCTCTCGGTTCTCCTGTGAGGGGTGGGGATGAGTGACTTCCTCTGATGGTCTGAGAGGTTCTCGCACAAGCCTGGCCTTCCAAATGCCCCATGTCTCGGACTAGGTTTCCTGCCTTTTCTCAGGGTTGGAGCTGGAGGAGTGGCTGGTCAGACGTGCACACCAGCAGTCACGGAGCCAGCCTAAACGGAGACATGCTGAGTGTAAAATCCACCACGGAGTCCAAAGACAGGGTGGATTATTAGAATTCAGTTCATCTGTTCCTTTTGTGCTTTTTTGAAATGTGAGTCTTAGAAAATTTTAAATTACATATGTGGCTTCCTGTAAATTTCTTCAGGCCAGTGTTTCATTGCTCCCTTTGAATTTCTCGAACATAATTTGAAAGTACTCTTCAGTGGTGCTACTTCCAAAGTCCAGATTCTTGGGTCCACTTGTGTGTGTTAATTCCATGGAAGTTGTACCCAGAGTGTAGCTGTTGGAAACAAAAGGAGTACAGCCGTGAGTACAAAAAAATCTCTCTGGGAGAGGAAACTTCTCCCTAAGAAGGGTGTTCTTTCTTTGTGGAAATTCTTGCGTAATTCTTTGTTGCAGTCAAGATTCACGACAGTTGTACTGGATGCCTTGTAAGGGACAGTCTTTAAGAACTGACGTAGAGGAGAGTGTTGTCTCGTGCTTTGGATTACTTAAGTTCAGTCAGATTTTTAAATGTGTAATTGTTCTTAAAAGGCCTTATTTTTTACCTTTGAAAATTATTTACCCACTTATTTGTTTGTTTGTCATTTGTCTGTTTTGGGTCTCAGCTGAGGCTGAGAGTCCTTGTCGCAGCTCGACGGTGTCTCTGTTGTTGGGACTCACAGGCTTAGGGGCTCCTCGGTATGTGGGTTCTTGGTTCCCCGACCAGGGATGCAGCCCATATCCCCTGCACTGGAAGGCAGATTCTTAACCACCGGACCGCCAGGGACATCCCATAAATGTGTGATTATTTCTCACAGGAGCACCTGACTGTGCCACTTTGAGCCAATGAGGTTTTCTTGTCCCTGAGAAAGTGACTGTTTTCAGAACCTGTGTGAACAGCGGTGTGTGAGGTAGCCTCAGTGAATACAACAGAAAAGAGGTCACCGTGACTGTTACCTGTGTGAGATGCAGGGTATGTGGTTCACGGTGGTTCATGAGGGTTGGTTGCAGCAAGGTTGGGGGAGAAATTCTGAGCTGCTGGAAACAGACAGCCTCTTTCAGGGACACTGTCACTGAGTCCATCCTGTCTTCCTGCGCGGTTGTTGAAGTATCTCAGGAAAAGGGTCCTTATGGGGAGCGTTTACAGGATAGATGGTCCCTGGTTTGGGTCCTAAAAGCTCTCACTGGATTTGACTCTGTTAGGAGGGGCGGTCAGTGTGGTTAGAGGGCCCTAGGAGGTGGAAAAGGACTTGATCCATAGAAGAAAGAATGGCTTATGTTCCCTTGAAAGCTAATTAATCATAGATTTCACTTTCCAGCTGTTACACTAATTTGTTCTAGAGTTTATCGTTCCCAAGGGGCTCTGCAGTGAGTTGCTTTGGAAGGCTTAATCGCCTGCAGCTTCCAGAGAATTGGCCCCGTTTATGAAGGCGACTGACTTTCTTGGATAAAACTATGATTTACCAGATGTCATTGTAGCCACAGTTACTCATCTTTGCTTCATGTTGAATAATACAATTCAGTCATCCATGAGCTTAGCTGCCCAGACGGGACAGAGAGTGCTCCTGGGCAGGCCTGTAGAAAGTAGGCCACCCCACATCCATCTGAGCGGTATGGCTTTTCAGGGGGGCTTTCGCAGGTTCACAGTGAGCATCCTTAGCCGACTTCCTAGGAGTAGTGAGTGTCAGCATCACCATTATTTCCAGCTAAGGAGACAAGCTCACAGAGTCTTGTGGCCCCAAGTGATGAGGCCACAGCTGAACACGGCCCTCTGCCCTGCAGACCTTACCTCGTGAGATCGTCCGGCTGCCATGCCTCCTGGATCCTGGTCCCCAGCTCGTCATGAGGAGCTGACTCAGGAACGAGAGGCTGCTGAGTCAGAGCTGACAGCCTTTCTCCAGCTCTCTCCTCATAATTGACTTCTGTCGACTGCCAAGCAGCCCTCTTAGTCGGCAGCTGGTAGAACTCTCAGAGCACTTGAGGAGGCTTGTGCATGCAACTCGCCAGTGATCCAGTTATGTGAGAAGCATTTCATCTTAGCTCTGTTACGGTATCACTGTTTCATCTCCGGCCAACCAAACCAAAGAATCGGCGAGAAGCACCTTCTGTCAACAAGTTAACTTTTTAAAAAATATATTTCTTTATTTGGCTGTACTGGATCTTAATGGCAACACCTGGGGTCTTTAACCTTCCCGTGGCACGTGGGATTTTTGGTTGCAGCATGGGAACTCTTAGTTGTGGCATGTGAAAGCTAGTTCCCTGATCAAGGATCGAATCTGAGTCCCCTGCTTTGGGAGCCCACAGACACGAAGTTAACTTAGCCTAACCTCTAGTAGGTTTCCTTGAATAACTCTCCTGACCTTTATTTTGCATTGAATGGATATGTAACCGGCCGAGAATGAGAGGGATGCTGGTAAGACAGCTGTTGCAATAGTCCTGGCAGACTCAAAGCTTGTTCCATGAGCAACCCAGCATCTGCTTCAAAGTGTCAACAGAGAAGTTCAGCATTATGTTCAGATGGAAGGGGGAGAGGTACATAGATGCAAGTCCTTTCCTAGGAATTTTTTGAGACATGTTTCTCATGAGTTACACAGTTTGGGTAAGAATTATACCAGTTTTGACAGGGTTATGGGAGGGAGTCCTGAAAACTTTGTCCCGCAGAGCTGGTTTCAGTCGGATAGGTGGAGTGAGCCTCCATGCCGGACAGGAATTCCTGCCACTGCCCATGTGCCCTGGTCACGTGCTTTGGGGGGAACGATGCTGAGCCGATGTCCCAACCCCAGGGCTCAAGCTTCTACCTCTTTCCCGACCCTGGGCTGCCGGCACTTTGCTCAGGTCCGCATGCCAGTGGCAGCCTGGCCCAAAATCAGAGTTAAACTTTACAAGTTGTGTAATCTCGCTTCGCTAATATGTTTCCAACTTCTGGAAGTTTTCAAAGGAATAGCAGGTGGTATGTGTTAATTTCAGAGAAACAGGCGTGTGGGCTGTAGAAGTCATAGGGAAAAAGGATTGTGGATTGAGGTCTGATGTTGGATCTTAAAAAAAAAGTGATGAAAGTTTTTATCTAAATTACTGGTTATCGAGCTGATTCTAGAAAGAAAGAAATCATTTCTCAGGGATGAAAAAACAAGCAGTACTCCTCCTTGTGGGTGGAGAGCTATCCCGGAGAGCCTTCCGACCTGGCGTTAGTGCACGTGGCCTGGCCACCTCTCCTGGTAAAAGCTGAGATGTGAAGCAGAGCCCCAGCCTTGCTATAACCCTCCTCCTCAGAGGAGACTTTTCACTTACTACTTAGGGGTCTGCTGGAGTCTCGTCTCTCCTTTCCTTATCTTTGTGTTGTCAGCATCCTGTACTTGGTTAGGTACATAGCCTTTGAATAGCACTTCTTTTTAAAAAAGTGTCATCCTCTTGGGGTGGCAGGGGGTGGGAGGGAAGCTCAAGAGGGAGGGGGTATATGTATGCTTGTAGCTGATTCAGGTTGTGGTACAGCAGAAAACACAACATTGTAAAGGGATTATCCTCCAGTTAAAAGTAAATAAAAAGAAATGAGGGGCAAGGAACATTGGAAACAAGGCAGGAAAACGTTGAATTATTTGCAGGAGATATTCTGTATAACTATATTCCAGAAGACAGATCCAATTGGAAATAGCAATCCCAGTTTATTTATGAAAATGAACTGAAAGATTGTTAGGATCATTTAAACACTTTCATAAGGTAAGAACAGAAGCGGACAATGAAATCTAACAGCACTTGCAACGGAAATAGAAAATGCCTGAGAATAATTCCAAAAAATGTTTAGCATTATGAGAAGAAAGAAACCCAAGAATTAGTGAATAATGTAAAAGAAAACTTGAGTAAGCAGAAAACTATATCTAGTTCCTTGGGATATCTTAATATTGTGAAACAAGCTAAACTATCAGTTTAAGACTAACTCAAATAAAATGTCAGTGGTTTTGTTTAAAAAAAATTCTCATTGTCGTGCATGTTGTATTGCTGTTCGGTACTAAGCTGAGTCTCCAAATAAAGGGAAATTGGGGGATTCTGTTTTCAGTTACATGTTTTAACAGGGTCTGTAGCTACACCTCTGTACTTTTGCTGGTTTATGTAGATATTAATGATAGCAATCACTGAAGGAAAAACTGTGTGAGAAACATAGCAGTCTCGCAGGGAGCACGCTTTGCTTTTCCTTCCAGCCGTCTGAACTTGTTTGGACTCTGACAATTTCCTTACCATGAAGCCTGAAGAATTGCTATAGAACAAAGAAGTCAAGTGATCATTACTGGTTTGGCAGCAAGAATTTAAAAACATCAAGTCTCTTTTACCCATGGTTTGTAATAGCCCATAGCTATTGTTGAAAGTGGAAAATAGAGAATTTTAAAAGGCAAAGACATTCTGATGTTTCTTTCTTGTTCTTTTTTCTACTTTGGTTTTTGGAAAGCACAGTAGTTATCAAAGAGCATACACCATTTTGTATTGTATCCTATTATCTTTATTTAGCTTTATAGCATAAGAATTTTTCTGTGTTTCACAGATTTCATGAGGACATGAGACATGCATTCATTCTTTCAGTCGCTGGGAACCTTTTATTGATTGGCTGGTTTTTGGCTGTGCTGGGACTTTATTGCTGTGTGTGAGCTTTCTCTAGTTGCTGTGAGTGGGGACTACTCTTCGTTGCAGTGTTTGGGCTTCTCTTTGTGGTGGCTTCTGTTGTTGGGGAGCACAGGCTCTAGAGCATGGGCTTAGTTGCTCTGTGGCATGTGGGATCTTCCTGGATCAGGGATCGAACCCATGTCCCCTGCACTGGCAGGCAGATTCTTATCCACTACAGCACCAGGAAAGTCCTGAGGGCTTTTTCTGTGCCTCAGAGTCCCAGGACATGGGAGGGGTAATAACCTGGATCATGATCAGGGTCACACATCACCATGAACTCTCAAGTAACTTTATCTGAAAGCTCCATTCCCTAGCAGCTGCTTCCTCATTTTAAATCAAAGCAGTCGTATGGGTTGATTTTATTGTCTGTTTCACCTAACTTTGTACAGATCAAGGAGTCCCTCTGTGAAGGAGTCAGAGCCTCAGCTGGGCATGGTCAGGAGAGTGGGGCAGTTCATGGTAGGCAAGGGGACCCACGAGAGACCTGGCCACCGTGGTGCACGGAACGAACCCCAGCCCCGCCGAGGACAGAGTTCATGAGAATCTGTACCTGTCGGTAGCCTCCGGTTGATATTGGAGGAGAGACTTGGACTTGACTGATGAGGCAGCGACATCCGGCTGCCGCACCTCCTGCTCATCCCCGGTCGGTCCTCAGGTGCGGTGAGTGGTGTGGCTCACCTCTCACTGGTGGGGATGCCTCGAGTCCCGGCCCGGCCCGGATGCATTCCCCACGGCGAGCCTGGTCCCTCGGCCCATCCATACTCCATTCTTCCTGTCTGCTAGAGAGATCAGTGCTGCCCATGCCATGACTGACAGAATGCTGCTGGGGCTGTGCTTGGCACGTGGTGGCGTGAGACTGATCAGCCAGCGAGTCACCCCATCCCAGCGTCTGTCTGTGCTCTGCGGCCTTCCCCAGCGCACTTGTCAGGTGGGCTTCTGTGGCGGTAGGGTGGGGCTGCGGGCTGACCGCCGTCCTAAGGACGTGCCTAGGCTCAAACGGCCCAGTGCTGAGGGACACGGTCTCCGTCCTGCATCTGTCTTCAGAGCCTGTCTCCTGAGAGCACACAGCCTCGCTCCCTTACCTGGGTGCATGTCCTTTAGCCCAGCAGGGGTCTTCTTGTTTTCAAATTTGATTTTTCAATTAATTTTTTTAATTTAATGAAGTGTAGGTGATTTACTGTGTTGTGAAGGTTTCAGGTGTACAGCAAAGTGATTCAGTTACACATACATACATATGTATATATTCATCTTCCTTCTTTTCCTTTATAGATTATTACAAAATACTGACTATAGCTCTCTGTGCTATAGCAAAGGTCCTTGTTGTTATCTATTTTATGTATCGTAGTGTGCTTCTGTATCTTAATCTGTCCGTCCCCCATCCCTTTTCCCTTTTAGTAATCATAAGTGTATTTTCTGTATCTGTTAGTCTGTTTCTGTTTCACAGATAAGTTCATTTTTGTCATATTTTAGATTCTACACATACATGATATCATGTCATTCTCTGACTCACTTCCTTTAAGTATGATAATCTCTAGCTCCATCCATGTTGTTGCAGTTGACATTATTTCATTCTTTTTTATGGTTGAGTGGTATTCCATTGTATATATGTACCATATCTTCTTCATCCATTCTTATTTAGGTTGCTTCCATATCTCAGCTATTGTGAATAGTGCTTTTACGTATATTGGGGTGCACACATCTTTTCAGGAGAAGGATATGGCAACCCACTACAGTATTCTTGCCTGGAGAATCCCTTGGACAGGGGAGCCTGGTGGGCTGCTGTTCATGGGATTGCACAGAGTCGGACATGACTGAAGTGACTTAGCATGCATGCACACATGCATTGGAGAAGGAAATGGCAACCCACTCCAGTATTCTTGCCTGGAAAATCCCAGGGACAGAGGATCCTGGTGGGCTGCTGTCTATGGGGTCACACAGAGTCGGACACAACTGATGCGACTTAGCAGCAGCAGCATCTTTTCAGATTAGAGTTATCTCTAGATATATGCCCAGGAGTGGGATTGGTGGATCATATAGTGTTTCTATTTTTAGTTTTTTCAGAATCCTCCATATTGTTCTCCATAGTGGCTGTAGCAATTTTTCATTCCCACTAACAGTGTAGGAGATTTCCTTTTTCTCCACACCCTGTCCAGCATTTGTTATTTGTAGACTTTTTATTATGGTCATTCTGACCAATGTGAGGTGATACCTCATTAAAGTTTTTATTTCCATTTGTCAGTAATTAGCAATATGGAGCATCTTTTCATGTGCCTGTTGGAGGCCTTTTTAAACAACTCCATGTTGAATGAGAATGTATAGACGGAAGAGTGTACATGGTCTGCCTGCTGCATGCTCACATTAGCAGTGCCCAGATCAGGAAACAGAGTTTACCAGCATCCTGTAACTTTTCTGGTGTCTCCTGCTGGAGACCACCCTTCGAGAACCCCTGATAGGAAGGCTTGCCCTCGGTCATTCCTGGGTGTGGGAAAGACATCAGGGAGGGAAGGCGTTACCCATGGTTGGGGGGTGTCTGCTGCTATGGGTCTGGAACCCCACCCCTCCTCTTGGTTAATTCTTTCTTTCTTTACATCAGGGTAGTGTGAAGAGGCAGAGGGAGAGCCATTAAATAAGAGTCTTGAGACTGGACTTCTAGGGGGGCTGCAATAGATCTTCACTTTTTCTCTCTCCAAACTCATCTCTCAGCTGTGGTTTGAGTTGATTTTTCGTTACACAACAGTGATCACTGTATTTTGTCACCTGACAGGCATGCTGTTTAGGGATGCAGAAACGCACGAATACCCACCCGGAAACTTCCTGACCTTCATTCTCCCAACTCTGAGTCAGGGATGGGGGTGGATCCGTCCTCAGCCACCATGTCCTATGGGTCAGAGGTAGCCCTGGAGCGTTGTGCTGGGAGTACTGGAGGGAGATCCTGGCCCTGGGCAGAAGGGCTTCAGCAGGGGTCTGGAGTACCAGGTACCTGCCTTGCATGGTCCCCGTGGCTCTTCTGTCCTTCTCCTGGATGGCTCAGCCCTGGGCTGTGAGAGTGGAGGTGGGTACAGCTTACAGACTTGCACCAGGGGTCTCCCTTCGTCACACACATCTGTGAGTTCATGCCTGCACTCCACTCCCCACTTCCTTCCAGTGGGTGGAGCTTCAGGAGGGCCGTGAGAGCCAGCTGGTGACCTTGGATCCTTCTCCCAGTGTGTGAGCACAGCTGGACCACGTGGGCAGATGGAGAGCTTGACTGCTAGAAGAGCCCATGATAAGTGGTCTCTTGTGTAGTACTTAGAGCTGACGAGCAGGATGTCTTATCCATTGTGGGGTGGTATTCAGTCATTGAGTTATTTCTGACTCTTTGCGACCCCATGGACTGCCCCACACTAGGCTTCCCTGTCCTTCACCATTTCCCAGAGTTTGCTCAAACTCTTGTCCATTGGTCAGTGATGCCATCCAACCATCTCACCCTCTGTCACCCCCTTCTCCTTCTGCCCTCAATCTTTCCCAGCACCAGGGTCTTTTCCAGTGAGTCAACTCTTCGCATCAGGTGGCCAAAGTGTTGGAGCTTCAGCTTCACCATCAGTCCTTCCAATAAATGTTCAGAGTTGATTTCGTGTGGGATTGACTGGTTTGATATCCTTGCTGTCCAAGGGACTTTCAAGAGTCTTCTCTAGCACCACAGGTCAAAAGCATCAATTCTTTGGCACTCAGCCAGTGTGTTAACAAGTGGCTGTGGGGGAGCCCATAGAAAAGGATGCTCCCATTTTAGGAAAGAGAAGACAGAGGTCAAGGGAGGTGGGGCTGAGGTGGGGAACAGGATGCTGCCTCTCTCTCCTCCATCCACTGCTCGTGTGGCTTGAAGAATGGGTGTGATGATATCATCATTGTTTTTCCATTTACTGAAAAAATTTTAAAGCTCCCGTGTAAATGTAAGGAACTTGAGAGCCATAGACAGGCGTTCCTTTTAAGTACAGTGGTGGTGGTTTTTGATGTATTTCCCTGCTTTATTACATACGATCTAGTTTTAAACTGTGGAATTAGGGTTATTTGGGGAGAACAGAGAGAAAACATAAAATGTTAAAATACCATGAGTCATATTGATTGGCGTGAACACAAGATGTTAAAACTTCTAAAAGACCTTGTGCTGCAGTAGACAAGAGGGGGGATGGGGTTTGGGTAATATTTATTTACACATTTATTTGGCTGCACTGGGTCTTAGTTGTGGCACAGGGGTACTTTCCTACCTTTGGTTGCAGTGAGTAAACTGTTAAGTTGTAGCATCTAGGCATCCAGTTCCCTGATCAGGGATTGAACCTGCCCCCTGCACTGGAAGGGTGGAGTCTTAGCCGCTGGACCAGCAGGGGGAGTCCCTCATGTCCTTTTTTTTTTTTTTTTTTAACGGCCATTCGCATTTTATTCACGACAGCTTCTTCGAACACTCACATCCTGTCTGGGAACAGAAATGTACAGCATGAGCTTAAATAACTTTCATACAGTATGTACAGTCATTGGCCAACGTACAAAACGTATATACACCTGTGCGACCAGCCAGCGGAGGAGCTGAGCCAAACACAGCTCTGCGCCCGGGCAGGGGCTGGCTACAAAAGAGCTGGTGGGCAGGGCGGGGGTCTTCTCTGACCCTCGGCTCCCCCAGAGCGGTCCCTGCTGCCCTGTAGGGCCCTCGGGACAGGTGTTCAGAGGGCCGGACCAGGGAGCTGTGGGGGCCGGAGCACCTCTGAGCCCCGGGGAGCAGGGAGGAGAGCAATGTAAATAAAGTGAAGTGAACGATCAATTGAGATAACTCACTACCCAGAGCATGGAGTCTTAGCCACTGGACCAGCAGGGGGAGTCCCTCATTCCTAGTTTAAATGTAAATATTCAGTGATATTAAGACAATTAAAAGGTCATATGTAGGATCTGCACAAAGTGAACGTCCAGACCCAGTTTTTTATCTTCAAAATTTCAGGTTAGGATCGTGAGATGCGTACATTTCTGTATTGGAAAGAAGTTGTGTGTTAGTGTTAAAAGGGTGTTTTTAGAAAACCATGCAGAATTCAGGCCCAGACATCTTCATGGGGAGGCTGGGATTCTCGCTGGGGAAGTGGTTCTCCAGCAGGTGGTTCCCAGGCCAGGAGCGGCTGCGTCCTGGAAACTTGTGAGGATCACATTCCCAGTTTTTAGCCCAGAGCCGGAATGACTGAATCAGAAATGGGGTGGGGGGGATGGTTGGCCCAGCCCTGGGTGTTTGTGAGCCTGTGATGTGTGAGCACCGCCCTGCCAGGGAAGTGGGGGCTAAGTGCCGTGCTGACCAAATTTAGAGAGAAGCACTGACTACTGAAGACACAGCTCACGTCCTGACGGAAACACTGCAAGTGCCCGTCCTGGTCGCGTCTCTCCCTTGTCTTTGCATGTTAGTTACCGGCCGAGCGAGAGGTTGGCGTTTCTGTTGGAGGGAATTCTTTCCCAATGCAGTTCCTCCCTGTTTCATCCTTCATAACCATGTTGTCATTTTCTTCTCTTATTATGCTTGTCGTTTAAAAATGTTCGCATCATCCTTTGGATTGGGGATACATATGCATTGTTTTTAACAGTGTTTGAAGAAGTAAAATATTGGAATGATTGAGCAGCTTTGCAGCTATCTGCTGGGAAGGTGGATATACAGAATACATAGTTACAAAGGGTTTGTGTCCTTTCCTCAGGGCCTAGATAAATGTCTTTCAGAGACTGAAGTTTTAAAAGTGAAATGTGTTTTTTAATACTTAAAAAGTGGGTTGTGTTTCTTGCAGTGTTTACATATTTTATAAAACCTAATTACTTGGGTTTTTTCAAGGCTCCACCCCATCAATGTAGGATGATGCTTTCATTTCCACTGTGATTCTAGACAAGGCGGGCCAAGCCCCAGATGAGTTGAAGGCGTAGACCCAGGGCCTTGCCCACATCTCAGGTGGGAGTGGTGGTAGAAGGGGCTTCCTTCTGCCTCTGCCCGCTGGGACAGGGTGCTGCTACCCGGGTGCTCTCTGGTCCTCTTGCGAAGAAGACAAAGTGATTTTCCAGACAGTTGAGAAGAAAGGCAAAGAACCCCTGATCTTACTGAGGCCATGACCTTAAGCCTTGAGCTCAGTATGTGTTTGCCTTCCTGGAGAAGTGGATTTACTTTCTCCTAACCTGGCCCTGTCTTGGCATTTGAGCCTGTGTCACAGAGGAGGTAGTCACCATTGTAGATGCATTACAATCTCTTTCTCAGAGGAGGGCGTGGTTAACATCTTCTGTGGGTTTGTCGCAAAGGAACTTTAAGGTCACACGCACACTAAAGTCTTAAGGTAACCGAGGCCTCTGCTGTGCAGTGTTAGACCTTGTCACATCGCAGAGTGGAATACACGTGGCTGCCATGGATCAAGACACTTAAAGCCCTCTGAAGCCTGTCGATGAAAAATGAATCAATAGTTGATCTAAGAAAGAAATGGGAAATTTTATTCGAGCCAACCTGAGGATTATAACCTGGGATATGGTCTTTCAGAAAGCTCTAGCATCACCATCCTGTTAGTGGTCAAGGCACAGTTAGATGTGTTTTTGAGACAAACGGTTGGATGTCAGATGATGTGTTGATAGTTTGCACAACCCAGATCCACACATGCAGAGTTAGTTGGGGGTCATCCAGACCCCTCATGGGATTAGGAAGGAATGTCGTCTCCTGAGGAGGTCTGGTCAGTGCAGACTCACCATGCACTGAAGGTGAGCGGGGAGGTCAACACAGGCAGAGGAGCATATAAGTTTTTCTTGTCTCGCCATGAAGTATGAATTTTATTTCATCAAACTAAAGACCCAGCCAAGGGTTCATCAGATTTTAGAACTTTCAGTGTTTTCTTCACCCTGATTTCAGGATGACAAGAGAAGAATGAATTGGGACAGTCCAGTTTTAGTGACTGATGCTTTTTATGTCTTCTAAAAGAAAAATGTTTTCTATAAATTCACAAAACTGTGGGAAAATATTGATATGTATGATATATCAGTGTATATCATATGAAATATAAATGTGTATCACATAAAATAGCATATATATCATAAGACATAAAAAATGCAAAATATGGAAATGTGTCATTTATCAACGCATTTTTTGCATACTTATACTTTATGTAAGTATCATAAAATATAACAAAAATAAAATGTTTCATAAAAATCATACAAATTATGTGCTATATCAATATATGTCATTAAGTGCATAAAATATAAAACATATATCATGTAAGATATATCACATAAAATATAACCTGAAAATATAAAATATGTATCATGAAATGTTGTAGTATGTGGTATATTAACATATATCATAGCTATATCATATTGATATATAATACCATAGTATTATTCTCATTTTACAAATGAAGTACATTCATGTCATAAGTATGAACTGAACTGCCTTTGTTCTTGGATTCTGCTGGTTTAGGTCTCTCGCAGATTGGATGTGCTTAGGAATTAAGAATCCAGTGCAAGAGTTTTGGGGGTTTATGGCTTCTCGGTCATTACTACTTTTCTTTTATAAATAAATTAAATTCGACATTGGTGTTAAAGCCAGGGTGTATCCCTTCCCTCACCCCACGTCTGCCCCTGTGCGTCAAGCCCTGCAGTGGGTCTGCTGAGAGCTGCCGTCTCTCTTGGCTCTGGGCAGGATTTTCAAGGTTGCAGAGTAAGACCTGTCAGCTGACACTTGCTCACAGGAGAGCCATTAAGAGGGTGGTGGCCAATGTCAGGACAACCTCGCAGCTGCAGGCGAGTCACCGGGTTTCACTCACAGCCATGTGAGCTGTGTGCGGAGATCTTGTGATCAATTAATTGGCTACTTCATAATCTCCGGCCGGGCCACTATGGAGTGAGTCAGTCCGAGCCACTCAGCCTGTCCAGAGTCTTCTTTTGTAACCGGAGCACAAACCTAGGAACAAAAGTAGGAAGTGGGGCTTGGACTTGTTGGATTCTAATGGCTTTGCTGAGGGCCTGCTTTACAGAGTAAGGCATGCCTCCGACTTCCTAAATCAAGGGGCTTCGTTTACGTAACAAGTGAATGTTCCTTTTTTTAAAAAAAAAGCTTCTGAAAGAGGAAATTAGAGGGTTACTGCCAAGAAGCTTGTGTCACCTACCAGCTCCTCTGTACAGGAAGTACAGGTATCACAGGGACAGCCGATCACTGCGGAAACCCCTCCAGCCACAGGACCTTCCAAGTCCATGAGGACAGTCAGAACCACCTGGAAGAGGGCTGACCTGCTGGGAGATGTGTGGCTGCTCGGCCAGGACCACAGCCCAACCTGAAGGCTGGCGGGACGCAGCCCAGGGTGTGAGTGATGGGCAGCCGCACAGGATGCTTTTTTGTGCAAGGACTCAGAAGCATGCCAGAGCAGGCAGGAGCCCCGAGGCCCCGGAACTCAGCAACAGGTTTGAAACTTCTGTTCTGTCTCAGAGAAATTCTCACTGGGCACCGGGGAGGTAAATCATGGTGATCTGAAAGTTGGGTTTGCAGACAAGCCCTGTCCTTTACAGAAAAGGTACAGGATGGGTGTTTTCTAGCAGCTGTTTGGGTCCTTCTGCCCACGTGCTCCTGAACCTCCCTCTGCTCCTGCTGGATCCACCAGGAAGCAGTGAGTGCCGCCTGTCCTGGGGGGAAGCTTGAACTGTGCAATCTCAGGGCTCACTGGGAAAAGGAGGCGCAGCCCCAAAGGACCAGTGCGTTGACAGACAGGGCCCGGATGCCTCACTTCTCAGTCTGGCTGGTGGACAGAGAGCTGGGTGTTTCTGGCTGGAGGTAGGGTGGTGAGGGAGAGTCCAGGCTTCCCCTTCTGGAAAATCCTTTCCATGGGAAGGAAGATGTTAGGATGAACCAGTGTTTGTAATGCAGCCCATCAAAGGAATATGTATTATACTCGCTATTTAATTGCTACTTAATTGTTTCATTCATTTTGGAAGAATTCACTAATTTTATTAGTGGTAACTCTTAGTTGAAACATTAAGGAATTTTAGTGCATATCAGTGAAACAGAAAAATACTTTGGAAATTGTATTTCATTCCAAAATATTCAGTAAGGCCAGAACAAAGTAAGCTCCTATTTTCGTGTAAAAGTAAGTTTCTAAATCCACTTAAGTGTTGTTACTTTTTTCCTTATAGAATTTTTCTCAGCATTAACATGGTTTATCAACTGCTTACCCCATAAATATAGTTCTTGGTTGTTGATTAATAATCAAGATATGATTTCCATCATGTAAAAATCATGATATTTCTTCAATGGAAACAATAAAATGGTACAGAGTTCACTGCAGGATAAGTTGGAAACCCCATGCTGTCCACTCAATATAGAGATGTGACTCTTCAGCTAAGAATTTCACTGTTATACCATCTGTGGTGTTTCCTATGTGGAAAGGATGGCTGAATGACAGCAGAGCGTGGTGGATCCACACTTGGTCATGTTGGGTGTGGATCCAAATCTGATCCTGATCCCAGCTCTGCTGCCTGGAGGCTATGTTAACCCTGGCTGGTCCCCTGCTCTTTCTGCATCTCATTCTCAACTGTTCAGATGTGTAGCTGGTTCGGATTGCTTTTGAAATTCTCTCCTCCTCTAGGATTCTACAGGGTAGCTTCGAGACATTCTGAATTTCCTATTTTTGTTGCTCAGACAATTCTTGATTCCCTGAGTAGGTCTGTGGAGCACTGGGGCTGGCACCCACATGAGAAGATGACACTCAGGGCGTCACCAATTGTTGCCGAACTTCTTAAGTTTTCGTTATGAGCTTCTGCTTCCCACTCTTGGTGAATTTGCTTTTTTTTCAGTAGGATTTTAATCATTACTCTTTTAAACGACACTTTAAACTTAATGAAACCTTTTCACGTGCATTTCCTCCTTTCCTTAATTTTTAACTTCCTTTAGATTTACTTCCTAGATGCTGAGATGGTTTTAGACTTCTGTACAGTGATGACGTGTGGCATTTAGTTGGAATTCATCTCTGGTCACACCAATTGTCTTGGCTTCATTTCCACTTTCTCTTCCCCTTTTACAGTCTTGAAAAGGTGGCCGTTGTTTGCAGGATGGTGCTTTTTTCCCTGAATTTCTCTAGGAGTTGGGCTGGTCTTGGGTAGAGTGCATTATTGATAGGAGCTTGTGCCCCAAGGATCTGGCTCCAAGTGCTCACGAGGTACCTGTGTGGCCAGGTCAGGTGGCAGCCAACCAGGTGTGACTCCCAGTGCCCGCTTGGCTCTTGGGTATCTTAGATCAACAGTTTCGCGTGGTTGTCATAGCTGGGCACACTGATAAGTAAGTTTTCTTTCTTTCTTTTTCGTTGCTCATGATTTTCCACTTAGTCAAACGTGAAGAGATAGATTCCATAAATGCAGTGGAAAGGTTCCAGGTATCTAACAGTGGCATCATGTAAACCTGGCACAATGCAGGGCAGAAAGAAGCACTGGATCTTCCCACTGTGGTTCTTGTGGGATGAGAGATTTCAGGATAGAAGTCGTCCTGCCTAGACCTTCGCTTCTACTCTCTTTAACCTCTAGAATGTCAGATACTGGTTTTCAGTATATTTCACAAAATTCCAGACTCAGCACAAACCTGTAGAGTTTGATGAGGCATCATAAGTAGTTTGCCAATAAAACATTCTTTGCTGAAACTCAGTTCAAATCTAGGAACTGTGAACTGTGATGTGGGACATCAGCTACAGTTGCTTCCAATCTGCTGTCTTAAAGATGCTAATAACTTGACTTTTCAAACTTTCCCAGCAAATTAAATCCATCCATAGGGGTGTTTATATGCAGAATCTGGGAGGACTTGCCTAGCTTATCTTGCAAATTCCCTAGCTTATCTTGTAAATCTTATAAATTGCTATTTCTCTTATGGCACAAGAAAATTTGATACAGCCTTGCCTTAAAAAGTGTGCCCCCAAGTGAAATACCAACAAGGAACTCTCCTCAGTGTTATGTGGCAGCCTGGATGGAAGGGGAGTTCTGAGGAGAATGGATACATGTTTATATATGGCTGAGTCCCTTGCTGGTCCACCTGAAGCTATCACAAAATTGTTAGTCGGCTGTACAATTCAAAATTAAAAGTTAAAAAAAAGCTAAACATGCCCCACACGTGGAGAGGAACTGAAACAGCCCTTCAGAGTCAACGGTGCTTGAAGTTTCACATCTTGACGTTTGGGTTCAGAAGAGATCCACCGTGGCTGCTTTAGGAGGGAAGGAGAGAAGGAGTGAATATAGATCTCTGATATGTCTGTGATTCAGATGAACCTATTATATTAAAAAGCATAGAGCCTTTGCTTGTTTGTGGAAGATGCTTACAGAGAAAACAAGTACATAAACCAGGGTGTTTCTTCCCCAGCGCATGCTTCACGGAGATGAGCTGACTACAGCCATACAGCCGTCTATGTTTAGAGTAGTTAGAGTTCCTGAAGGTTTTAATAAAAGGCTTCTAACGGGGAGTATAAGGCAGGGTGGGCTGAGGTGGGGAGTGTTTGTATCACGCTCTTCACTGAGAAACACTGTGCAAAACTTCCTGCTTGGGAAATCAGCTGCTGGACAGGTTGAGTGCGGGTGCAGGCACAACCCCACCCGGGTCAGCGGACGGCCCCGTGCTGGTGACCAGCCCCACGGGGAGGCTGCGGACCTGGGGTGCCTCTTCTCGATGCCCTGGGTGTCACCACCGCAAGCTCCCTGCTTCCCTGCCCTTTCCGCTGACTTCTTGTGCCACGAGGAGTTTTCTTTGACTCGTTAAGAGTTTATTTCCACTGGTTGATGGTTGGGATTTGGGGATGTAATCTGAGGACAAGTGAACGGTGGAAGGAATGCAGTGGTATCATGGTGTTGGCAGAGGCATGTTGCCCTAGGTTCAGAGAACGTTCCCCTTTTCTCTGATGCCCGTCTCTCGGGGGTGAATCAGGACAGCCTCTGAACGGAGGCTGCTGTATCCACGCTGCCAGCTGACTGGCTTAGACCCCACCTGGGTGTTATTTTGAGGATAAGCAGGGTAAAGCCCCGTTATTAGTCACTGTAGGGAAGAGTGTTGAGAGTGCTCCAGGCAGAAGGCAAATCACTTTGGCTCTGGCGCCCACAGGCCAAGTGCTGGGTGGCTGCTGATGGGTCCCCCTCCCCAGTGCCTCCTGCAAGCTCTGCTCGGCCGGATGGACTGGGGGGGATGAAGTGGCCACGACTCCTGGGTTTCCTGTGACTCCTTTGTGAGTCAGGCCACGGCGCAGCCTCATCCTTTCATTATTACAGTAGCAGAAGCTGAATAACCTCTGAACAAGGGGAAGCAAGCCCTGGCGGGAGTCCGTGAGAGCCATAACCCGTGACCCGCCGGATACTGTCATTAGACTCCCAACCAAAACTCACCAAGGGAACCCAGCCGGCGGGATTCCCGGCAGTTCTCCCCCACTTTTACAGGACCCTGAGTGTATGTGGGATGTTGCATATCAGGTGTTCAACCATCAGTCAGAATTGTATAATTTGCAGGGTTTGCTCCTCCTCTTAATCTCTCATCTTTCTTAGTTTAGAAAGGCTTTTCTTTTTTTAAAAAACAAAACAGCCCACTACTCTCAGGTCTTTACAGAACAGATGTGAATTAGAATGCTATTTTTTTTTTCTCACTATGTATAACATTTTCTTTCACTTTCATTCCTCACCCTCCCCAAAGGTAAACAAAAGAAAAAAATTAAAAAACCAAAACCTTGGTAGAGCTAAGCTAGTTTTCCCATTTAGTGATTTTCTTTCTTTTTTTTTTTTTTTTTTAACATCTCACCCCTGACGTGAGAACGTAGACTGTGGCACCAGATTTAAGGCGAGCTCCTGTGAGCTGGGATCTTCCCTGCCTTAATCTCACGATCTCAGGGCTTGTCTCCCTTGAAACCCACTGTGTCTTCGGGATCATTGCCTCCTCTTTCCGTGTTTCTCTTTTCTCTTCTAAAAGAAATTAAAGTGGTGGATCAGGTGAGTGATTCTGCAAAGATGTGTGTTTAAAAATGCAGGTTCCTGAGCCTCACTCCAAAGCCACTGGAGTAAAAGTCCTGAAAGTGGAGCTAGGGAAGCTTTCTTTACTAAAAACAAACGCAGAGATTTTCTGGGGTGGTTCTAGTGATGAGTCATGTCTGCAGCCCCCCAATGGGGTGTCTGGTCCCCTCCAGTTCCAGCATCCTGATTGTCTGTCAGGGATCAGTGGGACCCAGAGATGTCAGACAGATGTGAGGACATCCCTTGGCAACCACAGGAGTCAGAATGATCTCAGCGGTCGTTTTTTTTCTATCTGGAGAGCAAGCTGTGTGAGTATTTGAGGAAGCGTGTTCTCAGCAGTGGGAGGAGTGAGTACAGAGATCCCAAGGCAGGAACATGCGTGGTGTGCACCCTAAACAGTGATGCCCGAGGGACACAGATGGCATGCGGTCCTCCGTGGGGCAATGAATGGGCGGAGGTATGCGGGTGGTCCAGGCAGCAGCTATGCACATGGTGTGGGCGGGAGGCGGGAGCTGTCCATCCCCCAGAGTCTTACCTACTGGCCTTCGCTTGATAATAAACATTCCTGCTATTGGAGCCTCTCTTCTTTGTATCTAACCTTTGTTCTCTCCAGGCAGCGACTACTGCCTCAGTGTCAACTGCTTTTACAGCAGGTGGTGGAGGACTGGGGGCTGCTGCTGAGCATGGACAGGCCCCAGGGGAGGTGGCCTGCACTTCTGCTGAGCAGGGACAGAGACCTTGAGTGGCTGCATCCAGCACTCAAATAACATGTTCTTGGTTCTCATCATCACAGGAGATTCTCTAGCAGACTAAATGATCCTCAGAATAATCCTACAGCAAAGTTTAAAGCCAGTTCTTATTACTCAAAGTTCCTACATTCTGAAGTCCCTTGAACACTGACTTTTTTCTTTTTAATATAGACTGTGTTTCAGAGCAATTTTAGATTCATTGAAAAATTAAGCCTGAAGGACAGAGCCCCTGTCTCCTCCCTGCCCCACACTCACACCTCCCCTGCTGTCATCATCTGACACCAGGGTTGTATGTGTGTTACAGCTGAGGAGCCTGCAATTGACATATCATCCTCACCCCAATCTGTGCTTTACATTTGAGGTTCACTCTTGGTGGTGTTCGTTCTGTGGGTTTGGACAAATGTATAAGGATGTGTACCCATTCATATGCTTCCCTGGTGGCTCAGTGGTAAAGAATCCACCTGCCAACACAGGTCTTGCATAGGTTAAATTGCTTCTTGGAAGATACGAATAAGAGTTTTTCCCTTAACTTTTTGTTGCTGTTTTCACCATTCATTCCTCACCTGTTTATTTCAACCTTTATTTATTTGGCTGCTCGGGTCCCCGTCGCGGCACAGGGAGTCTTCAGTTGTGGCTGACAAACTCTTAGTTTCAGCATTTGGGATCTAGTTCTCTGACGGGCGGGGGGAAGCCAGGACCCCAACTTAAGGAACACAGAGTGTTAACCCACTGGACTGCAAGGGAAGCCCCTTCCTTAATGTTTTGAAAAGTATTTTATCCATATAGCTTCAGAGATTGTATATTCACCTGGTTCAAAAGAAAAATATCCATCTGAAGCTTGTTGCTCCCCACCTCTTTTTTTTTCTTTTCCATCTCATTTAAGTAATCAATTTTATCAGTTTCTTACAAATTCATTTTTCCTCGTTTAAAAAACCCTTTTCCACTTTCATTTTGTTACGAAACGTTTCAATCATACAGAAAGTCCAGACTGTGCTATACTAACCAGATGTGTAACTGTGACCCAGTTTTCTTAAATCTTAACATTTTGCCACTTTCGCTTCACATGTATAATTTTTTTTAAAGAACTAGACCCTTAGGGAAGCAGGTGATGATACTTCCTGTATCCTCCTTCCTGCAGCTCTGGCTCCCTCTCTTCCTTCCAGAGGTAACTGCCATCTGAACGTGATGGTTCTTATTCTTCTGTTGTTTATGGGCTATGGTGCTCAGTCTCAGTCGTGTCCGACTGTCTGTGATCCCATGGACTACAGCCCACCAGACTCCTTTGTCCATGGAACTTTCCAGGCAGGAAGACTGGAGTGGGTTGCCATTTCCTCCTCCTGGGAATCTTCCAACCAAGGGATTGAACCAGCGTCTCTTGTGTCTCCTGCATTGGCAGGCAGATTCTTTATCACTACCGCCACCTGTAAGCCTATTACTGGCTGTGATGTATCTGTAAATAATACTGGGTTACATGTATTTAACATTATAAAATGGATATCATACTGTACATATTATTTCATAGCTTATTTTTTATACAACTGGATGTTTTTGAGGTTCATTCGTATCAATCCACGTAGCTCTACTTAATTAATTCTGAATTCAGTATAGCATTCCATTCTCTGAATAAGCTACAGTTTATGTATCTGTTAGCCTATCATTTTTTTTTTTTTACAAATTTTACTATTATAATCAATGCTGCAATGAATGTATCACCATGTCCCTTTCTGCACGTTGGAGTTAATTTCATAGAGTGAGTGCCTACAGAAGAGTGGAGTTGAGGTTTTAGGACTTAATGACTCTTGTTTTATTCACTGTTCTCCAGAGTGGGTGTCCCATCTCCTGTTTCACCAGCCTTACATGGAATCCACACTGCTCCCATCCTTGGAGGTTGGGAGGGGCAAACAGAATCTCATTTTCTTTTAACTCATTACTGACCAGGGGATTTTTCCAGAAACTAATGCCTGTGGCCAAAGATTTTTATTTTGGACAGCCAAAAATTAATTCTGTTATTTCACTAACACTTTGCGAGTTATTAAATTCAGTAGTTACACACTGTAAAGTCTTTACTGACACACCTGTAAAGTCTTCTCTCGCATCATGAGTTTCATGTTCACCTTCAGTATCAGAATCAATCACTAAGGTTTTTTTTGTCATTTTGTTAGTCTAATATTCACATCATCTGAATCAAAACTATTTCTGAAGAACTGTCATCTCCTGAGACACTAGTTATATGTCACTCAATCAGAGGAAGTACCTGCATAAAATTCACTGAAAAATTCTTCTTCACTTAAAAGTTTATGATGTGTCATTTTTGAAAATTTTACATAATAGAGCTTGTGTGTACAGTATACACAAGGTGGAACAAAAACCTAACAGAACAAAATATGAATAAGAACAACAAACATTAGTTGCATTATGAACAGTTGATCACTTTTAAGCTCTAACATCTTTCACACAGTGATTATAATTGTATCACTCTCCAGTCAATAATTTTCAGGAAGAAAAAAGACATATTAGTATGTCTCCAGTCATGTTATCGAGGTATAGTTCATGTCATACAACCCACCCCTCTGAAGCCTTTCTGTACCTCGGTGAATTTGCTGTGTCCACAGAGTTGTAAAGTCCTCACCACATCAGCTTCAGAACGTTTTCATTAACTTTTAAAGAGACCACCCACCAAGGTTAGCTATCATCCTCTAGTCTCCCTACAAATGGTTCTAATCAACGATGAATTTACTGTCTCTGTAGATCTGCCTGTTTCTGGACATTTCTTGTAAACAGCGTCATACAATATATGATGCTTTGTGGTCATCTTTTTTCATTTACCATCATATTTTCAAGATTCACCCACGTTCTGGCATGTAATGGCACTTCATCCCTTTTTAGTGCTGGATCATATTTTATTGATCATGGGCTTCCCTGGTGATTCAGGCAGTAAAGAATCTGCCTGCAATGCAGGAGACCTGGGTTTGATCCCTGAATGGAGAAGATCCCCTGGAGGAGGGCATGGCAACCCACTCCAGTATTCTTGCATGGAGAGTTCCATGGACAGAGGAGCCTGGCAGGCTACAGTCCATAGGGTCACACAGAGTTGAACATGACTGAGCAATTAACACTTTCACTTTAAAGCTGGAGTTTGTTCAGTGATGGAATGGTTTTGGCTCTCCTGACTAAAGCTGTTATAAAGATTACTGGACTAGTTTTTATATGGAGTTTTTTTTTTTTTAAATGAAGAAAGAATAGTTTAGATGCCAGGAACAGTAGGCAAAGGTCCTGTGGGTCCACCTGGAGCAGGCAGGTGGGTGAGAAGTGGCAGGGGCCGTTTCTGCAGCCCCCTTGGCCGCATGGCTCAGAGTTCCCCACCGCTGTTGTGGGGTCACAGAGAACTCGTGGCAGCAGGCATGAACCACGAGCCCTTCCTCACTCAGGGCCTTTCTGTGGCATTCTTGCACGTCTGGCCTCAGGTACCAACTGCCGGTCTCTCTCTAGGATGGCACCCCAGTACTGTCTTTTGCAAGGCTCGTCTTCCCCACCCGGCCATTTCCAAGCCAGCTCATCAACTATTTGGCCATATAATTAAAAACCAAGCTTAGGAGGTGTTGGCGCAGCTCCTGACCTCAATTGTCTGCTTCATCCCACACGTGTTCACAGCTGGGAGTGGCCCCTAAGGTCAGGAACTCCCTTTCAGAACCAGTGAAGCAAAATCCCATTTCTGATGAACTAACCTCACTCCTTCCCTGGGAGAACTGAATATTCTTGTGAGTTTTGCCTTCAGTGCTCAGAACTATCCCTCTTCTTCCTGTATTTTAAAAATTCAATTTGCACAAACCATATCTTTTTACATTTCTTTTGTGTGGAAGTCAGCCACTATGTATCCTTCCTTCCCCCATAGAGGGCTACCTGCCTGTTCCAGGATCCAGGCCTGCCCTGTGGATTTTGCTGTGGGGCACATACCCACCGTCTGCGGCAGCTGATGGGGTTCCGTGGGGTGGACAGAGAGCAAGGGGTTTAATTTGCCTCATCCATGTCCTCACCACTTGTTTCCAGTCTTCTGCTTTTATCAGACACACTGCAGTCACACGTTTGTGTCTGTTTGGTTCCAGAAGTGGGGTCAGGGGTCCGAGGTTGTAAACACTGGGGACCCTGAGAGCTGTGATTCATTACCCTCCATCTGTGGTCACACCAATTTGCACCTCCGCCTGCAATTTCTCTTGTGTGGGGTGTCTTACCTTTGGGTTTTTTTTTTTTTAATTTGCTCTTTTTCTTTCTAAGAGTGAGAATAAGCATCTTTTCCTATGTTTAAAGACCATATTATTTTTGTTTTTCTGTAAACTGTCTGCATTCGTTGCCTACCTTTCCATTGGTTTGCAAATCTTCATTGATCTCTGACTAGTCTTTATATGTTAGGGAGAGGAATCCTTTGTGATATGGGCTGCTAATTTTGTGTGTGTGTGTGTGTGTGTGTGAACCTTTTAAAAATGCTTGATCATGTTTTGCTACATCATCGAGGTCGTATCTATACATAACCCTGTGTTCTGTTTTTCAGTCCTAACACTGTGTCATCAGCATTTTTTATTTTTCAAACATAGAGTATTTTTACCCTCAGACGGAAATACAGAGGGAGGTTTTAGGGTGCAGAGCACATGACCCCAAGTTCTTTGCCCATGATGTGGAGCTGATGACCCAGCAGCATTGGAGGAGCACAATTTGGAGTCAGGAGACACTGGTTTGGGTTCTGTCTTTGCCACTTACTGGTTCCAACCTTATTCAAGTCTCCTAACTTCTGTGTAAGACAGAACACAGGATACCTGTGAAGGATACCTGTGAAGACCAACTCAGGTGCCTTCTGGAAGGAGGCTAGGCAGGTATTTCCCATGTGCCGTGTGCCGTGCAGCCTCCATCACCAGCCTCCCTGTCTGCACCCAGACCTCAGGCCTTCCGGACTCAGTGTCTCAGACTTCAGGCCTTCTGGAACTAGCAACTCTAAGCTCAGAGATTATGTAGTAAAAAAGGAGAGTTCGTTCAGTTCAGTTCAGTTCAGTTCAGTTGCTCAGTCATGTCTGACTCTTAGCGACCCGATGAACTGCAGCATGCCAGGCCTCCCTCTCCATCACCAATTCCCGGAGTCTACCCAAACCCATGTCCATCTAGTCGGTGATGCCATCCAGCCATCTCATCCTCTGTCGTCCCCTTCTCCTGCCCCCAATCCCTCCCAGCATCAGGGTCTTTTCCAATGAGTCAACTCTTCACATGAGGTGGTCAAAGTATTGGAGTTTCAGCTTCAACATCCGTCCTTCCAATGAACACCCAGGACTGATCTCCTTTAGGATGGACTTGTTGGATGTCCTTGCAGTCCAGGGGACTCTCAAGAGTCTTCTCCAACACCACAGTTCAAAAGTATCAATTCTTCGGCACTCAGCCTTTTTCACTGTCCAACTCTCACATCCATACATGACTACTGGAAAAATCATGGCCTTGACTAGACGAACCTTTGTTGGCAAAGTAATGTCTCTACTTTTCAATATGCTATCCGGGTTGGCCATAACTTTCCTTCCAAGGAGTAAGCATCTTTTGACAGTTCGTTAATACAGTGGAAATTAATTCAACCCAGTCCTGAACAGTAATAGCAAACTGAAACCTGTAAATGAGTTTGATAAATGAGAGGGGGTGTTACTTTCTTGGAAACTTTGTCTTGTCCTCAGGGGAGGCAGGGGTGAAAAAGGGCAGAAAAGTGTGGTCTGTGGATGCTGAGAAGGGAGCTCAGTAAATGCCATTATCTAAGGCCAGACTATGAGCTTCCCTAGTGGCTCAGCAGTAAAGAATCTGCCTGCAATGCAGGAGACGTGGAGTTGATCCCTGGGTCTGGAAGATCCTTTGGAGGAGGGCATGGCTACCCACTCCAGTATTCCTGGTTGGAAAATTCCATGGACAGAGGTGCCTGGTGGGCTTTAGTCCATGGGGTTACAAAAGAGAGAACTACTGAGCAACTGAACACACACGAGGCCGGGCTACATATTTAAAACCCAATTGGATGGCTCATAATTCAGTAAGGTGGTTTCCCGTGGAAGCCCACCCACTGCCTGGGGCTTCAGCTACCAGAAGCTTTATAGAGCAAACTGTCATTGAGGTTATTTGTCTTAAGACAATACTAGACTCTTTGATGGGTTTTAAAAGAATGAGTGTTCCTATTGTATTCCTGTTTCATTGTTTTTAATTTTTCAAGAGAGAGTGTGGGGAGGGACCCGCTTGCTTCTCCCTTTCAGCCACCAGCGTCCTACTCCAGACACCACCAGTCTCACAGCTGCAGATCTTCTAGACAGGCTCTATGGGTATACAGTGAAATTCAGAGTTTTATCCTTTTTAGAAATGCATGTGGCAGCATTCTATACACAGTACTCTATACTTTTTTCCAATTAAAGGGACATCCTAACACATACCATGTCACTGCCTGAGAAGCATCCCCGTTCGGGGTCGTGTCCATGTAGCCCCCATTGTAGGGATGTACCATCCCACGCGGACGCTTTGTTCTGGTCCTTTGCTGCTCTGAATGGTGTTGCTGTGCATTGCTTTTTGTACATAACCACTTTGGACCAATGCGAGTTGATCTGTAGGATTAATTCCTACAAGTGGAATATCTAGGTCAAAGAATATGCGAGTCTGTGTGTTAGCACCCTTCCCCGCCCCATGTCTCTCTCTATCTTTCCCACTCCCTCTTTTCCCTTATTTTGGCCTCTGCCCTGCAGCCCAGCCCTCAGCACTACTTTCTGACAGCTCCCCCACCTACTCACCTATACCCATCTCTTAATAGGTATAATATTTTATACCCCCAAATAGGGACAGTTTCTGTTTATTTTGACTTTCCCATTTTGTGAACAAATGATCTTCTGGAGAGTCATACTTTCACCCTCTGAAAATCTAGGAAAACTGACCTCGAGAAGCCTCTAGGGAAAAAGAATTATTTCCTTATCTGTGTGCAAGTTAAATGGATATAGAATAACTCATATATGAGGCTGTGTCTTGACTGTTTGAAATTCATTCACCTACCTGTTATGAGTAGAGCGTTTCCCTGGGTGGAGGGGAGGATGGGAAAACTTACGTTCAGAAAAAGATATGCAATGATGTTGATGGCAAGGTAGCTCTGAGCAGAGCTGAAAGTTACATCTCAGCCCTCCTGAAACACAGAGATGCGTGTTGATGATTTGGGTTGTGCTGTCAAAAGCGTGAAAGAATTAGCTCACTACTGAATTAATGCATGCTTGGGGATATATTGCAAACTTCTTTTCCAAAAAAAAAAAAAATACAGATAATTTGTAGCTTCTAGATACAAGAAAAGAATTAGTGTTCTTTTAAGAGTTAATGGAACCCTTTTGGAAAATATGAGTCATAGTTAGAGATTCTGTAAGTTTTTAAAGAGGAGAAAAAGAAGATCCTGTTAATAATAACAGAATCTGGGAAGCCAGCCGGGTGGCATGCTGGCTGGAGCAGGGCCCCTCAGTGACTCCTGCCCACTCAGTGTCTCTGTAGCCTTGAGGGAACTTGCGCTTTTCACCTTCATATTTTGCCAACATTTTTGGGACATTCTGTCGGTTCGAGATGTGTTTGTGCTGAGAAGCCTGCTTCTCCATCACAGTGCGGAGCTCATCAAGGAAGGCCAGGGTGCCATGCAGTCATGAAGGTCAGTCCATGAAAGTGGCTTTTCTGTTTTCTCTTGTCCTCTCTGGCTGAGGACACCTGTTATGCCTTGTACGCTGCACACCTGGTAGATGGTTTGTGTCAGAGTCGGAGGGCTTGGAGGTCATTCTGGCTGCAGCTCATCACTTACCAAGAGGGGGTGCCAGGCTGGAGCTGAGGAGGTTGCCTGGGGTCAGATGCTCTATCCCGCCTGGGTGCTACGCAGGGTGGTCCAGGCTGGGGGCTGTGGATGGCAGTGCTGCGGGCACCACACAGATTCCACCTGCTTCAGAGTTCTGCCCAATGTGACCCTGAGCTCAGGAAGGAGAGACACGGTTGTCTTTCCTCTTCTGTGTCTCATAGTTCCCTGTTTGTAGGTCCCAAGTCGGCCATGTGATGAGTCATGACATTCTTCATTGCTGTGGGAACCTAGTTGGTGAAGACTGCGGTTTGAGCTTGTGACAGGAGTGGTCATTCATAGCGCTGTCTTGGCGGGAACCATGCTCCCAGCCACCAACAGCCTCCCCAGCTGCCAGCTTCCTGGAACCACTCAGATTCAGGGTGTTGTGGGGGGACTATTGACCTGCCCTCAGGCATGGAAAGCATCACACTGGACAATAGCCTTTTATCCTACAGTCCCTGAATCCTGAGATCTTTGAAGAAAACCTTTGGGACCCACCTGAACTATATATTAGACTATTTATAGTCTCTCGATAATCCACTTGGCATAAATAGTCATCACTTGGACTGGTAAAATATTAATTTGTTTCATGTTGGGGTTTGATTACAACTCAGACCCTGGAGAAGTTGTCATATAATATGTGGTATAAACGTCTTTTGAAAGTAAAAAGAAAAGTCTGAATTCTGAAACATTTGGTCCCAAGGATCTCAGCTAGAGGACTGGGTATCTGAATGCACTTTTGATTCTCTGTTACAGTTTTATAAGTACTTTCATCCTTATTCTCTGCCTTCCCAACAGCTTTGTGAGGCCGGTGAGGGCTGTGTTTTGGAAGGGCTTGGCTCTGGAGTCAGCGCTTTTCCAAAGTCACTCCAGGGAAAGTGGCCAAACTAGGTGGGAGCTCGATCTTTCCTGAAGGGTAACCCATGTCCCAGGCATCGTGTTGTCTGTGACTTGGACCCACTTCTCATCCCTACTAGGCAGACTTACCCTCTCCTTCCTTCTGGGGATGTTTGTCTATATTCCTGTGACAGCAGCATTTGCTGACTGGTTTGCACGTTGACCTGCCCCCGTCAGATTGTGTTTTGAGGTGGGCACCAATCTTGTTGATTCCTCTTCCTGATGTCTCTTATGGCACCTGGTCAAGCCAGCACCCAGTGTCTGGAGCTGCTGGGCCGATGGACAGAGTTTGCCAGCCTTTGTTATCATCATGGTTGGCTTTGTTGGTTCTGTGTAGTTTCGTTTTCCCTTTTTTTGAACCATTTTAAGTTCCCTAGCATACCTGACTCTTTTAAAAAAATAATTTCATTTATTTATTTTTGGCTGTGCTGGGTCTTGCTGTTTGCGCTTTCGCTAGTTGCAACAAGGGGGGGCGCTACTCTTGATAGCGTTTCACGGGCTTCTGAATGGAGTGGCTTGTCTTGTTGCAGAGCACAGGCTCTAGGCACACGTGCTCAGTTTTTGTGACTCCTGGGCTCTAGATCACAGGCTTAATAGCCGTGGTGCATGGGCTTGATTGCGCCAAGGCATGTGGGATCTTCCCAGACCAGGGATCGAATCGGTGTCTCCTGTATTGACAGGTGGATTCTTATCCATTGCACCCCAAGGAAGTCCCCACACACCTGAGTCTTAAAAAACATCCACATTCTCAGATCACAAGATGGCTCTGTCAACTCTGCCTGTGAATTTCTCTTTGATGATCTTTCTTTGTGTGAGTCAGAGGAAGAGCATTTCTGAAGTGTCCTTTTCTCATAGAATGTGGTTCCACTGGACATACTGAGCTCATCTCCAGCCTGGTCCCTGTAAACATTCGGGGAGGAATCAGACGCCGAAGCTGTGGGTCCCAGGGGACAAATTGCTGCAGCAAACCAGACACCTCCCACCCTGGTCCCTGCTGGCTTGACTCCTGGAAACCCTGGTGTGCCGGTTGGGGCCCCTCTCCACTTCCCGAAAAGTGGTTTTCTTGGGTAGTTTTAGATCTCTCCTGAGACGGGTCGGATGGTGTCCTTCACTTTCTCAGAAGGTCAAAATGGCGTTCAGCCCAGTGGTTGTGAAGCCAGCTCATTCCTTGACATGGCAGTCAGGGTCCTCCTCAGGTTGTCCTAAACTTCCCAGGTCTGTACGGTCCTCTTGCAAGAGAAATATTCCAGCCACCCAGCACTTGAATGCTATACCTCTCGACTGTGTCTGTGCCCTGCTCCCAGCCTGAGAAGACCCCTGCTCACGACCCCGTCCCATCCTGGCCATCTGCACCCTTCATTCCTTCCCTGGTGTAGACACTGCTCTTCTGGGTTGTCTCCTGGTTCCTCTCCTGCTGTCTGTGCCCTACCTGGTCCTCTTGTTTTCTCTGGTTACCCACGTAGTTGCTTCTTCAAGTTCCTTGAGAACAGAGACATTGCTTATATATTGTATCCCCCTGAGGGGCCAGCATCCCTGGACTTCCCGGACTTGTCACCACAGTTTGGACCTCTGTCCTGTCATTACAGAGCCATCTTCCTTGTGTCTGTGTCCAGATTCCCCTCCTGCCAGGAGGACACCTGTCACTGGATGAGGGCGCAGCCTGGTCCAGGATGGCCTCAGCTCAGTGACATCTGCAGAGACACTGTTTCCAAACAAGGTCATATCCACAGATACTAGGAACTAGGATCTGGCCATCTCTTTGCGGGGAACACAATTCTGTTTTCTCTACTCAAAACCATTTGAACTACTACTGCTTGTCACCTTTCAGGTGAGTCACTGAGACTCTGGTCACTCGCTTCACACTCTTGATCAGCAGTTCCAGAGATAAGACCTGGTCCAACCGGGCAGATCTTCACCTCCTGGAATTCTCAAACTGTAAAGGGTTCATATAAGTCCTTTTGTTTAAATTTTACAGTTGGAAAAGGTAGATACAACATCTTATTTTCATGTGCTTCAGGTCTTACAGCTGTGACCATAAAAGCAGACAAATACTACTGTGTTCCCTGATGCCAGCGGCACTGTTTCTCCCTTGTTTTCAGCAAAAGTCTAGAAACAAGGTGTTTCTGATCAGAGTCAGTGCCTTTAAAGTACCAAACAGATATTTTGAGGCAAGGGCCCAAGGCTTGTTTTCACCCCCTGAGTCCTGCAGAGAGTCGCCCTCAGCAAAGTGCCAGGAGCTGCGGCTGGTGCTCCTGGAGGCTGCATGGTGACTGGAGGTTGGAGTGAGTGTGGGCATGCAGGGAATATGGATGGGTTGTGGTCACAGGTAACTCCAGGGTGGCAGGGAGGAGCCCTTGGGGTGCTGGAGGTTTCCACACATCCTCGCGATGGGGGATGCAGGGCCATAGTGTGACCCCAGGCCTTCTTCTGAAATACCATTTCACTTCCTGCATTTCCTGTCCCAGATGACTCTCAACTATCATTCCCTCTATAGCAGGTCACCGACATATGAACGAGTTCTGTTCTAAAAGCGGGTTTGTAAGTCCCATTTGTTTGTTAACTCCAACAAAATAAGCCAACTAACACAGTCGGCTGTGTAGTGGACTGTAATAACATAATATGTATTATATATCTGTACAGTAGAGGTTTATAATACTTTTCACACAAACACATGAAAAACAAGCATAGAAAATAAAGCATTTTTAATCTTACAGTACGGTACCATGAAAAGTACAATAAGTAGTACCAGCTACCTCACTCCAGTTTTACACCTGCTTGCGGACGTCCTGGGCTGGAAATAAGTCTACTGTAACTCTGTACAGTATCGTACAGTAAGGTACACAAAAGCACAGCCGCTTGTAGAGAATGTGTGCAGGTGGTAGTGTACACCAGCCCTGTGAACTCACGTGATTGCACATGTGAAAGCACAGTCACATCTTTTGAAAGTTCACAACCTGAAGGTTCATGTGCCGGGGACTTCCTGTACTAAGTTCAGAGATGGGGAATGTCAGAATTACCATTAAGTGTTAAACTGGTGACGATATTCGTGTGAAAGTAGAAGAATAGAGTTTTCCTCGTATTTTAGAAAAAACTTTTTAAGGTGTTTGGGTCAATAAGTTGGATAATCTGACAAACATCTCTTCTTCCCATATCTTTTCATCTTTTTAAATTAAAAAGGAGCATGAAACAATGTATAGGGCATTATAGTGAAAGTGAAAGTTGCTCAGTCTTGTCCGACTCTCTACGACCCCGTGGACTAGATGGTCCATGGAATTCTCTGGGCCAGAAGAGTGGAGTGGGTAGCCTTTCTCTTCTCCACGGGATCTTCCCACCCCAAGGATCGGACACAGGTCTCCTGCATTGTGGGTGGATTCTTTACCATCTGAGCCACAAGGGTCTTTATGAAATTTTAGTTCTACCAGAGGGGCTGTCCTCCGTTTGATTGATATTTGAGTCAGTGTCACCCTCAAAAATAAGGGCTGAACAAGTAACTCTGTAATTTACAAGATGTAAATGATAATTTACAAGTTGCCCTGTAAATGATAATGCTGTCCTGGCAAAATATCATTCTTGGGGCAAAATGGATTGGACAAGAAAATACAAGACAATTAGATCTTTGTCGATTTTCACTTTTAGTGACTTCAGCCTTTGTGCTGTGTTTTTAGTAATTGCAGAGGATGTTTTTAATAATGATCTTGTGTAAAATGTTGTGGTTTGGGCTACAGGCACTGGGAGTTGTTGGGCTGGGGTGACAGAGAACTGGCTCCGGGAGCTGTGCTCCCCAGGAATGGCTGGCTGATGACTCCCCTCTTCCTCCTGTGACCCGGTCCTCAGGTTGGCTCTCAGTTTGTGATGGCAAAAAACAGGCCCTAGCCGCGCAGCCCAGGTGCGGGTCAGGGGACATGCCTGACTAGCCAGGCCTGTGTTGAAAGTGGGAGACAAATGATGTCTGAAACAAACTTGCCATGTTGCATGAAAACTAGAAGGAAGGATGCTGGACCTGGAAGCTTAGAGCTCGGGCTGTTGAGAAGGTGCAAGCAGAACTTGATGCTTTGGGGGCTATGAGTTAAGACAACAAATCTGCTCCCTGAAAACCATGTGCTCATTATTACCAGGGCCTGAAGAGGAAAGGACCAGTGATGCGCAGTTCGTGGTTGGGGACCAGACACTGTAGCGATGTCCTTAACATACTGTGACATCAATAGTTCTTCAGGAAATTACTGCCATTCTGGAGCACTTGGCTGTGTCAGGCTCTGTGTGAAACACTTTCACGTAATCCTTGCTTCAGCTTTGTGAGCTTGGTGTTAATACTCACATACCGATGGAGACAGGGGATCTTAGAGAGTTTGAATCTGAAACCGTGTGTGTCTGACTTGGCCCTGCCATACCATCTCTTAGTTTTACAGTGTACTTTGTCTGTCCCTCAGTCCTCTAGCTCCCCATCTGCCCCCCACCCTCTTACCCCAGTGCTGTCAGCATCTGGCAACCCCCTGGCCTCCGTCCACACCGAACCTTGTCGCTTCTGCCTCTGGATGTACCTGCCGCCAGCGTCTGGCCCCCCTTTCACCTGCCTTAGTTGCCATCATGCTAGCCTTCATTTGAAGGCCCTGAATTCTTAGAATAAATTCTACTTGGCCTTCCTGCTTCTAGTCTTAATCTGCTCTAGCCCTGCTTCCCCTCTAGCCATGGACCAACCTCTCAAAAGTGTAGCCTGAGTTTATGGACCTGTTGGCGTTGGCCACTCGCTGTCCTTGGAGATGAGCTGGCCTGCTGTCTCCCACCTGCCTGTCCAGCTCTGTCTCCCTTAAATCCTAGGGACTTCCCTGCCCCTCCCCCACCACTTAAGCCTGAAAATATGAGTCTTATCATATCCTTTTCTTCCTTGCACTTGGACAATCTGTAGTTACACATTTATAGGTGACGACTTGCTCAGTGTTCCTCACTGAACCATGTCTTCCTTGAGAGCAGCAATCAACCCTGCTTAGTTAACCAGCTGCTCAAACTCTAGCTTCCAGATTCCCTCCTGATGGTGCAGAGGTGGGAACACTCCAAGCCCTCCAACCTCGGCCGTGCTGCCCCCCAGCCCCAGAACCTAGGCATCCAGTTCAGCTGTCTCCACACACCTGTGCCACTCCTGCCTGCCGCTTTTGAGCAGAGTTTGCTTTTTTTTAAAAAATTTTTATTGATTTATTTTTGATTGTGCTGAATCTAGTTGTGGTGCACAGGTTTCTTGTTGCAGTGGCTTCTTGTTTCAGAGCATGGACTCTAGGGCGTTAGGGCTTCAGGAATTGCAGCAGTGAAGCTCAGTAGTTGTGGTGTGTGGGCTTGGTTGCTCTTAAGCCATGTGGAGTCTCCCCGGACTAGGGATCGAACCTGTGTCTCCTGTGCTGGCAGGTAAATTCTTATCCATTGGACCACCAGGGAAGTCCCCAGAATTCTTTGGAAGGAGAATTTTTCTCTCCCGTGGTCTATTATCTCAGCAGCCCTGCCAGCCTTGTTCCCGGGCACTGGCTGGTCAGAGTCTGCAGCCAAGGCTGTGTGCCCCCAGTCTGTGAGATCTCGCACGCTGGCATCTTCCGTGTGCATGTGCATGCCAGCTGGGAGACTCATCTTCCTGTGACTGTTCTGAGTGTTGCCCCTAACACCAACTCCTTTCTCTCTTGTTAATCCACAGTTGGTCATGTTCAGAGCTGGACCTGAACGAGATTCGCCTGATCGTTTACCAGGACTGTGAAAGGAGAGGCAGACAAGTCTTGTTTGATTCTAAAGCTGTTCACAAGATGGAGGAGGTGGCAGCTCAGGTAGGAAATGTGGATTTGCTTTCCTCTTTTGCATCTGTGCCTTAACCATCTCTCTGGTCAGTCCAGCATCTGCTTTCTGGGCTGAGTCATACAGCCTCGCTGGTGATTCAGAGGAAACACGGGCAGAGGTTCCTTGACCACCCCAGTTGCATACTTATTAATACACAGGTAAGACCATTAGCCAGTCATCAAGCAGATGCTGAGCAGCTACTATAGATGTTACCAGAAGTGAATTTGCTAGTGAGTCACAATCCAATAGGTTTTTGATGCCAAATATGTGCTGTACAATGAGAAAACTAAGAACTCTAAAATTCATGAAGCATTTGCCTGAAGAGAAGGTCTGGTGTTTATCATAGACAGCAAGAGGTGATACGTAGTACTGGGGTAAACAGAAGTGGAGAGCTTTCCTCACCACAGGGTTGCAGGGTACTAGCAAAAGGGCCTGCATCTGCAAAAGGGCCTGTGTCTCTAGCCTGCTTGACCAAGGAAGTTTATTTCTTTTTTTAGTGGAGGGCAGAGTGTTGGTGGTGGTGATGGAGGTGATGATGATGATGGTGGTGGTGATGGTGGAGATGATGATGGTGGAGACGGTGATAACAGTAGTGGTGGGAACGGTGGTGGTGGTGGTGGTGGTGGTGATGGTGAAGATGTGGTAATGACAGAGGTGATGGTGATAGTGATGCTGGAGGTGGTGGTGGTGGAGATGATGATGATAATGGTGATGGTGAGGCTAGTGATGACGGAGGTGATGGTGGTGGTGGAGATGGTTGTTGTGGTGGGGATGGTGGTGGTAATTTGATGATGGTAGGGTTGGTCGTGGTGATGGTGATG
This sequence comes from Antilocapra americana, assembly GCA_007570785.1. Classification (NCBI taxonomy): domain Eukaryota; kingdom Metazoa; phylum Chordata; class Mammalia; order Artiodactyla; family Antilocapridae; genus Antilocapra; species Antilocapra americana. The sequence goes on from ML663006.1 coordinate 19,970,964, forward strand.
GTAGAGATGGTGGGAGGGAGGTGGTAGTGGTAATGATGATGGTGAAGTTGGTGATAATGGCGGAGGTGGTAATGGTGGGGGGATGAGGCATAGGGCATCTGGGGGTGGTAAAAATGAGGACAGAGTAACCCTTGATCCCTTGGAACCAGAATAGGAAAGGTAGAACAATGTGTCTGATGGGAACAGAGTCTAGTCCTCCCTGTGAGTCTTCAGGATGGCTGTCCAGTTTTCTTCTGATTTGTTGCCTTTCAGCAGTTATCCAGATGTCTACAAATTACATCCTTTTCTGTTTCTTCTTTTCATGTTCAGTAACCTGCTCCCTGTATTGACTGAATCCTGGCACTTTAGAGAATGTGCAGCTAAGTAACTGAATAGTTTATGTCACAGCCTGTGTCTCTTCAGGGCTGAGATCTCTTCCTGTTTCTGATAAGGTCATTTCTACAGGAAGGAAGTGTTTGGTTAAAGGCATTTTAGCTGGGCAGATCTCATGATGGTCTCACGTGGAGGTCAGCCAGGTAGCTAATCATTACGGTAGTTGTCAGGCTTGTTAGGTAAGTAGGGGGCTGGGGGATGAGAAGTCTCTCAGATGATTCCCTGAGGCTTTCATGGTAGATTCGTATCCAAGTTCAGGTGAGCTGGTACTTGGCCCTTTGTTTGGTGAACAGCACGCAGTTCCCCCCTGATTTCCCGCATCATTTCCTGTTTCCCTGAAGGCATTGCACAGATGGTATATTTGTACATCCACACTCCGCCACCTGGGCTCTTGATGGTGGTAACAGGTAGAGGGAAAAAATTCTCACTGATTGGCAAAAGGAACCAGAGTCGTGCCTGTAGGGGTGGTGATGACCTTGGGGTGTACAACAGAAGTGTCCCGGAAAGTGCTCATTTATTAATAATCACAGAGGCAGCTGGGCCCCGGTAAGCTTGGAAACTGTCTGAGGCTACCAAACAAGTCCAGTCTGGGCTCTGCTCACTGGACTGGGTGCCATCACCACCCGCGGATGGCTTGGCCAGAGGGCCTGGCGGTGTGGGACAGGTGTGGGTCGCATGTCACTGCAGGATCACGTGCCTGGCTTCAGTGGCATGAAGCAGCGGGCAGACCTGAAGAGACCACTTAGTGTGGGCATGTACTCAGGGAGGACCCCACATCCTGGGCCTCCATCCCTGCCTGTGACCACTGGGTACACATGCTTCCTGTTCCCCTTCCGCCCCTCCCCATCTTCAGCCTTCCCCCCCACAGGCAGGCACCAAGCGTCAGCAGTTGGCAGCAGTCACATGACTGCAGGCATTTGCATTCGACCACCAGTGTGACTGTCACACTGCAGATTAGATAAGCTGCGATTGCATTCATGGTTGTCCAAGCAAAGCTGCATACAAAAAGCAAATAAGACAGGATAGAAGCCACGCATCACAGAGGGGGCAGGCTGCGTCTGTAGGGAGGAGTGTCTTTTGGCACAGGAGGATGGGAAACGTTAGTACAGGTGTATCTTTATTCCTCTGTGTCACTGACATAGAAACCAGCCCTGGACTCCATGTAGGAAATGTATGTGGCTTGTGCCCTGCGAGCCCTGACCTCTGGAGGCCATGTTGGGTCACATGCTGGGTGATCACAGGAGCTCCTGTTCAGTGCTCTGCCCTCATCTTTCACCAGCTTGACCGCGTGACTTTCTCTGAAGCAGTGCAGGAGGGTGTGTCATGAAAGCACATGCCCAGACTTTCCAAACGAATCCTTCTGCCTCCCTAATTCCATTTGCCTGGTGAAAATTTAAATTTGACTGTATCCGCATCAGTATTCTAGGCTATGAATCTACAAAGTACTCCAAAATCCTTTAATAATCAAAACAGGGGTCAGGTCTCATCGATGATTTTCAAGTATGACTTGAAATGTCAATAATAGCTATGTTATTAAAAGAGAATATTCTTGGGAAACCCCCCTGGTGGTCCAGTGGTTAGGACTCAGCGCTTTCATGGCAAAGGCCCGGGTTCAGCCCATGGGTGGGGAACTCAGATCCCTCCAGCTGCACCATACCTCTGAAAAAAATAATGATAATAATAAATCAAAGAGAATGGTTTTTTAAAAATAATTTTATTTATTACATTTTTGGCTGTGCTGGGTCTTCAATGCCATGCAGGTTTTTCTCTGGTTGCGACAAGTAGGGGCTACTCTTTAGTTGCAGAGTGGTTTAAGGAAAGGCTCCCCAGCGGGCGTGTGTGGGGAGCCTGGTACACTTGGTGTTCACCCCGCCTCTCCCTCTTCACCCAGAGAACAGAGGACCTCCCTGCAAAAGTGCCGGCCAAAAGCTGCTCAGGAGGTGGCCCTGCTGCTCATGGCCCTTCAGGGGGATCTTTACCACATGCCAAGGAGCAGCTTCCCAAGTACCAGGTAAAGCTGCCCCTGGGAGTGCAATAGCCCGAGGGCTGAAGTCACCGTCGTTTCCCCATGGGGATCACGGCGCTGGAGGCGCCCGCTCCTGCAATCCAAAGATGTGTCTCAGGGGTCTTAGGTCGGTGCTGTGCTCACCCTGTGGCCTTCGTCTCTCCGTAAAAACTAGAGAAAAGTGGAGCAGGGGGGACCCAGGGTAACACAGACCAAATGAGGAAGGAATATTGCAAAGGAGGTGACCCGTCCTGTTTTGCTTGCTCGGTTGTCAGAACCGGGCTAAGGCACGTGTTTTCCAGTTTTGTCAGAAGAGTTCTGAGGAGTCTGGGGATGCGAGTGGACATCCTGAGAGCATAGCTCTTGCCGGTAGAAGGAAGAAAGCTTCTTATAGGAGCAGATGGGAAGGCAAGACCTAAGTTGAGTGTGAAGAATAGAGGACTGGTAGTGTTTTTATGTTGTCTGTGTGTGTAAGTAAGCAGAGGATAAGGGTTATTGCAGAATGTTGGCCAACCAGGCATAAGGGAAGTTGTTTCATAAATATGACTTGCAGAAGGGTACTACTTGTGGAGGTTATATCAGGTTTTATTTTTATTTGTCTACTCATGTGAGTTTTTCTACCATGTTGCTAGAACAGCAAAGCCAGGGAAGGCACCAGCAGCCACAGACATACAGAACATTGTTCTCTTCACGGCCAGGATGGTTGCACGCATCCGCCCATATTCGGCAGAATCCCAGGTCTCAGAGCGGTGTGTGTATGTGGTTACAACAGCTCAGAGTGCATTAGCAGTGAGTTGAGAATCACAGATCGCACGTGGACCTTGAGCTTCAAGAGAAAGCCAATTAAGAAATGGAGGTGGTGGGTCGGAGTTATTAAGGAAGAACGTGAAAGCCTGTCAGTTCTGTCTGCATGTAGTGAGAAGGGGTTGGTAGGAGCCTCTTAAATTAGATGGATTGATTTCTGTTTCCCTTTCCTTCTATGCAAATATGTGTAAGTGAGTGTATGTGTGTGTTCTTCTGTGTGTGAATCTATGTGTGTATGTGTGTGGATTTTGAGTTAAAAGAAGGGAGCGTTAAGGGTGATGCCACGTTTTTGCTTGAGCAGAAAGCAAAGCAGCCAAGAATCTGGCTGGTGGCCCGAGTCACGGGAGGTGGTGGTTTGGTTTTGGTCAGGCCACGTGGGTGCTCCTGGTTTGATTGGCACTCACATCCGTCTTTCCTTATCATGTGTCACCGCATTTACAGTAGGAGCTGAGTATCCTCTATTCAAATGCATCCACTCACATACCATCATATTTCACAGTATACAGATTTTGTGCCATGTGAATGAAGGCCTTTGGCTGCTGGCTTCCAGAGCCCCAGGCAAGTCAGGGTCCAGAGGTGAAGGTGTGGGGGTTCCCACATGTCAGGAAGAACCAGAGTCGCAGCAGTGGTTGTGGAGATGGGCGGTGATAGGAGGGCTCTCTAAGGAACAGTTCTGTCCAGGGGGTGAGTCGAGAAAGCAGAGATTTAAGAAGGAGATTTAATTAGCACATCAGATACCGTGAGACATTTAATAAAACAAACTGGTAAGTGCCCACTGGACTTCACAGAAGGTGAGGCCATCCCTAGAGCTGTATGAATAGTTGTGGGGGGAGGCGATGCTGTCCACCCTCTGTGCTGGCAAAAAGGATACGAAAGACTGGTCAGAGGTAAGAGGTCAGATATTTTAAAAATATTTCTGTAAAACTTTAGGGGGCTCAGACTGTCTGTCCTCTCTTGGACCTCACCTGTCCCAAGGGGCATTTTGTTCAGCAGTGTTAATTTTGGTCGGATAATCCTGGACGGTTATTTCTCTTCAGGATGTGTTCTTAGTATACAAACGAGCAGCCACCCTGTCTCTTTCATCACCTGATCTTTCTATTTAGCCTTTGTAAATGGAGATGAGGAAAACCTTTGTTTCTCATAAAAAGATTAAAAATGCTCTTCAGTAAAATGCTTGGGTCCTACGTGAGGACATCATGTGTAAAGAAGAAATCATGAACATTAGTGATTATTTGGGGGAAAAAGGAGGCAATCACCATTTTTACAATCACTAAGGTTGTAAAGCTATCAGATGCTGCTTTGAGAAACAGGTCTAATTACTAACAAGCTGAGTGTTACTCTCCATCACACTGTGCATGACACTGTGGTGGTTGCTTTCATGTCCGATAGTACACGCGGCCCGCCTCTGATGTCAACATGCTCGGGGAGATGATGTTCGGCTCGGTCGCCATGAGCTACCAAGGCTCCACCCTGAAGATTCACTACATACGGTGAGTTCTGACACTACCGCCACGCGTGAAGCACAGCATGGGGATGCTGACTCCTAATTCAAACGTGCTTAAAAAAAACTTACACAGTTAAACACTAGGCTGTCATCTAATATTGTTAGCACTTGATATTTTTTTTATGCACCTGTAACAGTTAAAATAGACTTTTCCTTCATAACTCTGACCTTGAATCAGCTTAGCAGAACAAAATCCTAAGCTTTAACTAAGTACTGTAAGTGAAAAATGCAAACCAAAGTCTTCCGACTATCTGCCAGGTTAGTAGTAGCAACACTTTCTGTCAGAATTATTCAAATATTTTAAGTTTTTCAAAATCTCATAAATTTCCCATTTTCAGATTAAAATTTTAGCCATGACTTTTTCCTTTTACTGAGGTACATATTTTTTTCTTATGTTTTTAAACATCAGTGAATGAAGGCCAAGTTTGTTTTTGTTTCCAGGGAAAGGTGTCTAGAATAAAAGCTGCTGCAAAAAAACAAAATACGACTCCATTAAAGAATATGTCTGTTTTCTGCATGTCAGAACAGAATTTGGCTTGCTTGAGGCACAAGCTGTATGATTTATGAAAGAAAGCCTTTCCCGATCCTGCATGTCTAACCTTCTGTCTGTTCATCCTATGCCATGTTGCAGATGAAAAATGTAACCTGAGAAAAAACAAACTTCTACTTTGAAAGATCCCAATAAGCGAAGTTTGTTCATCTGAAATACTTGCTCCCAAGGAAAATGGCCCCCAGAAATGTCTCCATGTCTCTCTTCTAGGGTTTTAACACCCTTGGGATTTTAAAATGATAAAATTAGAAAAAATCTAGGCACCCCATTGATACAGTGATTTGAAAAATACTTGTCTCAGTCTTTGTCAAATAAAATATAGAAATGAATAAAAGCTTCAGAAAAAGTAGAAATAAAAGGAAGCGAACAAAAAAGCATCTCTCCCTGCTCTGTTCTTTTGTCTTTTCTTCCAGTTCTCCACCGCAGCTGATGGTTAGTAAAGTCTTCTCTGCCAGGATGGGCAGTTTCTGTGGGAGTACAAACAAGTAAGTGTGGGGTGTCCCCCCATCCCACTGTTGCAAGTGGCTGTTTCTGGGGTGTGCCCCCACCCCCCATTGTTCCAAGTGGCTGTTTCTGGGGTGTCCCCCACCCCCATTGTTCCAAGTGGCTGTTTCTGGGTTGTCCCCCCTCCACCCTCCATTGTTCAAAGTGGCTGTTTCTGGATGGAGTCACTCCTTGTGACTCTCTGAGATGAGAAGCAGGACGAGTCCACATTAACACAGGGTTTTCAAGGTGGCTGTTGTCCAGTACACAGTGAGTGTGAAAAGGCCCTGGACCCTATCAGTTGGCCTTGAAGACAGATCTGTCTATACATATATTTGGGGTCTCCACCTGTTACCCTCTGTTCCTACTGACACCAAGTTTTCATTTCCTGCAAAATGAAATGTGAAGGGGAAAAAAGGAGGGGCCACAGTAATGACCTACGGTATCCCCAGTATTATTTTATCTTCAGGTCTTATTGGGACTTTTCCCTGGTGGTCCAGTGGTTCAGATTTTGCCTTCCAGTGCAGGGCCTGCAGGTTCAATCCCTGGTCAGGGAGCTGGGACCCTGCATGCCTCATGGCCAAAAAACCAAAAACATTGTACAAAAGCAGTGTTGTAATAAATTCAATAAAGACTTTAAAGATGGCCCACATTAAAAAAAAAAATTAAAGCCTTGTCTGTTAGTTTCCTCCTTTATTTATTTCTAAAGGAATGAGGCGCAGGGTGAGTTTGCCAGGCTGAGAGGCCCCTGAATGGCAGGCGGGGTTGTCTGTGCTCACTGAGCCATCTGTGCCACCTCTGCGGTTGGTGGGGACTCCGCTCAAGCAGTATTTTGATTTTCGCTCCTGAGTTCCTCCCCCAACTCTTAATTTTGCTCTTCTGTAGACTAAGAATATTTCAGTGTCTAACTTAACTCTTACCTTGGCACATTTGTTCATGTATTTTGAATTTTTCAGGCAGAAATATTTTATATACTTCTTTTTTTGAATGAAATAACAAAACATTTGTTATACTTGGGGAAGTTTGAAAGAAATGTTTGTTATAATTTAAAGAGGTATTCTTTGGGGTCAGATGAAGGCTGTATTTTTTTTTTTTTTTTTACAGTCTTTGGAAATTAAAAGTATGTTCCTTGCAAATTTGGGTGCCTTTGAGTAAATCTGCTTACTTTTTAGCCCAGTAAAGAATTTATATTTTTGAGCATTTTAAGACTGGATTGTCAGGACTTAAGCGTAGGAATTAATGTTTCTTTTTTGTGTGAGATATTCTTTTTCAGATCTTTGCTACTACCTGAACATTTATTATACTAACTCCAATAAAATATTGAGCTCAGATTTAAGTAAAAATTATTTTTGCCTCATTATGCTAAATTATCCTCAAAATCTTTTTTATTTCACTTCTTAGTAAATACAATAAATCATTAAAATCTGCTTCTCTCACACGTATGTTATGTTAGTCACTCAGTCATATCTGAGTCTTTGTGACCCCAAGGATTGTAGCCCATTAGACTCATCTGTCCATAGAATTCTCCAGGCAGGAATACTGGAGTAGGTTACCATTCCTTCTCCAGGGTATCTTCCCAACCCAGGGATACATCCTGGGTTCTCTTGCATTGCAGACAGATTCTTTACCATCTGAGCCACCAGGGAAGCCCTCTCCCATGTTTATTTATGAGTAATTCTAACTTTTTAGAATTTGTGGAATCAGACTCCTATAAAAATCACAATTTCCATTATATGGTCCTCCTGAAAAAGATTGCCAGATTTCTCATGGATGTTAACTAAGAGTTAAAATGAATTTCATTTTGAAGGTTTATGTAAAATTACCCTTGAAATAAATAGCATTAGCCTTGGTCTTAGTCACCAAAACAAGGTTTTAGAGTTTCTTATTCTCCGTTATATAATGCGAAATTGTATATTTGGATCATAAATGTTTGGAATGTGTCATTTAGTTTTATAGGTTGCGCTACCTCCCAGAACCTTTCTTGTCTTCTGACAAATTCCCCTGAAGATTAATTCCCTCCAGTAGATGTGAGACTTTATTAATTTATAAAGAAAAATCTGACCAAACTGGTGGATTGTCTGTACCTGAGAGTCTGTTAGCAAGCACCTCTATTCCTCTCTTGATGTTTTTCTCTCCTGTCTCTCCCTTCCCTCCCCTTCTGGACTTAGCTTGCAAGACAGCTTCGAATACATCAACCAAGATCCAAACCTGGGGAAGCTGAACACAAATCAGAATAACCTGGGTCCCTGTCGGACCGGAAGTAACCTAGGTAAACTCCACCGCCTAGACGGGGCTTGCTTTCTGGGCCCCCCTGCTGCGGGCATGCGTTTTGCTTTCTTTGGAGTTGGTGGTGTTGTTTTGTTCTGGCAGTCTCTTTAATCTGTTTATTTCTGTGTGTACCTTGTCCGCCCCTGTGTTGTCTCCGCCGCAGGTGCACTGCAGGGATGCGGTGGCAAGCTGCCCCCAGGGGTGGCCGAGGGAGGACCTCTCCGGCTCAGCCGCAGTGCCTCTTTCTTTGCAGGTTTGTGTGGAATGCTGAGCACGGTGTGACCTGCACACATTAATAAATCCTGGGCAGGTTCTTGGAAACAAATCCTGTTTGGCACCTCTCTAGAAACCCAAGGGGCTCTTGAGATAATTAGTTCCAAATCCTGCCAAGTTCCCCATGTTCTGAAACTTCCACCTGTGAACCCTTATTGTAAAAGTGTAAGCTGATTTTGATCCAAAATGAGCCCTTCGTGTTTCTAAGAGGATAATATCTTCTGATCTTCCTCGGCCTCTTCTGCTGCTGTGAACTGCTTCTCTTTACTGTGGTGTCTTTAGTCCATTTTTCACTTGCATCCTTACCTGCACAATCTCTTCAAAAGTCACTCTAACAACAGCATGGAAGAGCAGCCTCACTCACTTTCTCTCTCTCTCTCTGGCACTTAAGTAGCTCAAATCCATTTTCCAGCTTCTTTACAGGTGTAACTGTCTCCGTCTCTCTGGGTAGGTACACTCTGAGCAGGTCCTGGTCTTCTAGCTGAGGCCGTCTGCTGTCTGCTGTAGGCTGGCATGATTAACAAGTGTGGAAGTCTTCGCTGCTAACGTTAAAGGTTATGTTTATGGCAAATGGTCTGCTTTGCTCCATTTTCCTTTGTAGCCCCAAATATGCTAGTCACCCTAGTTAACTGACAGACACTCTCCTAGCTACTTCAGAGTGAGGATAAGATGTAGAAACCTACACTCTCCTTAAAATTGTAAAAATAAACACACTTCACAAAAGAGCTGGCAAGTATAACACTCAGACAGGGCAACCTTGTGCCCTGTAAAGCTAACCGTAGCCACATGTCAGCTACCTTCTAGCTCAATAAGGAAACAGTTAAGACCACTCGGAAGCATTCCTCGAAGCCTGTAATCCTTTAGAGTGTTTTCTTTTTTAGTTAATTTGTTTTGGAGTCTTGTTGCTTTACAGTATAGTGCTAGTTTGTGCCATACAGCCAAGTGAAGCAGCTTTCTGTGTACATTATCACCCTTCCCATTTAGGTCCCCACAAAGCGCTGAGTAGAGTTCCTTGTGTATACAGTAGGTTCTCATTAGTGGGCTATTTTACTACTGATACCATGTATAAAATAGAGTGTTTTCTAAGCAAGTCTACAATAATTCTGAATCTAGGTATGTATGGAAAAGAGGTGGAGGAAAAAATAGTTGAAAATAAATACGTGTTTTCTATCTACCAAGAGAACGGGTTATAAAACAGAGAAACATTTTTCTAATTTATGAAATTAAATTTTCATGTAGCTTTCTAGGTTGCCTGTAGTTGTTACTAAAACTGATTATAAAGCATTTTGAAATTTATTAATATTTTGAAATACTTTCTAATATGTTGAAAGTACTTAAATACTATTTAAAATCCACTAATGAGGAAAATGCCTCAAAGTATCTACTGGAGGATGTGGTTCATTGTATCAAGTGCCCACATAGTTTATGATTCAGTAAGAGGTGAGTATCAGAAAAGTCTCTGTGCTGCAGTAGGACAGGCGCCTGATCCTGCCTCCTCCCCCCCCCCTCCTCTCTTCTCTCCCTTCTCTCTTCTCCTCTCCCCTCCTCCCGCCTCTTCTCCCTCACTCTCCTCCTCCCCTCTCTTTTCCTCCCCCTCTCCTTCCCTCCTCCTCCCCCTCTTTTCTCCTGCTCCCCCCCTGCCCTCCACCTCCTCTCTCCTCTTCCCCCCTCTCTTCCTCACCCTTTCTCCTTCTGCCCTCCTCCCCCTACCCTCCTCTTCCCCCCCTCTTCCTCACCCCTCTCCTCTTCCTTCCCCATCTCTGTCTTTGCTGCACTGAATTCTACTTTCTCATTCCTCTCTATGTACACTCACACTGGTCCTCACTAGCCATCATAAAAATGAGCGCAGTTGATTTGAACAGCCGGGTGACCAGGTTTCCTTGCCTCTCACAGCACACAGCACCCCAGTGGACATGCCAAGCAGAGGACAGAATGAAGACAGGGACAGCGGCATCGCCCGATCAGGTACATGCGTTTCTCCTCTTGTTTGGCATCGCCCATGGGGTGAGCACTCTGAGCTCTGGGCCTTCAGGGGCAGTGTCCAGGCATGATGTGTACCAGGATGAGCCCTGGCAGTGAACGCACGCTGAGAAGTGTCCCTCTAAAAAGAGGGATGCCTCCTTGAGCCAGTGGCCCTTGCTTGCTGAGTGCTGAGGATCAGATCAGGAGAGGGACAGTGTCCACGACCGTGGCAGGGCCGCCTGCTGACCCATTCACTCCTGTCCTGGAGACCTGCTGCTCTAGATTTTATCTCCAGTGCCTTTTCTCCTTATGTCAGGCTGTTACTGACCAGGGTTCTTGGCTTCCTTAATCAGTAGAAATTGACAAGAGACCAGACATAAAATTCAGACAAGGCTTTATCGGGCCCCCGCTGCAGCAGGGGGTAGTGAGAACAAGTTAACAGGTGCCCTAGCTTGCTCCCGGAGAGGAGAGGGGAGTGAGCTGAACTAGTTCCTTACATGGGGTGAGGGTAGGAGTACATCCAGGGATCAGGCTGGAGGGGTGGCTTAGGTGGTCTGCCCACCCCTTAGGTGGTGGTGTGTGCAGCGGGCATGCACAGTACCCTGCTTTTACTCCGAACACTCTGCTTTTGTTCCTGGATCTTCAGAAGTTGCAGTTAGATTTTTGGTCTTTTTGTGTCTTTTGTCCGTAACTTGCCCCAACTGAACATGGCCCAGTTCAATTATTTTTAGCCCCTCTAGTTTCTTTGTATCTTTGAGACATTTGTCCAGGCCCAGGCACTACAGCAAAGGGTCCCGGCTTGCAGCCTGTCTCAAAGCCTTATACTATCCCAAGACTGCTTTTAAAATGTCTTGTTTTCTGCTCTTATACCTGATTGTGCTGTTGATTTTGATTTGTGGTTCAGATCAGAGATAGATTCCTTGCAGTGAAAGAAGGGTGGTGAGTGAAAGATGTGGAATTGGAAGGTTCGGGGGAGTGTGGGCTGTGCCCGCTGCAGACTCGGGGCACCTACTGTGGCTGGTTGGCGCTCATTGTGTTGAGCCTAGGCTGGGCTTGCTGCCTTAAGTCATTTCTGTTTCCCTCCGGTCCCTTTCATGTGGTACCGAGCCCTTTACCCCACTCGGTATAGCTCTGCTCCCAAGTTGTTAAGTGAAATGGAATTTGTGACAGAGTCCACCTGTTTGGTTAATATATGTCACGTGATGAAAAGTACACAACATTCTGTGTCTGATTGGTTTCAGTGAGTTGATTGTCTTCGGGCTTCCTGATCTCGTCTTAGGTAAACTTGGTGAGAGGTATAACTGCCATTAGTTAGACCTGTGTTGTTTTCATTTGTAGCAGTTTTTACACAAACATAAAGCCTGGGATGGAGCGCTTATGGAGTGGTAAGAGGGTCATTTGAGTTTGTGTTCCACGGTGCTCAGGATGATCTCCATCCATACCAGGCACGGTCAGTATCCACTCTGCAGGAGGGTCTTTGAGTCACATCCATCCATCAGCCACCGGAGGCTGAGAGTGTGTTGTGTGATGGTCTTAGTGTCCCTGGCAGGCCTCGCCGGGGCTGGCTCTGTCTTGGTTGAGTCTCCAGGCAAAAAGAAGCAGGAACCACAGTAGAAGCAAGGCCATGCTCCATCCCATTTGCTGCCTTAGCAGCTCATAGAATTTGGTGTATTTGTTTTTATGTGGTGAACACCCAGGTAGCACTAGTGGTAAAGAACCCACCTGCCAGTGCAGGAGATGTAAACAACACGGGTTCGATCCCTGGGTCAGGAAGACCCCCTGGAGGAGGGCACGGCAACCCGCTCCAGTATTCTTGCCTAGAGAACCCCATGGACAGAGGAGCTTGGACAGTCCATAAGGTCGCAAAGAGTCGGACACAGCTGAAGCGACTTAGCACGTATGCGTGCACACGTTTGTGTAGTGAACACTCTTTACCCTAAGATGACTAGTGTTTGACCAAGACCCGCTCTGAGCCCCGACGTCACAGGGCTCCCACTGTGACTTTCTCTTACGTGTCTGTTTCTGCTCCCTCTTGTTCCAGAAAAGACCAGAGAGACTGGGGGGAGCTGGTGCCAGCAGAAACCTTAGGCAGAAGTTTGGGTGTATCTGGGTAGCTTCTTGGTTTATCGTGTGTTTGGAGTGAAGGTTCACGTTGCGCGCATCGCATTCACCCTGGGTTTGGTAACCCTCTGACTCTAAATCACTCCTTAGATGAGTCTTCTTTTGCCCTCAGAGAAGCAGGAACGTTGAGGGGCTGAGTGTGCATTAAAGTGAAAGGTCCAGAGCAGCTGCATCTGGGCATTTTCTCGGGAGGAGGAGGCAGATGTGGACCTGGTCCAAACATGAACTCTGGCTCAGCTTCTGAACTAGGCACCTCTCCTTTGAGGCTCCCAGCCTCTTGTTGCAGGGATGGCAGACGTGGGGCTGCATGGGGCCCCGAGGGGCCTTCCGCTTCCCTTCCTCCTGGGAACTGCTTCAAAGTCATCGGGTGCTCCTGAGGTGGGTCTTCCTCCACTGAGGCCTCTCGTGCTCCCCAGGCCTCTGCTCCTCACCACCCACGCCGTGTGGGACCAAGTGCTCATCCTGAAGCAGAGTGGGGACTCCAACAGTTTGACCTGAATCAGCAGGAGAAGATGTAGAAAATTAATGACATTGTTTATTCTCTTTTTCCTATAATTTGTAAACTTCCTGTCTTGCTAGTTGAGAGATGGGGAAACTATTTTCAAACAGATTTTTATTTTTTAGAACAGTTGTAGCTTTGCAGAGCAGTTGAGATGTTAGTAGGGAGCATCAACGTACCTTGCACAAGCCCCCCTGTTAGTAACATCTTAGTTAATAAGATGGCACGTCTGTTGGCTCCACTCCGCTCTGGCAGTTTCTCAGACTCTGTGTTGGTGACCTTGATGGTTTCAAGAACTAGAAGTCAGGTATTGGGTAGAATGCCAATTGTTAGAATTTGTTTGATGTTTCTCAAGTGACTAGACTGAGGTTCTGGGTTTTAGGAAGAAAGATCACAGAGGTAAAATGTCATTTTTAAAAAAATATTTTTTGGCTGCACCAGCAGTTAGTTATGGCACTCGGGATCTTTGATTTTTGTTGCTCTGTGTTCCGTGTGTATCCGTGGCTCTGTACATACTGCTGTCTGGGGTGCCTGCACCTATGTGCAGTTAAAGGTGAGTTGGTGTTGGTTTCTCTCTTGCCCGTTTTCCATGAGCACGGGGACCATCCTACCCTCCCCACCTGGCTTATCTGCAGACCACCCTTCAACGCGAGATACCCAGCTCCCCTGCCTGCCCTGCATTTAGGTGACGGATGCATTGCTGGCCGCAGACACCCGCGTCTGAGCGCCTAACCTGCCCTCCTCTTTTTACACTAGAGTGCCGTGCTTGAGTGCAGCTCCTCTGACCTCCAGTCTCACAGATGTCCACTCATGTCTAAGGTTCCCGAGGCTGACACCTTGGGAATGTGGGGAATGTCTGCAGCTGCACGCGCCAGGCAGCAGAAGCTCCAAGATCATAGGTGACACAGGCTCATCCTCGTGATGAACTGGCTCTCTGATGGCTGCCCCAAACTCTGAACATCACACGTCACACCTGAGGGGGAAAAAGCCTCTTTTTTTTTCCTTCTTAAATCATTCTCTCTAGAGGGGAACGTGATCTGGGATGAGGAGTCTGAGAGGACTAGGTACGGTTCCCCGGCGGAAAGTCCCTAGGAGTCTGTGTTCCCCCAGCCAGCCCCTCCCCGCCGACCCCTGCAGGCCGATGTCACAGCAGGCGCGGGTCTGGACACTGACCACAGGCTTGTTGGGCACGGTGTGCACTGGGAACGCAGAGCGCCATCTGGGTTTGAACTCCGGGAGGGCCCTCTGTCGTTAGAGAACTCCCTCATTTTGCTGGTTTCCACAGTTGGGCCAGCTTGGCACAGTTGAGGTTAAGAGGAGGGCTTGGAAGGAGAGCACTGATTCGGGCTTGACCATCTATACTGCGGCTTGGGCGGAGCACAGGGTCTGAAGTTCTTTGTGCTTCTCGTATTTCAGGCCAGACCTTGGTGTGCTCCAAGAATAGACATTTCTCTTCACAAATCTGTCAGTTCTTTCACATTAGCTCTGTCCTTTCTAGACTTGTATTCATCTATACCTATTTAAGAAAAATTAGAATCAACAAGTAATGCACACTGCAGCCAAAACTATAAGAGATCTAAGAATATTTCTGAGAAAAGATGTGTGATACTGTCAGGGAGAAATTTTAAAATCGTTGTTAGAGGAATGCATATATATTATCTGGAGAGAGAAAGAGATCGAGTTCCACAAATAAATGTGTAAATTCAGTGTAATTTCAATTAAAATCCCTTGTGAAGTTGGGCAAAATCACTTTTATTTGTGTAGAAGAGCAAAGGACTAAGAGAGTGTTTATGCTTTCCAAAATCCTTTGTAGATTTTGTTCTTAGAGTTCAGACTATGGCTAAAAAGACATGGGAAGGTTAAATAACTTGGTGTATAAATGTAGAGAGCGAGTAGGTCACCAGGGCTAGGCTAGAATTTATATCCCTGATGAAGGATTAAAATGTAAGGTATTTTTGGTCAAATATTTTTCATGCTAAAGAGAAATGAGCTATGAAGCCATGAATGGGCAGCAACAAACTTAAAAGCTCATGACTAAGTGAAAGAAGGCAGTCCGGAAAGGCCAATGGGATGGTGTGCTGTGTGAGAATCACTGTGTGACATCGTGGGAATGACAGAGCCTGGAGACAGTAAAGGATGGTGGGGGAGGTTGGGGGAGGACAGTGAACCTTTGCGGTGCGGTGCTATAGCGGCGGGTGCGTGCCCAGGAGTGAACCCCCGTGGAGCTATGGACTCTGGGTGGTCAGTCATAACAGACGTGCCCTTTGGTGGGGATGCGGATCTTGGGGAAGGCTGTGCAAGTGAGGAGCAGTGGGTACGTGGGAAACCCCTGCACCTTCTACTCCCGTTTCGTGATGAACCTGAAACTGCTCTAGAAATGAAGTCTATTTTTCTTTTCTTTCTTTTTTCAGCCACACTGTGTGGCATGTGGGAATTTAGATCCCTGACCAGGGATTGCATCCGTGTTCCTTGCAATGGGAGCATGGGGACTTAACCTCTGGACCACTAGGGAAGTCCCCTGAAGTCTATTTTTAAAAATTGGTGTGTTTTGAAATCTTGAGGGGAAGAACACTGTCTTTTCATTCAGAGGGTTTTAAAGAAATTTTATTAAAACTGAAAAGTTACCTGTGGTGCTTTTGAGGACCCTTTGTAGTCTTAAAGTAATTCTGTGGTTTGGGAGCTAAAATGTGTTAATCAGAATTTGATTTGCCAATTGACTTGTTTGGTTTATTAAAAAAGACATCTTCCTATCAGACAATAATTGACCTTTTAAGTGCTTCAACTCTTCTGTGATTAGAAAACACAACTGCTGAACTTTAAAGAACTTTGTATTTTTCAAGTGTTTAATAAGGAGAAACTCTTAAGAGAAATACTGTTAATGTTACAATTAACAAAAGCTGTTGTCGTGTACAGTTTTAGTTGTAGTACCCTCTGTATCAAACTGAGAGAAAGGGTTCAGGCTCAGAGCCACACTTCCACCATCACCATCACCACCACTGCCTTCATCACCACCACCATCACCATCATCACCACCACCACTGCCAACATCACCATCATCATCACCACCAACACTGCCAACATCACCACCACCATCATCAACTCCACCATCAAAATAAAAGTGTGAAAGTATTAGTCACTCAGTTGTGTCTGACTCTTTTTGACCCTGTGGTCTGTAGCCTGCCAGGCTCCTCTGTCCATGGGTTTCTCCGGGCAAGAATACTGGAGTGGATTGCCATTCCTTTCTCCAGGGGATCTGCCTGACCCAGGAATCAAACCCACATCTCCTACATTGCAGGCAGATTATTTACCATCTGAGCCACCAGGCTTCCCTATCAAACATAAAAAAGACTTCCAATGAAGAGGAGGGGAGAAAATCCTTATGCTCTCTATACAGTTTTGACCATAGGAAGCTTTTTAACCAATTCAGGTTTTGAACTCTAGAAATTGTTTTTTAATGCTTTGTGTCTGCTGTGCTTGTTGATCGAGACAGACATCATAAGGCAACTTTTCTTGAGAATCTTATGCACCAGACGTTTTTGTTGGATATGAGGAGAGATCAGTAATCAAAATAGACATGCAGTTTATATTCAATAGAGAAGACACAGAGAGACAATAAAATGTAGGCAGGCTTCTGTCACCACCAGGGTGTTCACTCAAGGAATGCCTCTCTCGGAAGCTGAAGTCTTAGTTGACTTCAGCGTTGCTAACTTGCTTGGTGAAGACCAGAGCAGAGAGCATGTTAGACTTTGGGGCCTGCTGGGGCAGAGCCCGGGGGTGGGAACAGGCTTTGCAGGTTTATGTGTAGGCAGCTGTGTATTGGGAACAGAGGGAGGCTGGATGCAGTGAGGGGAGAGTCTGAAAGCTGAGCTTGGAGAGAAAACAGAGGTCTGGTCACATTAGCCTGTTGTAGTTTTGGCAAGAGTGTGTCTAGAAACAAAGACACCCCATCTGTTCTGTCCAGGCTGTGCAAGAGATGGAAGACCCGGGGCCTCTGCGGCTTCCTCCGCCCAGGTGTCTCCTGCAAGTGAGGGCTATCTGGCAAGTCCGAACCTGCGCTCTAGACCCAAATGTTTGCTTACAGTCCTGCCTCTGCACTGTCCCAGGAGGGCTGTCCGGTCAGAGAGCACATGACTCCATTTTGCAGCAGCATCAACCAGCCAAACTCAGAGTTCTTCCCATTGGAGGAATTGTAGCAGCTTCTGAGTGTTCGAGTTTGTATTTCCTTTTCCAGTGTTGAGTTTGCCCCTGTGGACTCGCCACACTCTGATTGTGTTTTGTAATTCCTTGGGAATATTTGCTTGCTGCTTCTTTTCTCATGGGAAGTAAGCTCCCCTAAGGCAGAGACCCAGCTACTGTGTCACACTGACTGCTCCATCCCCAGCAGCCTGAATCCTGCCTGGCATATAGGAGATGTTCAATGGATCCTTAAATGGGGAGGGGGGACATGTTCCCCATATATACAAGGAGGAGTACATATATTTTTTTTTAAAGAGACACACTCAGATGATCTAGTCATTTTCCTGGGGAACATCTGATGTGCCCTTTCCATGACTGGCTCTTGCTGGATTTTAGTTTTAGTTGAGATGTACTCTTTCACAAGGATGTTTTCCGACCACTGACTGGAGAGTAAACCTTTGTCCTGGTTGCTTAAAGAAAATCATGTGAACTTAACGCTGTCTGATATCATCTTGTTTATTTACTCCATGCATGCAGGCTTGTTAAGGACAGAGCTTGTTAAGACATCTCTGTGCTGTAACTTTCCGCCCCAGGCCCACGTGGTGCCAGTACTTAGTAGGTACTCAGTCAAAGTTGAGCAAATGGATTTAAGAGTTTCAGGGCGTCTTTGCTTTGAATCCAGATTTTGTCAGATCATCAATAGAGTAAGCTCTCCAAATAGCGCATCTATTTCCACAGAAAGCTGAATGCTTATCTTGAACAACACAGGTCAAGAAGAGCCAGCAGTCAACATTTTAAAGCCTATAGATGTATTCTTTTTTCTTACTGCTGGTTTCTATAGGGATAAATAGACACTCGTTGAAGAGCCCCCCTCTGTCAGTAGGGCGGGGATGCAAGCATAAATTGTTTCTTATTCATGTGCAAAACTCCAAAAATCTTTGCAGTCTGTGTGCATTAACATTTGTACTAATTATAAAAGTATTCTAAAAAGAAGAGTGATACTAAAAATATTAAGAAGTGTTAGACATAGCACTTTTAAAGCTGAAGCTGAGGCTGTGAATAATTTAACGGAAAGTAGCACGTTTTACAACCGAGGCACCAACTTGTGGAGCTGACAGAAAGCATGGTGTGGGCTGGGACCTACCCCGTGGAACTCCTGTGCAGAAGCTCTTCGGTGTCCTGGAGATGCCAGGCCCTCAGCGAAGTGAGCGAGCCAGCCGGGGAAGCCCATGCAGCCCTGGGGATGGGGACCAGCGCCCCAGTAGCATCCAGGCTGCACTCCCTTGTAGACCATGGCCCAGCCCATAGCCACACGCACTAAATGGGGATTGAATCCATCCTTTTCTCATGAAAATGGAAATAGGTTACAAGGCAAAATGAGGCCTGTTCTTGTGTCATGAGAGTTGTAGCTGTATCATTTGCTAAAATGTGTGATTGACTACGGGCTTCCCAGGTGGCACTAGTGGTAAAAACTCCGCCTGCCTATGCAGGAGACCCAGGAGATGCCAGTTTGATCCCTGGTTTTTAAAGATCCCCTGGAAGAGGGCACAGTAACCTACTCCAGTATTCTTGCCTGGAGAATCCCATGGACAGAGGAGCCTGGTGGGCCACAGTCCATGGGGTTGCAAAGAGTCGGACACGACTGAAACAACGCAGCATGCACGCATGATTGACTACTTACACTACAGTACTTTTGCCTAAAAATCTTACTTTGTGACATTAAAATGCATTTTAAAACTATTTTATTTATTTGGCTGTATCAGTGATTGTGGCACTCAAGATTTTTTTTTTTTTTTTTAAGTTGTGGCATGTGGAATCTAGTTCCCTGACCAGGGATTGAATCTGGGCCCTCTGCGTTGGGAGCACAGAGTCTTAGTGACTAGACCACCAGGGAAGGCCCCAGAATATTTTTCAGGAAATGTTGGAGAATGCTCATCCAGCCCTTTAGCTTATGCTTTTATCACAATTATTATTCAGCATTCTATAGTATGGATAAAGGGAACATCCTTGGTTTTTATTAATTTTTTACCTTTCTTTTTCATGTCTCTATTACAAGTTCTCAGTTCTTTTCACAATTAACTATTCAGAATTAATGACCTTTTAGTAGTACTCTGAAATGTCTTACCTGGCCCACCTTTTCCAAGAATTGTCAGAGAGTGAGTAGGTAACGTATACTGTGTGGGCACTGGGCTGAGTGTTTTACATGTATTGATTTGTTTGATTCTCACAGGAACTGTATGAAATAGGTCAGTGGTTTTTAAAGCTTTCTTTTGTCTGCCACCCACGCTAATGCATTTCACATCATGATCCAATAACAAACATCTTTGTATATGACTAACGAAAGTGTCATAAATTAGTGTTAACACTGCCCTCTACTCTATTTTCATTCATGCTTCTTTTTTAAAATACCAGTTTTGGTCTGCTAAATAATTTATAACCCACTAGTAGGTTGCAGCTCCCGTTTTATGGATGAGAAAGCTGACAGGTTAAGTGAACCATCCAGATGTCCCAGCCAGTGAGCTGCAGAGCAGGGATTTGAAGGAAAGCTTGGGTCTTACTCCTCCTCTACTGAACAGAAGAATTATGCAGCTGTAGGACTTCCAGAGGTTTTCCCAGGTGGTGCAGTCATAAAGAATCTGCCTGCTAATGCAGAAGAGATGCAGGAGACTTGGGTTTGATTCCTGGGACAGGAAAATCCATGGAGGAGGGCATGGCAACCCACTCCAGTGTTCTTGCCTGGAGAATCCCATGGACAGAGAAGCCTGATGGGCTATAGTCCATGGGGTCGCAGAGAGTCAACACAACTGAGCACACAGCATGAGCATGATGTCCAGAAGAAAGTGGTCCTCACCTCATCCAATCCTGCTTTTGTGACAGGGTGGAGACAAGTATTTATAATACAAGTGCTGCATCTCAATGATGTCCTCCACCTGCCAAGAAGAAAGCTGAGCTATGCTCAGCATAAGACCAAGGGCACTGAGATTTGGGAATAGGAAACGAGGATCTTCTGGATCTTATATGGGATTTTGAGAACTTGGGGGTAGGGCAGACATGTCTAATTAGAAATTTTTTTGAATTAAGTAGTATTCTGTGACTTTGAGGAAGAACTCTTATTTCCCTTCAGAATTCTCAGTAGACTTACCTACTCACTGATACTTGAAATGGGGATTTGATTTTGGAGGTGTAAGTCCAGCCTCAAGGCTGAAACCAGGCCAGCCTCACCTGGCAGCACTTCAGTGCAGAAGTGCCATACATTCAGCAAACCTTTGTTAATTGTCCATTGTGTCCCAGGCACATCCTGGATACAAGGGATCCACAGATGAATAAGCTCTGCCTTTCCTGTGCATGTTGACTGGATCAGAAGAAGAGCATCTCATGGATGCTCACAGCACCTCCGCTGTGGACAAGGAAGCCTAGATTGTTAGCTTCTCACCCTTGTGGCTGGGGGTTCTCCATTCTCGCAGCCGCCAGCTCCATGCAGGGCCACCATGTGCTGCACAGTGCCTGGCATGTTGCAGATGCAGTGCGCAGCCAGGCAACCTTTGCAGGATTTCAGAACTCATGCTGGGGACTTAGCCTATTTCCATCTGCCTGTAAAAGTAGAAATAAAAACACGATGGCTCATGTCGAGAAGCTGCCTTCCAGTGGTGTCCATGAGCATGGTATGCTGTGCTTAGTGAAGTCAGTACCTGTGTCCGAAAATGTCGATTAGCTGCCTGCCACGTTCCATTCCCTTCTCTACCTGACCTAGCAACTTGAGGAGGTAAAAGGAGAAAAAGTCTGCCTCCTCCAGCGTTCTAAACCCACAGAGCTCCTCCCAGCAACCAAGATTTGAAAGAAGCCCTTTTGCCTGCCCTGAGGGGGACCAGTGAGGTGGTATGTGGCTCCTACTTAGGGAGGCACTGATGTTACATATCAGGAAGAAGCAGAGAGGGTCGAGGCAAATAAGTAGTCCAAGCGGGGGGAAAAAAACATTTAGGACTGGTTGTTCCACTTTCACGAGACTTCCCAGGTGGCACTAGTGGTAAAGAATCCATTTGGCCCATGCAGGAGATGCAGCAGACCTGAATTCAAGCCCTGGATTGGAAAGATCCCCTGGAGGAGGAAATGGCAACCCACTCCAGTATTCTTGCTTGGAAAATTCCATGGGCAGAGGAGCCTAATGGACCCAGTTCATGGGGTCATAAAGAGTTGGCACAACTGAGCACGTGCGCACATGCACAGATTCCTTTTTCACAGTGAGGGAGTGGCTGTGGGCCAGGGGCTGGGGGCGAATGCTGCGTATTTGGGGCAAGGGGTGCAGGAGAGGCAATGCTGTGTGGAGGAACTATTTTTCTGCCTGGATGTCACCTCTGAATAGAGAGTGCAGAGGCAGTCAAGAGAGGTTAATGTGTGTGAGTAAACGCTGTGTAGGGCACTGGTTACCCGGCAGCAACAGCAGTAGTTCTGTGGAACACTGTATTGGAAATCTGCAGTTTGCACTCTGAGTGGATGAGTAATAATTGTTTGCATTTGTAAGTGAGGTCTTGTCATGGATGCAAGGCTCTGTCTGTGGTCCCTGTTCCTTTTAACTTGTTTCCCCTTTTATGGGATAGGGGAGGCCAGTCTCCCCCTGCTGGGTGTGGCCTGTAGAACCTGAACAGTTAGGTTCCTGGGCTTGTGCTTTTCATGTAGGTTCACGCAGGCTCCTCAAATTCAACTCTCACCTTCCATTCTTCTCTCAGCCTCCCTGAGCAGCCTTCTGATCACACCGTTCCCGTCTCCAAGCTCCTCCACCTCCTCGTCCAGCAGCTACCAGCGCCGCTGGCTTCGGAGCCAGACCACCAGCTTGGAAAATGGCATCATCCCCAGGAGGTGAGCTGGGTTTCCCTTGCTTCGAGGGGCACGCAGGTGGGCGGCCGGGGGTGCCCGCAAACACCGCGTTCACCTGCCATCCCTGGGAAAGGGTGGAAGCTTTCTGCTCAGCTTCAGCTCAGCCTGGAAGTTTACAAGTTGAGGGTCCAGGAAAGACACTGGGAATATCCAGCTAGATTTGTGTTGATTTAAAGTGAGTACATGTTCTGTACTGGCTCCCCTCTGGGGTGGCTTGTGTAAGGGAGAAGGCTGGAATAAATCTTGGCTTACGGTGATACAGTGTGGTCTTTGAAAATATATAAACCCAAGAATGGTGACATACTCTTTTTTTTTTTTTGGTAAAACTTAAATTCTTAAACAGTCATGAGTTTGATAATGAATAGAGATGGTACCAAGATATCCTCTGCCTTTATTTCAGTTGGTTTCAGATCTAAAGTTTAGTTACATTGCAAAATGTACATTTTTGACTTATGATGATGTTACATCAATAGCTTCCAATCTCTTCTTCATACAACCCACAACTTATAAGGGAATGAAGATGGTTGTCCCTATAAAATCCAGATGACAGTCGGTTGACTTAGTAAGTTGAGTTGTGAGTAACATGTATAGGGTCTGTGAGGGAGTGAAGAGTCAGCTGCACACCTGCATTTCATAAGTTCATGAAGATGCACAGGTAAATAATGGTATAAAGAAGATAAATGCTTAGAGAAGGTAGAGTCTTTGGAGCTCAGGAGAGAGAGGCAGCCTTCTGGAGGTCTTGGGGCTTGCGGAACCTTCATGGAAATGGTCCTGAAAGAACAGGCTGAGATATGGGGGGCTGGGACATGTAGAGGGTGTCAGGCTGCCAGTACCCTCTTCTCCCAAAATTAACATCACATGTTAATGTTTCTTTTTAAAAAATTATGTTACAGGCATTTTGAGAACAACCTAAAAAAGGAGTGTAAGGCTTTTCTGTTAAAAATATTTTACTTTCAGGACTTCTCTGCTGGTTCAGCAGTTAAGACTGCTCCCTCCCAATGCAAGGGGCCTGGGTTCAATCCCTGGTCAGGGAACTAAATACCACATGCTGCAACTAAGTCTTGGACAGCCAAATAAATAAATGTGAATAACTATATTAAAAATACTTTGCTTTTAAAATACAATAGAAATAATAGTGATCCGTGACTATTAACGTAAACTTATAAATTGCAAAAAAATGTTTTGGTGCAGTAATTTTATATTACATAATCAGTAGTAATACTTCATATGATATCTTGACTCAAGATTTTTCTGGCTCACTTTCCTGCAGATTCATTTGTTTAGGTCATCAGAATTTATATGTCAGTTGGCATCATTGAAAGCAGTGTTAGTTGCTCCTTTCAAATGCAAGATGACAGATAATTTTTGATAATTTTTTTTTGGAGGGAAAGCTCATTTTGTTTATTGTAACAATTACTGGAGCTGTATAGATTATAACAACATTAAGATAAATTTTTAATAAACTTTAAAACATCTAGATCAGATAATTCTTATGGAGAAGTTTTGCTAAAGATTTTATTCTTCACACATATCCATTTTGTATGTCTGAATTCAATTTTAAATATAAATTTATACAAGATTATTTTAATATTTCCTCTGCCAATTCCTGCAACTTATGGAGGTCATACAAGAACTTAGAAGTGTCTTTGTGGGTTGCATGTAATTCAGAATGCCTTGTTTATGCATTCTATACTATGTTGTCAATTATATGGAAAATTAATTTTAAAGTGAGCTTCGTTATTAATAATTTCATCATCTAAAGCTTCATCTAGAAAGTAATGGGTATTTTCTATCCAGGGCAACAATCTCTCCACTTGATATCTATTTCTGTGCTTGTGAGTATTTGCTTGGCAATGTTGCTGCAGTTTTCAAAATGAGAGATTACAAACTCTTTGAAGAACTCTAGTGAGTCCCTGATGTAATAATACTTTACTGCATCGTCCACTGTAGGCCCTTCTTTGTGATAATTTACTGCCCTGGGGCTCAAGACAAAGAGCTGAGTATTTGTGCGGACTCCACAAGGGTGGGCTCTGATGATGGACAGCCAAGCTGCCTCCACTGTGTCTCGCCCAAGCCCTTTCCCTCTCCCACAGCCATGACCTCTGCTGCCACCACCAATCTGGGCCCAGGTCCCAGCCTTGCCGCCTTGGGGCCTCGTGGCACCTGGGTTCTGGTCGTGTGGGTGTGTGTCTGACCCCAGGCTGATGGCCCAATGTCCAAGTTCCCGTGTGCTCAGCTGCCTGGCATCTGTGTGCATGCCCATGTGTGTGCGTCACCACCCCATCAGACTTCACTTTGAGAGCACAAGTTAAAGGCAACACAGTTAGGGATCAAGATCGCACCCACTGAATATTGCCTCGAGCTTCAGCCCTTCTGAGAGCAGCCCTGCGAGGGGGCACAGCCTGGGCTGGCCCTGGGCTTGTCCTGTCTGACACCCAGGACGTGGGTACTCAGCATCCATCACTGCCTGTGAAGATCCTTCGGTTACAGGGTGTCACCCATCTCCCGTGTGGGAGCACCCTTGTGGGAGTGGGGATTAGTCTCTGACGCTGGACCAGAGAACAGTGGGTACCAGAGATGTGATTGCTTCTGCTCTGAGGGAAAAGTCACAGCAAAGACTTGATTCTAGAGAGAATTCAGGGTGGCCAGGGGGGGATCTTCACAGTCCATAGGGTTTGTTGCTCGTGGATACCCATACCTCAGGGTCCTGCCATCCCACATGGGGAGCTTTGGTCACTGGAGACAGGGCGGGTGGAGTCAGGGGGCAGTTTACCAGCTGATGCAGAGATGTTGCCATGGGGGTAGGGGAAGAGAGGCTGCAGAGATTTACCCCCTTAGTGGGGCTGTTGAAACCCTGAAGAAGCAGCTATAATGTTCCAGAAAGGCTGTTGACTTGAATTATAAAACGAGTAACCAGAGTTGTTGATGAGATATTCTTTGACCTCCAGAAATGGTGATTTCATATGTTCCAGTGTAATCCAGAGATTCAGTGTAAGTTCAGAGTGACATAAGTGATTAGATTAAACAGTCTTGAGATCAGCTACGGGTCACTGAGATGTACTTAAATAGTAGAGTTTTGGCTTCATTTAGGATCTTGAAGTATTCATAACATATGTAAATGTTGTTCATAAGTATCAACAAATTTCTACTTGGTTTTTTTTTATAAGAAAAATTCAGTGTGTAGCTTGCTCTTCCCTTGACTTGAAGGCCTGTCAGCTGTGTGATTGCTCCCCGCCCCCCCCCCCAGTGCTCCAGCTGGGTGATCAGATAGATCAGATGTGGGGCCAGAGCCCTGGGCATTTCCAGTGTCCAAGCAGGGAGCCAGGGCCAGAAGACAGAAGCCCTGGGCTCTGATTGCAGAGTGGTCATTGAAAAGCTTTCTGTTCTGAAGCAAGTCAGTAACTCTGCCTCAGTTTCCATGTTTGCAAAATGGACTGTGTATCTCACCTCGTGCCCTGATGGTAAAGCAGTGGTAAAGTATTTTTGTGCATAGTTAAGTGTTGAGAAATACTTTGAAACGTGCTATCCTGTAGATTGATCTTAAAAGCAAATTTACAGTATTACTCAGCCATAAAAAGGAAGGAATGTGAGTCAGTTGTAGTGAGGTGGATGAACCAAGAGCCTGTTATACAGAGTGAAGCAAGTCAGAGAAAAACAAATATCATAAATATCATATATTAATGCGTATATTGGAACCTAGAAAAATAGTACTGATGAACCTATTTACAGGAAAGACATGGAGATGCAGATGTAGAGAACAGACTTGTGAGCATAGCAGGGGAAGGAGCAGGTAGGACAAATTGAGAAGGTAGCATGTGTAAAGTAGCTAGTGGAAAGCTGCTATATAACATAACACAGGGAGCTTAGCCTTGCACTCTGTGATCACCTAAAGGGCTGGAATGAGAAAGAGAGAGAGTTTCAAGAGGGAGGGGATATTTATATAATTATGACTGATTCGAGTCGTCGTATGGCAGAAACTAACAACATCGTAAAGCAATTTTCCTCCAGTTAAAAAAAATGATCACAGGCTTAAAGAAAGTATATTTATAAATACCACATGGCCTGATTTATTCCAGTTTGCATGGCCAATCCAAGACTGCTACAGACTGAACGAAACTCAGCTGCTTTAGAGTTCAGGGGAGCAAGTGAGAGCCAACATGCTGTTAGAGCTGCGGTGAGTCTCAGAAATTCCGCAGGTGGCACCGTCTGCTGTGCTGACTGGAGGCGGTTGCTGTTTTCAGGGTGGAGCTGGAGCCGTCTCAGACACCTGAAGAGGGCTCGATGGTGTGTTTAATTAGAGACCACATTGACCAAGACATGCCAACTAATGTAGGCATTTTTACTTTTTCAAAAAGGAGGGAAGTAGGAGATGACAAAGAAGCAAGAGTTGCAAGAAAGGATTGGTGTAACATAAGCTCAGAATTTCCTCTACAGAATACAAATAAACTGGTGCAGAGAGTCAAAGTTATAGGACAGGTACTGCGGAAAAGAAGAGGGAGCGTTGTATGAAATTAAGTAAAATCGTAAGAGCGCCTTGGCAGTTTCTTTCTGCCAAGCAAATAATTAGGGTCTAGGGGTTTCTCAGAGAAAGCAGTTGCTGATTTATTTTAATGCATAGCATTTACAGGAGCACTGGGAGACCATGGCCTTCCCCTGGCGTGTCTGTGAGTGAATTCTTTTACCAATTTATCAGCCACACCAATGACATGGTCCTCTTAGGTTCGAACACGATGCCTGTTTCCTTTCCTTTAAAAATGAGATAGCTTTCCTAACCATAAAACTTCTGATGTGTGTATGTTTTTAAAATGTGGGAATGTTCAAAATCTACTGTGAGCAGAGCACTAAATAACAAGTTAAAGACCGGGAATGAGGCTGGTTGCCTTGAGTTCTGCCCGCAGACATGACCATCGGGGTGTAGTTTGTAGTGAAGGACATGGAGGAGGGAGCGTCCTCCTGTGCTTAGCGACAGACAAAGCTAAACACTAGGGTCAATGAGAAAGAAGATTTACTGCAAACCTGCCTTGTGCCAGGCTAGGTGCTTTCATTTGCAGTGTGATGTCAGTTGCTTCAGGACTTCCTAAAGGTGGCGTTAGTGGTAAAGAACCCACCTGCCAGTGCAGGAGACAGAGATGCGGGTTCTGTCCCTGGGTCGGGAAGATCCCCTGGAGCAGGGCATGGCTACCCACTCCAGTATTCTCACAGAGAATCCCATGGACAGAGGAGCCTGGCGGGCTACAGTCCTTAGGGTCGCAAAGAGTTGGACATAACTGAAGCGACTTAGCATGAATGCACATCCTTTGCTTTGGTGTCTTTATAGAAAAACAATAATTAAAAAGTCTTTCACTTGCTATTAGCAGCTACATGGTCATACACTGGTTTTTCAGAATAAAGGAGAGACTAGATTGGCTGTATTTGTGAGGTTCATCCCTTACAACAAATAGAATACATATTCAGTTTGTTGGCTTCGTGCTTCTCTCATCCTAGAAGCAGAGTCTTTGCACAGAACATTAAGTTGGTCCAGGTGCTGACTATAGTAGAAGGAGAGGGGGGTCTTTCTTCTTGGGGGTTTCCCAGAGAGTGTTCAAGGTCACGTGGCTTAGTCTCAGCATTTATAGGAGTAACTTCATCTAATAGTTTTAGTAACCTTGAGAAAGCAAGCCTTGGCTACTAGTAAATGTCCAAACGCCATGTCCTGGTCACACAGTGGAACACAGAGGACTTTCCCTTGCAGAGATTCTTATCTCCAGTGTCTATTAGCCAAAACTGAGGGCCTGTGTTTTGAACCAACAGATGTTTCACACCCCTTCCCAAATACCGCCAGTCTGATGTAACACAGTCCAAGGGAAAAGGACTAAGAGTTTAATAAGAGGGCACTTAAAATTACTTTCAGCTCTCACTGAAGTTTCTTTTCATGTTAGGATAACACTGAGTATCAAGGGGAGGTTTTCATTTTCACAATAGAATCTAACGGAGGAGGACAGCTTAGCAGGGGATGCGCTCTGAATTAGGACCGCAGGCCCTGACAGGCTGTCAGGGTGTCACCCTGGCTTCGTGGCTCATTTTCACTGTGGTCCCCTGATGCAGGGCGACTCCTCAAACCCCTTCCCCTTCCAGGTCAATGGATGAGACGTTCAGCTTGGCCGAAGAAACCTGCAGCTCCAACCCGGCCATAGTCCGGAGGAAGAAGATTGCCATAAGCATCATCTTTTCACTGTGCGAGAAGGAGGAGGCACAGAGGAATTTCCAGGACTTCTTTTTTTCTCATTTCCCCCTTTTTGAATCTCACATGAACAGGCTGAAGAGTGCCATTGAAAAGGTACTGAAAGTACAGTGCGTGGCCACACGGGGCTGTAAGGGCGGCGGGCTCTCTGTACGGATCACTGTGCCAGGGCACGTGGATTGGCGGCGGCAGTGGTAGACAGATCCGTAGGCCTGCTGGTGTCAGTCAGCGGGTGCTCATTGCTTTGGGAAGGGGAATTACTGCCTCCCGTGTGGGCTGCAGCCTTGGCTCATGAATAAAGCCTGGTAGATGGAAGGAATGTCGTCTCAGCATAAAGTGGCTTCTTTTCTCTCCACCGAAGGCCATGATTTCCTGCAGGAAGATAGCAGAGTCGAGTCTCCGTGTCCAGTTCTATGTCAGCCGTCTGATGGAAGCTCTGGGGGAGTTCAGGTAAGTTGGCAACGTTTGGCGAACCCAGCAAGGGACATTGTGGAGCAGCAACCTTGAACCTCCACATGCGTGGAGACCATGACTAGGAATTCAGAGTTGGGGGCAAATTCCAAGTTGGGGGCTGGCAGTTATTGGTTATTTTAGCAGCGCTTTCCTTGGAAGCTAAGGCCCAAAGGAGCAAAAAGTTTAAGTCACCAGCACCAAGTAATCCTCATGACTGCCTGAAGGACAGTTTTTGATCTGATTGTTTCTACCAGAACGAATGGGGAAAACTGATGTTCATATGTCTCGTATCATCTCACAAAAGCCCTCAGAGTAAGCACTCTAGCCCATTTTACGGATGCGGAAACTTGAAGTCCCGATGTTCGTCCAGAGCACAAATGGGGAGAGTGTGTGTGTCAGGGACAT
Organism: Antilocapra americana; assembly: GCA_007570785.1. Taxonomy (NCBI): domain Eukaryota; kingdom Metazoa; phylum Chordata; class Mammalia; order Artiodactyla; family Antilocapridae; genus Antilocapra; species Antilocapra americana. Next base: position 19,999,931 of record ML663006.1, read on the forward strand.
TACACCCCAGTTTGTCGGGACCGTCCTGTGCACACCCGGTGTCCTCCCCGTGAGGGTCCTTCTCGGGACATAAATTGCATCATCACCCTAGTGAATCTTTGCTGTGAGTTCCTAACTGACAACCTTTGTACTCTGGAGACCGGTTTTCTAGCGGTCTTACCCCTCATGTCAGGCAGAAAGGTGGTCTGCTCTGGGGGCAGGTGGGATTCACGGTCCCCAGGCTGCCCAGGGTTGCTTCAGCACTCCTTCGGGCCGGCTTCTTGGGCGGGGAGCAGAAGCCCCCTCTGAAGCATCACGAGCTAATGAATGAATGCACCTGTTCCTCTCTAGCTGCAGAACAAAAAATGTTTACAATTCTTAGAACGGTAGAAGGTTTTTGTGATGGTTAAGGTAAAGACTGGGTGAACTCAGATGCTGCTTGAAGCAAAGTCTCCATCCAGTCTTTGCTGAGCACTGAGTTACGTGTAAAGTACTCCAGTAACACATGACTCATTATCTGGGGTTGCTCAGACCAAGTCAGATGTTTGAGGAATATGTGTAGCTATGTGTTTCGGTGGCAGTGTGGTGACTAGTGAACCCCCTGCAGGGGAGGGGCCCTGGGGTTGGCTGGGGCAGACTCCAGGCTGGCTTGTACTGGAGCATCTGCACACTTGTTTAACAAAAGGTCTAGATCTGAAAACTCAGGATCAGAGGCCTCACTGTGGATGGATGGGTCTTGTTCTTACTTTAGCAAACCGCTGCTCAGAAATGATGACAGTATGGTGTGTCCGTGCTTGGAGGCCTTGGTTTCAGTAAGTGAACCCCAGGTCCGTGTGGCTGTAACTTGTCCCTCCTGCCTGCTCAGAGATGCTCTGCTGTGTGCCAAGGCAGGATCCTGTGTGTCCCAGCTCCTTGATGCACATGGCCCCAAACTGAGGTCAGAGTATGCCTCGTGTATATTCAGTGGGGAGAGGGGATGTGTCCTAGCCTCAGAGGCAGAAAGGTGGTCTGCTCTGGGGGACAGATGGGATTCATGGTCAACAGGCTGAGCAAGGCTGTGGCAGTGCTTCTTAAAGCCGGTTTCCCAGTGGGGAATGGAAGCCTAGGCTGAGTCAGTGTGCTCCCTGGAAGGACCCCTGTGAGCCACATGGGCTGGAGCAGAGCCCCCGGCACCAGGCGTCGTCGGAGCGTGTGTCTGCCGCGAGGAACCTAGCTCCTCTACACCTCGGGTTCTTAATCTGTAAAGTGATGTGACTAGGCTCCTCAGCTTCCTAACAGCTTACTGTCCTAAGAATTTGATTCTGTTAGTCCATGTAAGAATCTAGTAAATAATATAGTGAAGAAGAGACACTTTTGTAGCTTTTTCATCTGAAGTGAATGGAGTGCTTTGGTTCAGAGAAGGAGAGTGCTGACAAGAAATTGGGAGAGTTGCGTCGCCTCTGGTCGCATTTTCAGCCTAGCATGTTTGATCTTTCTTCCTTACTTTTTACTCCTGTAAAAATTGCCCTAGATTCTGACATAAGGCGTCGTAAAGGATATTTTACATCAGTGTCTAGTATACGCTTCCTGTAAAGGGGTGTCTGCTGCAGCTGCTCAGCTTTGCTGTTGCACAAATCCACCAAAAGATAATAGGGAAATGATGATGTGCCAGTAAAGCTTTGTTTATAATAAAAGGTCAGATTTGACCTGTACATTGTGACCTAGTTTACCAACCCCTGTTTTATATCATTTTTAGTTTTCTTTTTAAAACATTTTATTATTGGAGTGCCTTTGCCTTACAAAGTTGTGTTCGTTACTGCTGTCCAACAGTGTGAAGCAGCCATTCGTATGCATATAAGTCCCCTCCTTCTTGAGCCTCCCTCCCACGCCCCCTTCCCAGCCTTCTAGGTCATCACAGAGCACCGAGCGGAGCTCCTTGTGATGCACAGCAGCTTCCTGCTAGTTGTCTGTTTCACATACGGTAGTGTGTACATGTCAGTGCTACTTTCCCAGTTCCTCCCCAGTCTCCTTCCCACACTGTGTCCACAGGTCAGTTCTCTTTGTTTGTGTCTCTGTTCCTGCCCTGCAATCAACCCCTGTGTTATATTCTGCTTTGAATGCCTTAGGGGCTACATAGATCCAGATGACTGTTTTCTTCTGGGTTCCTTTATGCAAAGGTCATCCACCACGAAGCCTGTGACAGTTCCGTGCTCCCCTTCTCTTCTTCTCTAGAGGGACGATCTGGAGCCTGTACTCCGTGCCCAGGATCGCCGAGCCCGTGTGGCTGGCCATGATGTCCAGCACCTTGGAGAGGACCCAGCTGTGCCAGCGCTTCCTCAAGGAGTTTACGCTCCTGATAGAGCAAATCAACAAGAACCAGTAAGGGCGGCCTACGGGGGCCCTGCGTGGCAGTTCCTCGCCCGCGTACGTGGTGGGGGTGACTGCATCTTCCTGCATTGACTCACTTGGTTATGTTTTCTCCCATTTCTCTAAGGTTTTTTGCTGCCCTGCTGACTGCAGTCCTAACCTACCACCTGGCCTGGGTACCCACCGTCATGCCTGTTGACCACCCACCCATCAAAGCCTTCTCCGAGAAACGCACCTCTCAGCTGGTCAACATGCTGGCCAAGACACACCCGTACAATCCTCTCTGGGCGCAGCTGGGTCAGTACCTGGTGTGACCGTTCAGAGGCCATGTGGGGTGGAACCGCAGAAACAGCAGTGTTTTCAGTTGATATTAGCCATGCCACCCAGTGATTCGCAGGTGTCACTGGGCCACTAGGGAACAGGAGACTGGCCCACAGATTCTACCTGGAAAGCAGGCCCCTCGTCCCGCCAGAGCCTCATTCTGGTATTTAAAGCCATGCAGGCCTGCTGGGTCCTCCCACATGGCAGCCACAGCTCCTCCTCCAGTGGGCTTCCTTAATGTTGGCACCACTGACATTTTGACCAGAAAAATTTTTGATGGTGGGAGGAAAGGGGCTGTCTGTGCCTGGTCAATTTTTTTTGTGTGTCATATTTATTTATTTGGCTGCACCAGGTCTTAGTTGTGGCATGTGGGATTTAGGTCCCTAACCAGAGATGGAACCCAGGCCCCCTGCATTGGGAGCATGGAGTTTTAGCCACTGGACCACCAGGGAAGTCCCTGGTCAGATGTTTAGCAGCATCACTGGCCTCTGTTTACCAGCTGCCAGTCAAAGCCCCTCTTCCAAAGTTGTGATGATGAAAATGTCAGCAGACATTGCTATAGGGGTCAGGACACTCCCTGGTTGAGGACCACCGCCCTAGAGAGGGTGGAAAGTCAGAGAAAAAAGAAAGTAAGCACACACTGTGATTCCATTACCTTTTAAGTTTGAGCTGAGGGCAGAGACCTTGTCTTTCTGTCCACTGCCCCCTGGGCTACTTCCTCCAAGCTTCGCGCTCAGGCCTGGCACAGGGACCTGGCGTGCCATGTGGCGACTGGCGGAGCATGGGCTTGTGAGACCAGGGCTCAGGGTGGGAGAGGTAGGTGCCAGAGCCTCTCACCAGCAGAGCCTGCAGTGACCGCTCAGGCTTGCATACCTGCTGTGTCCCAGGACCCTGTCCGTTGGCTGGACCCAGGGCTGGGGTGACAGGCAGCTCTCTCTTGGGACACCTGCTGCCTGTGGAGGAGGCGAGTTGTATTGAGAATGTCCTGAGCACTCCTTTGGTGGGGGTGCAGAGGCCAGCCCAGAGAGAGAGACAGGGCAGAGTGGAGGGTGAGGGCCAGGGCCAGATGGCTGGACTAAAACCCTGCCTCCCGGGCACGTGGCTAACCTCCGTGCCTCTGCTTCTCCGTCTGTGCTATGGGAAATGGTGACTCGGGCTGCTGTGGGAACGCCACTGCTTACCTGTAAGTGGCTTTGTTATCCGTGCTGCTGCTGCAGATGTTAATACGGCAGGGGCCCTGGGAGTCAGAGGAGTGAGTAGAAGGGACTTTCAAGGAAGACACACTTGTTGTTTAGTCGCCAAGTCATGTCTGACTCTTTGCGACCCCATGGACTGCACACCAGGCTTCACTTGTCCTTCACTATCTCCTGGAGTTTGCTCAGATTCACATCAGTTGAATCAGTGATGCCATCCAACCGTCTCATACTCTGTCATCCCCTTCTCTTGCCCTCAATCTTTCTCAGCATCAGAGTCTTTTCCAGTGGGTTGGCTCTTTGCATCAGGTGGCCACAGTATTGGAGTTTCAGCTTCAGCATCAGTCCTTCCAATGACTAGTCAGGGTTGATTTCCTTTAGGATTGACTGCTTTGATCTCCTTGCAGTCCAAAGGACTCTCAAGAGTCTTCTCTAGCACCAGAGTTCAAAAGCATCAATTCTTTGGTGCACAGTTAGGAGGGCAGCATTTTCCAGAAAAGAATTGCAGACTGGGGACAGGCACAGCAGCCTTGGGAAACAGCATGTTCTCGTAGTAATGAAATGAAAGCTGTCACTGTGAGCCACACTCTATTTCAGGTGCTTTCCGCACATACTAATTAATTAGATTCTCTTTCTCAACCTGTTGTTTCATCCTTACTATATTACAGATAATAAAGCTCTTTCTCTGTGCCCTGGGTCACGAAGTGTGTGAGGAGGAAGGAGGGTATGTTTCCCACGTTAGGGGATCCTTGGTGCAGATGAGTTAACTGAAGGATTTACGGGTGTCCTGAGTGGATTTACTACAGCCCATCAGCACAGAGGAAGGAGCCGGGAGCCCACCTCCTTTGGGTCGTCGGGTTCTTCGCAGGGAGGACCAGGCACTGCTGTTCTGGTTATGGACAACAGGCTTGAAGAAAAACTTATTCAGCCGTGACAGAAGGGGGCCAGATGTTTAGAAAGCATGGTGTTTCTTGGTGCCCAATCACCCATTTTAAAGGAATATGAATTTAATTAGACAAGTATATTTCTACTTAGCTGTGCTTCCCATGTGAAGTTTAATTGAGATCAGTTCCCTGTGATCGGTATAACAAGGCAGAGTCCCTTCCTCTGGGCCCACAATCCTCTTTCAAAGGAGAGCATATGTTCTCGGAAGTATCCCCCAGCACCCCAACAATCCAGCAGGGCCTGCTGTGGACAGACTGAGGACAGGGTGCAGCCTGGGGTACAGTCATAGGGGAGAGCTTTGTGAAGCCAAGGGTAAGTGATGGTTGGGTTTCTAGTATTACAAAACGTCGAGGACTTCATTATTTTGACAGGGAGACACTCATTTCCAATGATTGTTATTTTTATTAAACATTCACCAAGTCACAGTAAACGGAAATATAATGGCAGGGAATATGCCTGGTGCTAATGTACTTGTAATTGCGGTTCCTTCAAGGCCCGTTTGAGAGTTTGCCAGAACGGGCCCTACTGCCGCCTAGCTCCGCCCGCCTAAATGCTCGTCTTCTTGATGGACCCTGGGGCTGAGTTAACAGTAGTGTCGTGTGAATCCCTGACGTGGCCCTGCTCCTCAGCCGTGGCAGACCTGATCACAGGAAGTAGCACTAATGTGCTTAGTCGAGACAGTTTTCTCAAACAAAAGTGCTTGTCCAGAGAGCAACTGCAGTTCTGAGTTATTTTCAGTTCTTGCACGGTTTCTCAGTCAGTTGCAAGAACTTCCGAGGTCAAGTTCTACTAGTTCGTAACTTAGTCCTTTTATAGAGGGGAACGTGTGGTTACATTTCTGTCTTGCCCATTACCTGTTCTCGGAGTTCTACTCCGGGAATCCTCTCAGGGCGAGAGGACCCACCTCCAATGGGTCCTATCACTTTCTCCTCGGTCTTAACCTTAGCTACATGATTAATCTTATCTAAGAAATGTTTCCCCCCTCCCTCTAGATGGAGTCCAGGTTCCTGAGTTCTTACCTGTAACTCTCGCTATGTATCTCCTCTTCTTTACTTAGGGTCCTTCCACATTTTGATTAATTCCAGCATTCTGATTATTCCCAAAGTGGTTTCTCACTCACAGTTGCTCCTGCAGAGATGTAAGGGAGGTAAATCTACGTGAAACACTCAGCGCTGTGCCTGCAGTCAGGAAGTGTTGGCTTTTTGTTGTAATTGTCAATATTAGTATCAAAGTACCAGAGATACACCCTACCAAGTGTAGTACTCGGATTTTATGAAACGCAGTAATTTAAGTGGTCAGGCATTGGACAGACACCTGTGATGGGAAGCCTGTGCTGCTCATTCTCAAAGGTTTGCCTTTCTTTTACCTTTAGCCAATTTTTAATCATCATGTCAGGATATAACTTATGGCACATTTTTCTCCAGTAGAATTTTGATGTGACCTAATAGAAAAAAATCAGATTCATTATTCATGACCAAGTGATTTTTTTCTTGTTAATCATATTGATTCCACTTGATGCTTGTGTGTATTGAGCAGACCATTAAGTATTTTGAATTGATTCCCTGCACTTCTGCTCAGAGATCCCAGAATTTGGATAACCCCAAGGCTTATTGTCCTCGGATTCTTCTAAAAAAGATCTCATCATTCCAGTTTCCAAAATAAATGATTTGGTTTGGTCACAAATCAAGGGCTCTGGCTTTAGCTGTCCTTGGGGAGAAGGGAGCCAGCTGGCCCACTGACCTGCATGGTAAGACCCAGCCCGCAAATGGGGGGCTGTGTGCGTGGCACTGAACCCAGTGCACACACTGGTGCTATACCCAGTATACATACCCATGCTGTACCCAGCATACACCAGCACTGTGCCCAGCACACTCCCGTGCTGCACCCAGTATACGCACTGGTGCTGTACCCAGCATATCCCTGCACTGCCCCCAGTAACACCACACTGCCCGTGAGCACCCAGAGCAGGGCTGCCCCTGACCAGCCTTCTCAGGCAGACATTCCATCCTAGAGGGAAAAGAAAAGATGGTCATTCTAGGAATTACCTCCGTGCCTCAGGTGTGTGAAGTGAGTCTGGTCTGGGAAAACATCATCCGTGTCTCTCCTGTTCAGGCTGACACAGCCCTGAAGTGCTCACCTACGTGACTGTGTCTTTGTGTCCACTTGGCCTCTAGGCGACCTTTATGGAGCTATCGGCTCTCCAGTGCGGCTGACGCGCACGGTGGTGCTGGGGAAGCAGAAGGATTTGGTGCAGCGCATACTGTACGTGCTGACCTACTTCGTGCGGTGCTCAGAGTTGCAGGAGAACCAGCTGATGTGGAGTGGGGGCCCCGCGCAAGGCGAGCAGATACTGCACGGGAGCAGCATCACCACCGCCCTGGAGAGGGGGGAGGTGGAGGAGTCTGAGTACGTGGTGGTCACGGTGAGGAGCGAGCCTGCCCTCCTGCCGCCCACCCTGCCCGTGACCACTGCCGAGGGGTTGGCTGGGGTCCCAGTGGATGCTGACCCCAGAGACCTGTGTCCCCAACTTGATGGAGAAGGAGGCGGGGACCTGGAGAAGAGCTTGCCAGCCCATGGCACGTGGAGACCTCAGGGCACGTTGAGTGGGGACGAAGAGAGTAAGGAGCCTCCTCGAGGCAGCTCTGCGAGGCTCCCCAGCGGTGCAGGTGTGGGCACAGGGCTGAAGATGAGCCCTCCAGCCATCAGGGCGGACCCGGGAAGGGAGATGCCCAAGAAGCTGCCAGACCGGTCGGCGGCCAGGCCATGCCCTGATGGACATCTCCGGGACAGGCCACCCTGGGAAAAGGTCACCTTCCACATTGGGAGCTCCGTGTCTCCGGAGTCGGACTTTGAAAGTCGCACCAAAGCAATGGAGGAGCGGCTACAGGCCTGCAGATGCGCGGAACCGGAGCCGGCAGAGGGCCCCCCAGCCGGGCCTGGGGCGGCTGCCAACCCAGCCCTGGATGGCCAGGACCAGTGCGCCCCAAAGTGCTCCCGGTCCCATGAGGTATCTGGGGGGACCAGAGATGTCAGGACCGAGGCTGCTGCGGAGGTTGCTGGGGCGCCGGGTGCACCTGCCAGCCCCACAGGCGTGCCGGCAAGGCCGGGGGGCCAGAGGGGCAAGGACGCAGATGCGCCCTTGACGAGCGGGTGCACAGCTCCTGTGCCCGGTGCAGATGCCAGCTTCAGGGTGGAAGGTGGCCTCCCCCGGAATGAGAGCTCCGACAGCGCCCTCGGAGACAGTGATGATGACACGTGTGCAGCGGCCTCGTCGGACCTGGGTCCTGGAAGTGATCCTGATGCGGACCATGACCAGAGCGAAGGGTCGCTGGAGGTGGAGCTGCCGCTGCCCAGGTAAAGCCGGCGGGAGGCAGAGGAAGCCGGGTCAGGCGCTGCCTCTCCGCCACCGAGGGATGCGGTGGTGGTGGGAGCGGGGCATGTCATCTCTTGCCATCCCTGAGGAAGATCTGTGGCCGTGGATGCGCAGCCGCGGAGGGCAGAGGGCAGAGGGCGGAGGGCGGGCGTGGTGGTGGGTTACCCCCACGAGCAGCTCTTCCCCTACCTGTCTGGTCAGGCAGCTTCAGGTGCTTGGGAAACAGCGCCTCTTCCTAAGGCAACATCAGCAGATGACCTGGTCTGTGAAGCAGTAACTAGAGAGTTTTCCCTTCCCAGACTCACAACCAGCCACCAGAATATCTGATTTTTCCTGCTCTTCCTCTTTAGGAAAGGTCCTCTTCCCTTTAACTCTTTCCTTCCCACACCAATGACCTGCTTCCCAGAGGACTCCTTATGTGACCGTCCCTGGATCTCTTTCTCTCACCTGTGTCCCTGGGGCTTTGTTCCCACTGCAGTGCAAGAAGGGAGCACTTTGAGTTGTGCGTGCTGATGGCTGGTCTTGTTTTAGGTCTCAGAGCATCAGCAACCCCAATGTGAGAAACTTCGGCCGTTCCCTCCTGGCGGGATACTGCCCCACCTACATGCCGGACCTGGTGCTTCATGGGACCAGCAGCGACGAGAAACTGAAGCAGTGCCTAGCAGCCGACCTGGTCCACACAGTCCAGGTGAGTGATCCCAGCTGGGAGCCTTGGGCTGCCGAGCAGGGGGTGAAGGAGGGGGCAGTCAGGCGGGGTGGGCAGTCACAGGTATAGTCATGGGATTGTCGCTACAGATGCAGCCAGGGTTATGGGAACCAGCGAGGCTGCCGAGGCATCTGGGGATGTGCGGAGCTGGAGGCCGTGAGCACCACAGGGCACAGCAGTGGGGAAGAGAAGGGCTGCCTGGCTGTCAAAGCACAATGGGGTGGAGGGACCCTGACATCTCACTCCTCTAGCCTCTGAGCTCCTACAGGGCCTTCTTTGGGCTAGGCCCAGCTAGAAGCCACGGATTGAAGAGGTCATAGCTTATGCAGATCCAGGCCTGCAGTCTGCAGAGCCCACCTCTGCACAGGACGAGGAAGGGCACAGGGTGAATCTGAAGGCAGGTGGGGCAGGCCGGGCAGACAGAACAGTCAGCACAGATGGTGACAATTATGTGCGCCCCAGGGAGGACCAAAGAGATGTCACATGTGTTTTGCTTTTTAGCTGATCCTTACAAGTTCCTAAAAGTAATTTATTTTAACTGATTTGTCATTAAGTTCACTTTGATGGCTATATGAGGATAACTGTATAAAGATTAGCACATCTTATGGAAAATTGCCTTGTGGCTGCCTCTTAGTGCTTCTCCCCTATCTGCAGCATGACGGGAACTAAGCAGTGGAGGAAACCATGTCAGTCTGACAGACCTGTTTTTAATTGAGCCGCTATTGGGCAGACGTGCAAAAAAATAGCTGTTTTGTATTGAAAGCATATTGTGTCTTGGGCACTAGGAAAAGTCCTCTTTGCATCAGGAAAATTGGAATTTGGCTGGTTACTTTCTCCTCGCCCAAGAAGTACTTTTCGAGAGGTAGAACAGAAGGTAGTGCATGCGGTCTTTGGCCTCGAGCCTCTCCTCTGTGAAGACCGGACTTGATGAGGCACAGGCCAAGCAGGCTGGAGGTGTCTGTGTGAAATGGGGAGACACGTTTGATGGAGAAGCAGCTGCACTCACCCTCCTGAACGGGGAAGGGGGAGGTCGGGGGGAGGGACCTGAGGCTGGGGGCCCGCCTGGTGCAGGGACCCACCCTGCTTTGTCCAGGCAGCCCTGGAAGGAGGCAGTGCTGTCGTACTCTGTCCGCCTAGTCCTCAGGAGCACTGTCCTTGCCCACCATCTCAGAGGCCCACACGTCAGTGACCTCAGAGAAAGGAGATGCCTTCCTTGGACAGCGCTCTGTCTAGGTCATCTGAGCCACGCATACGTTTAGTGGCCACCAGGAGCCGGAAGGCTGGGAATTTGAGGCCCTCCTTTTGGGAGCACCGTGTGTTTATAACCATGTACGCAGCACCCGTGGGGTTTTTCATCCGCCCGTGTCGGTTTGATCTGTAAGAACACTGGTGCTGATCAGTGGACCCTTCTCCCATGGAGCCTGGGTACTGCTCTGACAGGTGTGCCAGGAGATCACATGTAAACCCACAGGGCCATCGTCACCCACCCATCCTCCAGCAAGTCATCATCCGAGTGCCCCAGACCCGCTGACCACCACTGTGAAGATACAGCTATAGACTGATGTCCTCCCTGGACTTATCTGCAGAACCGTTCATGGCATTTTGTACGTTTGCCATAGGCTGACACGTTCAGATGTTTTGTGTATTAGGTTTCCATGGTGACCATCTAGGTCTGTAATTCTTACATTTAAAGAAACCATGTTTCCTCTGCTTGTGCTCTGAAAGACCTGTCACGTCCCGTTTTCTCTTCCTTTCAAAGGTAGTATTTTCACACTGTAGCTGTTCTTGTCTCTGCAGACTATGCAGTCCCCCTGAGAGATGGAAAATTATTAAGCCTAATAACCTATATTGTGTCAAATGGTGGGAATATTGCCCATGCAGCCAGCGTGGGTGTTAATAGGGAATTGCAAGGGTCATAAAAATATCTTCAGAAGAATGTATCCAATCAGCATTAGTGGAGTTCTGATTTCACTTGGCACATTCATCATAATGAATTTTGCTTTTGAAGTAAAGTGTTCCATTTAAACTTCTCAGACTGGGACCCTGCTCCATGGCAGTGTTTAAATAAAAACAGCCTACTTTCATCTGCCATTGACAAATATTTGTTGGAAAATAAATTAGGAGGTTTAGAAGGCAGAACGTTATATAGAATGACTGCTCCACAAAGCCTAGTAATTATTTAAATTCTCGAGTGTGTTGCCAGAGAAAAAAAGCAAAGATCCAGGAACAAGAACAGAAGCCGAGTTAGGACTAAAATACTGGCTTGTTGAGGAGGGAAGAGCTCGGGATAAATTGCTCTCTCATAATTTACTTTCAAGTACCTAGTTTCTGGATTTTGATAATTTCTAGTATTCATGCCACACTTTATCCAGCCTTGAGATCCATAATTGTGTACAGAGAAGGATTTTTAATAACTTTTTAAGAGCAGTTGATTTACATTATTGATCTGTTTTCGAGGCCTGTGTGTGACAGGATTGTGAAATCTGTCTTATGTGAATACACACTTCTGTAACCTCAGTGGACCAGGTTGTGGAGTTTCTTCTCTCACTGAGGTACTGCGTCTGGAGCTCCCAGTACTAAGAATTTCTTTTTGTGCATTTTCTTATCCTAGACTCTTATGAAAGAAAGAAGTATTAACTTTATTTCATTCATTTCCATTTTTGTTACCGGCTTCCACGTGGTAAGATTCTAACGGCTTTTAAATATTTTAACATGTGTTCTTATTTAGTCCACCTACTACCTCTGTTCCATCGTTGGAACTGTTTCTCTGCCTCCTAATATGTAGATTATACAGCTGCCTTGAATTAGGCTGAGGTCATACTTAGTTTCATTTTTTTTCCTGCCGCATCTAAACGTGAATTTTTTCTTCTGTTTTCCTTTTGACTTGAAATGGTGAAGTGGGAGAGCCAGCTTCACTCTGCACCCGTGACTCTCAAGGAGCTTTTCCTCTCCCCTTCTTTTCCCCTGTGTCTTGCCCGCCTGTGGGTACTGCTGACCCATGGGTTCTGGGTCCTGGGCCGGGGCAGCTGTGAAGCTGCAGGTGGTGGACATGGTGGGGGAGACCGACTTGATACTGATGCTGTGGTGTCACCACTTGTCCGATGGTCGTCAGGTAAGTCTGTTGGCTTCGCTAGGCCTCAGCAAAACATGTTCAGAGGAACAGAAAAAATGGAACCCAGCAGTTAAGAATGCAGCTTCTAAAGGTAGACAGAGCTGAGTTTGACTCATGGCTTACCCCTTGTGGCTGTGTGGCCTTGGGCAGGTTTCTCTCATCTTTCAAGCATCTTTTTCATATTCTGGAAAATGATAGTACTTGTGGGTCTGATTGAAGACTGTGAGATGATGCATGTCCAATGTTGAGCACAGCGCCCCACACATTACTGAACACCCATTAAACAGTAGCTATTAAAATGACACCGTGAATGTGCTTTGTAAATGAGTTTCCCAAGATGCTCATGCTCTGGGTGATGAACAGAAGCAGTGCCCATTCATTCAGTGCTAACAGCCTCTGAGTTCCCTCTGACATGACGGTCCAAGGAGCAGGCCGAGCCACTTAGAGCTCTGCAGGGTTAGGTCAACGAGACCAAAATTAGCATCACACGTTGTTTCTTTTAAGAAAAACTGTGTGCCAGGGCTTCAGGCATCTTCAGAATACTCTCTAAAACAAGGAAGCGTTGGATATGGCAAGCTCTTTCATTTAAGAGTAGCAACAGGTTGACTCCAGAAATCAGTACTGCAGATAAGGAGCTTTGCTAATGGCTTGGCTGTGCTGCTGCTGCTGCTGAGTCGCTTCAGTCGTGTCCGACTCTGCGCGACCCCATAGACGGCAGCCCACCAGGCTCCCCCGTCCCTGGGATTCTCCAGGCAAGAACACTGGAGTGGGTTGCCATTTCCTTCTCCAATGCATGAAAGTGAAAAGTGAAAGTGAAGTCGCTCGGTCGTGTCCAACTCTTCTCGACCCCGTGGACCGCAGCCCACCAGGCTCCTCTGTCCATGGGATTTTCCAGGCAAGAGTACTGGAGGGGGGTGCCATTGCCTTCTCCTTGGCTGTGCTGTGAGCCTCAAATACCTAATGGAGCCCACGCCACACCATCAGCCAGCGAGGTTATGAAAGAGAGGAGAGTCCCAGGGACCGATAAAGCATTGCCTTAGTAACAGAGACACCACTGAGGCGGCCCGGATCAGCAGCCACCTTCAGTCAGTGGTGTTGTAGAGGAAACAGCCCTGCAGAACACATCTGCTGTTTGAGACAGAACAGCTCTGATCGCCTCTTTTCCTGGATGGGGTGGTGAGCATGGTGGGGCCGTGGGCCTTCAGCCCCGACTCACTGTTGGGGGGACGGTGTTTACACATACACACGTGTCTGTATAAATGCACATGTGTAAGCATGCACACTGGGTGATGACGTTCAAACATATTTCTTACTGCACGTGGTGAGTTTTTAAAATACTTGAAAAAACTACTGGTATCTGGGTGTCGCCAACTCCAGTCTGAAATCTGGGTGACTCCCTTCCCTCCTCAGTGCCCCTCCACCTGCAGCCGTTACCTGCAGGCGGCCACTTTGCACACAGCCATGGAGGGCTCCTTCTCAAAGAGGCATCTGGTTGGTCATTCTTCTGCCCTCATAGGGACCCCATTTCTTTAGAGAGTGAAAATCTAGTCTCCTTGGCTGGCATCGCCCCTCGTATGTCCTTCACACATGCACATACCTGGTCACCCTGTTGACCAGCCTTTAACTCCCCTCCTCTCTTACACCTTCTGGTCGTGTGCTGTGTTCCCTCTGTCTCAGGCACCATGGAACCAATTTCTGTGCCATTTGCAGACCTCATTCTGATGTTGCCCCTTCTCTGAAACCATTCCCGTCCCTTTGCTCATGCCACTTGCTTCCACCTCCAGCGTCTTCTGCCAGGCTTGGAGTGCCCGAGCAGGAAGGGGGCCTTCAGTCCTACCAGTCCAGCACCCAGTCCAGGGACAAGTGACACAGTGTGGTCCCCCCGCGCTGGTTAGAGAAGTGTGTGTTCCTTCAGGTGAGACTGTGACCCTCCTAAAACAGAGAGAAGTGATGGACTCTACATTTAAGATATAAAGAGGGAGACTACTGTGCTTACATGTGATGCCTGAGGCCCTTTGTGTTCTTTTTCTTTACCTAAAGGAGAAGAAAAAGCTCTCAAGGGCATCCTTTCTCTTGCATTTTGTAAATATTAGGCACATGGCTAATTTTGATGTTTTCCCCAGTTTTTTCGTATGTGCAAAGTACATAGACATCTAAGCCATTCTCTGCAGAAAAAGCTACCAGCCTTCTTACATTTTGTCTTTGCATCATGCACATCCTCCCATAACTTTGTTCTGATGATCCCTTTTGACATCGAGCATCTCTCCTCGACTTTAAACCGTTTCCTTGCTCAGCAAGTGACTGGCCTAAAGTTTAAGGCATCCCTAAGGCTGTGCCCTGTGTGCTCAAGGCTGAGCTTCCCCAAGCTCCTGCCTCCCAGGACCCCTCAGCAGTGCCCATGGTCCACAAAAGTTGATTCTCTCTCTCTACTTTATCACAACTCTGAAGCCTTTAGAGATGGCATGGTGCCTGGTTCCAAGAGACACATACAGCACATAAAACAGAACAACTCCAACATGATGGGCTTGTGGTCAGAACGAGGGGGCTTAAGCCGAATGGGCAGGGGCGTTAGCCCTCCTCCCACAGTCTGGAGTAACTGCTGAGTAACTACGCTTAAAATGGTGATGGTGATAAAAGGAAGGAATTGGAACACTTGAAAAGATGGTCTGATATGATACCCGACTATTTAGATTCGTAAAAGAACTAAAGGGAGCTGCTAAAATGGAAAAATGCAGTCATGGAAATTAAAACTCAGGGGGGTAGTCTAATGAGCAGAACAGATTAAATGCAGCCAGAAGGGATTAGAGTTTGTGGAACAGTGACGAGATACAGACCTGCCCCCCCCCCCCCCCCCGCCCCGTGACTGTAACTCTGAGACAAAAGGACATGAAAAAATGTGAAAAGAGCCAGTAAGAGACGTGGTGGCTTGAGTGAGCCAGTTTTGTGGTGTATCTAGGAGTCAGGACAGAGAAACAGGATTTGAAGAAAGAATGGCTGCTGTGTTTCAGATTAGATGATCCCACTGACATGAACACATCCCCACTGAGCTGCTGGTCACCAAAGAAAAAGGAAGCTTGTCACTGGCCAGAGAGGAGGCATGGCTCTGTCCTTCAGGAAATTGAAATCCAGCACGTGACTGAAGACAGTGAAAATAGAGGCCACTGTCAGGATGGGAGGCAAAGAATGCATGGATGGCTTCCTGGAGGAGGTGACATCTACAGTGAGGATAAGCAGAGCTGGAATGAGGGGTCCAGGCAGGACACAAGGACCCTGCACCCCCCTAGGAGCTGCAGACTAACTGCAGGCGGAGCCAGCTTCACTGCCATAGGAGCTTCTGTCTGTCACTGTGAACTACTGTCAGGAAAGCCTGAGTGCTGAGCATTTAGCGATCAGTATTGTAGATGATAGTATAGACTGGAAGAAGTGTTTGAGAATGGTGAGTGGTAATAGGATTCTGCTCTCTGCATGAATGTGAGACTAAAGGTGGGTTGGTTTGTTTGTTTTTGTATGGACCATTTTTAAAGTGTTTATTGAATTTGTTACTTTTGATTTATGTTTTCGTTCTTTGCCTGCGAGGCATGTGGTATCTTAGCTCCCCAACTAAGAACTGACCCCCCCCACCTGACCCGCCTCCCCACGCCTGGATTGGAAGGCAAAGCCCTAGCTACCAGGGAGGCCCCAGACTGAAGGTTTAAAAAGGGAAAAAACTGGCCAGGCAGCCACATGTATCTGCACCCTTTGGTGTGCCCTCAGCCATCCAGAAGTGGGTGGATTGACCAAGGACTAGCTTAGGTTACTTAAACCCTCAGTGCCAGGGATGTGGGGAGTGTGGTTATGCAGGTGGGCCTTGGCCCCTAGAGAGATAGGAAAATAAAAACAGGATCTGATGACATTTAACCAAGAGCAGATGCTGAGATTGTGAGCCTCAGAGCATTGATTATCTGCTTTTTCTCTGTGATTAACCCAAGGCCTATTGAAATGTTGTAAGGACAAAGACTAACAGAGTCTTGTCAAGAGAACACACTGATCGTAGCAAACACCCTCTTCCAGCAATCCAAGAGATGACGATACACATGGACATTACCAGATGGTCAAAACCGAAATCAGGTTGATTATATTCTTTGCAGCCGAAGATGGTGAAGCTCCGTACAGTCAGCAAAAACAAGACCTGGAGCTGACTGTGGCTCAGATCATGAGCTCCTTATTGTATAATTCATGCTTAAATTGAAGAAAGTAGGGAAAACCACTAGGTCATTCAGGTATAACCTAAATCAAATCCTTTATGATTTTACAGTGAAGGTGATTAATAGATTCAAGGGATTAGATCCGGTAGAGAGGGCCTGAAGAACTATGGATGCTTAGTATCACTAATTATTAGAGAAATGAAAGTCAAAACTACAATGATGTGTCACCTTACACCAGTCAAAATGGCCCTCTTCAAAAATCTATGAACAATAAATGCTGAAGAGGGTGTGGAGAAAAGGGAACCTCTTACACTTTTGGTGGGAATGTAGATTGATATAGCCACTGTGGAGAACAGTATGGAGGCTTCTTAAAAAACTACCATATAACCCTATAACTCCGTTCTTGGGTATATGTCCAGAGAAAAACATGGTCCTAAAGGATGCATGTACCCTAATGTTCATTGCAGCATTTTCACAATAGCCAAGACACGGAAGCAACCTAAATGTCCATTGACAGAGGAATGAATAAAGAAGATGTGGCGCATATATATATATATATATATATATGTATGTAATAGAATACTACTCTGCCGTGAAAGAATAAAGTAATGTCATTTGCAGTAGCATAGCTGGACCCAGGGATTATCATACTCAATGAAGGAAGTCAGACAGAAAAAGACAAATATGTGATATTGATTATATGTGAAATATAAAAAATGATACAAATGAACTTATTTACAAACAGAAACAGACTCACAGACATAGAATATAGACTTGTGGTTACCAAAGGGCAAAGGGATAGGAGTTGAGGATTAAAATATACACATTACTGCATATAGATAAAATAGATAAGGAACAAGGACCTATACTGTATAGCACAGGGAACCAAAGTCAGTATCTTGCAATAATCTGTAACGGGAGAAAAATTTAAAAAAAAAAACTGATATGTATTCATATATATATATGATTGAATCACTTTAACACAGCACTCTAAATCAACTATTTTTCAAATTTTTTTTTATAAATAAAGAGGTCACTACATAAAATGTTAGTGATATAAATAGCTGTATATGGAAAAGAAATATGTTAATAGTTGTGTGGATGACTTAATAAGAACTGGATCCAGTCTAAAAATAAAGAAATCTGAATAGAGAATTGTTCGACAGAGCCAGCATGTATTAGATATTTAGCGTATGCCTTGCATTTTGTTATGTTCATTTCTGAGACTACGGAAGAAAATGTGATTTCTCTCATTGAGTTACTTATGAAATCACTGAGTAGACAAACAGATGTGCAGTCAAGAGAGAGTTAGAACAGTGTGATTCCATGCCGGACAGTGGACATGGGGAGTCTCATCATGGGACGTAGGGGAGACAGGGCCAGGCCAGGCCCCTGAAGAACTGGAATGTCTAGAAGGGAGCTCAGAAGATGTTCTGGCCAGTCTGAGTGAGAGACGGGCTTCCTCTCTGCCCGGAGAATGGGGTTCTCCGGAGAGAGCCAGAGGGGAATGTGTGCAGGTGGAGGTGAGCCTGGGGGAAGCTGCAGGGATGCAGAGACAGATTTGACCAGTAAGCATTGCGGGTGGGGCCCACACTAGCGTAGGTTTCTAAGTCAGTGAGGGTTTAGGGATGTGTTGACGTGAAGGGGCAATGTAGGGTGTAGGGAAGCAAGGGGATGCCTCTGACAAGTGGTATGCGCTACACTACGAGTTTCATGCACATTTTGTCACAGAAACCTTGAATTAAGTACAGTCACACGCTGCATGGTGGTTCATCCGTGAGAAATCCTCCTTCTAATGCAGGAGATAAAAGTTCGATGCCTGGGTCATGAAGATCCCCTGGAGAAGGAAATGGCAACCCACTCCAGTATTCTTTCTGGGAAATCCCATGGACAGAGGAGCCTGATGGGCTACAATCCATGTGGTAGCAAAGAGTCGGACACAACTTAGTGGCTAAACAACAACAATACCACACTCTGCAGGTGTAGAGATGGAAGCCCCCAGAGAATGGGGTCACTAAGGCCCCGCAGCTAGTAAGTAATGGAGTGACAGTCAAGCCCACTCCTGCCTAACTTCAATGCCTTGGCCCCTTGACGAAACAGCCAAACCTGAGGGAGGGAGCTGGAGAGATCTGGCTTGTGAGAGGTGTTTGAACTATTCAGTCTAATGATTTACGTTTGTCAAAGTGCTCAATTTCTCAAAAGCATGCTCTGTGCACTCGTTACTGGTAAGTGTATTTGTGTGTATCCTGGGTTGTATGTGACCCTGATAAAACTGAACTTAAGAAACCTGCCTGACAGATTTCACTATATTAGTTCCTTCTATATTTAAGTTACAGCTCGTAAGTAAAAGTAATAAAGAAGCGTCATGTAATTCAGTGTTTCCTTTGTTTATTGTGATTTTACATATGCGTTAAGTAGAGCCATTGCGAAGAGGAGTTTTCTGTTGAATCCCAGGCAGGGAAGAGGCGTGTGTGGGTGAGAGTTGCTGTGATTATCCAGGCGGGTCTTCTGGATCTTGGAGTTCTTTGAATTCTACAAGCTTAGAAACCAACTAATAAACCAAACTGTAAAACGTTTACACTGCCCATTACTGCCCATAAACATTACTCTTTAGTGAGCTGTGTTTCCTTTGGAAAGATACATGTCGGAAATCTCCAGAATCATCAGAACTTGCGCTTCAGTGCTCTGACCTTAGAGAAGTTTAGACCAGATCAGGACCGGGCTGTCACTTGCCCCGGTGGTCCTTAGATGATAACTTGAAATGGTTGTAGATGACATTTTTTAATCTCTCCCCAGTATTCTTTTCCTTTAATATTTACATTTCCTTCTGTATCCAAATCTTTTTTAAAGAAAATTTTTAAAAAAAGTGTTTAGTCTTCAATAAATAAGTGAAAGACTACTAAATGGCATAGTTAGATAGAGACAATTATGTCTCCATAAATACATCCAAAGATGTCTTTAGGGAAAGTCAAAGTGTTAGTTGCCCAGTCCTGTCTGACTTTTTGTGACCCCATGGACTGTAGCTCACCAGGCTCCACCATCCATGGCATTTTCCAGGCAAGAATGCTGGAGTGGGTAGCCATTCACTTCTCCAGGGGAACTTGCTGACCCAGGGATCTTCCTGAACTAGGGACTGTACTCAGATCTCCTGCATGGCAGGCAGATTCTTTACCATCTGAGCCACCAAGGAAGCCCATTTTGGAAATTACATGTTAAGTATTTAGTAGTCTGAGGATGTATAATACTTTTTAAAAATTTTATTGAAATACAGTTGGTTTACAATGTTGTGTTCATTTCTGCTGGACAACATAGTGACTCAGTTATACATACGTGTATTCTTTCTCATATTCTTTTCCATTCTGGTTTGTCACTGGTTATTGAATATCATTCCCTGTACACTTCTTTCTTTAAGGTGCTGTCATGACAGCGTTCCGTGGTTCTGCGTGCCTGGATCCCACACACGTGACACTCAGTGCTGTGTGTGGGGCCACAGGTGCTTGCCTCCCCTGAGACTGCCGGGCTCAACCTGGTCCGTCTTAAGTCTCTCCTTTCTCAAGGAGCTGGTCCCGCACTAGGGGCTGAGAGTCCAGGAGAGAGGAGTCAGCCCTTCCTTCAGGGAGTGGGCTCTGGGCTCCCTGTCCATTTATCCGAACCTTCGGTTGCAGCTCTCTTTAGTCTGTCCCCAGGTTCCCAGTGGTGAATTAAAAACTGCTCATGCTCTCATTGTCTCTCACCCATTTTGTTCTTTCTCTTAAGATAATTGTGCCATCTCCTCTGTTGCTCCTCCGCTTGTTTCCACCCCCAGGTATGCAGCCTCCCGGGGTCTCTGATACCCGGACAGCCTTCTATCCATCACGTGCCCAGTGAGCCTTGCCGTGCCCCCGCCAGTGGCTCACTTCTGAAGGCGGAGTTCTGTGTGTGCTTGTCAGTGGCGTGCGTGGTGCTACGTAATCTGCAGTCCATGTGCTTTCCTTGGATCAACACACTGCTCCCTTCCCTGCCACGAGGAGTGAGAAGTTACTTAGGAAACTGAGTGAGCTGGAAACTAGGGCCCAAATTATCTGCTACAAATAGTTCATCCAACTAAAGCTAGACTTTTATACCAACTGTCTTAGCCTCCTGGCCCCCTACTCACAGGGAAGTCTCAGAGAAGGAGCCCTTGAATGACCTGGCTTGGGTCCTGTCCCGCACCTTGATAGAGGGAGGTGACTGAAATCCAGTGAGAGGAGATTGGCATGCCTTCATCTCACTGTGTGTACATGGACATATGGACTTTAATGATTATATATATTTTTTCAGGGGCTTCCCAGGTGGCTCAGTGGTAAAGAATCTGCCTGCCAGTGCAGGAGACGCAGGAGACATGGGTTTGATCCTTGAGTCAGGAAGATCCCCTGGAGTAGGAAATGACAACCCACTCTAGTATTCTTGCCTGGAGAATCCCATGGACAGAGGAGCCTTGCAGGCTACAGTCCATGGGATCACAAAAGAGTTGGACGCAACTGAATGACTAAGTACATGTAGCTCATATATACACACAGCACATATACTTTCAGAATGTAAGTCCCTTGAAGGAAAGGTCTTCATATAGATTTGTATTGATCTTTTCTGTGTGATACCCAGCACACTGTGAATTTCTGATAAATGCAAAGCATTGAAGGAACTTGAGCTCAAAATGCAAATCTTTTAAGTTTCCAAATTTGCATTTGCTCTGATCATAAGGACCAAGTCATTGTCCTCTTGCTGGGAATTTGTGACACAGGGATTGAGCAAGAACTTGCCGGAACTTGTAGAGGGAAGTTGTGGCAGCCATGTCTGTACTTTCTGTTTTGGAGAGTGTGTACAAGGGTAGGAGTGAGGTGTCACAAGACCCTGTGGGTGAGAATGGGAATTTTTGGTCATTGTGTGTATGGGCATTTTGACTGTTTGGTTAAAAAGTCTAAGAAATGAGAGCCATCCTTGGGAAACTGGGCTCCATTAATTCAAGAATCTATTCTATCACATTCTTCATTCTTCACATTTAAGATTATTTGAACATACACTTAAATAAATGTGGGCCACTAGATTTTGGCTGATCTGCTGTTCTTTTCAATGGGGAAATATTCTAAACCATGAAGGTTTCCCTCCTGGATATAGTAAGGAATAAATGTTGGTCCCAACAAAGTTCTCATTCAGCCCATCAGTCACTTCTTCACCATCTGTGAAAAAATACAGAGATTGAATCAAAAAGCCCCAAAACGAAGGAACCAGATCACCTGCTAAATGTAGAGTACGGCAGCAAACATCTTGGGTTTCCATCAATAGGCTCCCCAATAATAGTGCTATCTTTTTTTAAAAAAATTTTATTTATTTGTTTATCTATTTGTTTTGGCTGTGCTGGGTCTTCCATATTGTGTGGGCTTTCTCTAGTTGAAGTGAGTGGGGGCTACTCTCTAGTCATGGTGAGTTGAGCTTCTCATTGCGCGGTTTCTCTTGTTGTGGGGCACAGTCTCTATGGTGGGGGAGTTCAGTAGTTGTGGCACCCTGGCTTAGCTGCCCCACAGCATATGGGATCTTCCCAGACTAGGGATCGAACCAGTGTTCCCTGCATTGGGAGACGGATTCTTAACCACTAGACCACCAGGGAAACCTTAGTGTTAAGTCTTAAGTACATTCATCAGTGGCCACACTTGTACCTTTTGGCCTCGTCTCAATAACATAGCTCCCTAGTCCCATCTGATTTTAGGTGATTGTTGGAATTGATTTATGTAGTATCGCGTGGTTCCTGAGTAAATATCACTTCATGATTAAACCTGTGTTTTGGGGGAATATTAAGTCACTCTTCCAAACCTCATGATGGGAAGAATGGCTGTAGAATCCTGCACTATATTCTGACAGTCTCCATTATAAAGGGAATGAGCAGGGGCTTCCCTGGCAGTCCAGTGGTTAAGATTCCATGCTTCCACAGCAGGGGCGCAGGTTCGATCCCAGTTCAGGGAACTAGGATCCCACAAACCATATAACAAATGAGAGTGCAGTCTTCCAGAAGGAAGTGGACTTTCATGTCCTGGTTAGGAGCGAGATTGTGGGCCTTGTTTACCTGTGAGCATTTGATGATGTTTACGGGTCCCTTATGAGTGTAGGAATAAAATAATGATGGACTGCAGTTTTATCAAATTAATGTTTCAATGGCAATGTGATGGCACTCTTGAGTCCCTTTGGAGCTCTGGCTCCTGGGGTTTCTATCATCACCTTTTTTTAATTTTTCAGTTGGAGAAAAATTGATGTGCAGTGCTATGTTGGTTTCTGCTGTACAACAGTGCAGAATCAATCATCAGCATACATATATCCCCCCTGCCTCTTGAGTCTCCCTACTGCCCCTGTAGATCATCACAGAGCTCTAAAGCTCCCTGTGCTATACAGCAGCTTCCCACCGGGCATCTATTTTAGACGCCTGGAAGTGTGACGAGGAGTTGACCCCCTGTGTCGTCCTGCAGCATCCTGTGCTGGATGAGCCCATCGCCGAGGCCGTGTGCATCATCGCAGACACGGACAAGTGGAGCGTCCAGGTGGCCACGAGTCAGAGGAAGGCGGTGGACAGCACGAAACTCGGCCAGGATGTCCTGGTGTCAAGTCAGGTGTCCAGCTTACTGCAGTCCATCCTGCAGCTCTACAGGCTTCACCTCCCCGCTGACTTTGTAAGTATGTGTTCTCCAGTCATCAGAGAAATGAGCTATAAAAACACTTCCCACGGTATTGTGGTTATAAAGTCACAAGTTCCTGTGTATTGATTTTAGTATAATTGGATGTTAGCATCAGTGGAAGCAGAGCGTGTGATACAAAACCAGCTCATGGGCTGGATTCAGTAACAATAGTCCTTCTGGAAACAGAGCATAGAGACATCATCTCTTTGAGCAAGTTACATGAATAAGTAGGTATAATGTGGAGGCAGGGGTCAAGCATACAGGAAAATTTAAAATACCCTCCTTGGGGAAATTTACTGGTTTTTCCATCATCAGTTTGGTGCCAAGCCAGCCAACTTTCCAAAGGGACTGTCGTTCCGTCTGCCCAGGGACAATCCTCCCAAAGATGTTATGGATAAAGTAGGATATTGTTTGTGTCAACCTTTAAAATGTTGAAGCACCGTAGCCATAGGGGATGGTATCAGTTGTTCCTTTTTGAATGGGATTTTGCAATCACTTTGATAACATTATATTTAATACAGACAGCAGACAGACCCCCTCAACTCCTAGAAAATGATCAACAGTTCTCCCCGAGTCTCGGGAATAATATGCACAAGAAATTCGTGTGTGTGTGTGTGTGTGTATTTGTGCACAACATGCGCACGCACATGTGCAGAGAGATGAAGAGAAAACACACTTAAGGAGGGAAGGAGCTGGGTTTCCAGAGCAGAAAGGCATGTACCAGGAGAGGAAGAGCTCCAGGAGCTGGGAGGGCTGCACCTGAGATGAGCTCACCTGCCTTCTCAGCTCCTCCTCCCTCCCCTGTCTGCACTCAGCCCTGCACCATACAGCCAGCATCTCCCTGCCAGCCTCTGGCCTCCACAAAAGATACAGAACTAGTAACAAGCAAGTAGATGGCTAGGTGACGGTCAGCTCCCTGATTGCTCAGGAGGGTTATTCCTCTGAGTTCTTATGACCAGACCTACAGGTACACCACACCCCTTGGAAAGCCAGGACTGCTGTGTCCTTGGAGGGGGGCTTTGAAACACTGAGGTGGCGGTGTGGCATCACAGAGACATCACGGGGTCACATCTGGGCTTTGCCTGTTTGGTTCCTTGGGCGCCTCGGGAAGTCAGCTTTCTCCTCTGTGAACAGGGTGCCTTTGTAGCAAGCACATGGGAGCCTCGCTGAGGTGTGCTCCCTGGCCATGCCAAGGGCAAGACGAGGCTCCTTGGCAGCCAGCGGACAGTAGTGGACAGTCAGTGGGCTTTCAGTGGCCTGGACTCAGACCCAGGCTCCTCTGCTTCCTAACCATGTTCCTTGTTGAAGCTGGGTAACCTGTCCCGTCTGTTTATGGAAATTCAGTGAGCTAATTCACTTAGCCTCAGCTAAGTGAATTACTGGGGCTAATTCACTGGGACTTCCCCTCTGGATCAGCGGTAAAGAAACTGCCTGCAGTGCAGGAGATCCAGGTTCGATCTCTGTGTGGGGAAGGTCCTGTGGAGGAGGGCATGGCAACCTACTCCAGTATTCTCGCCTGGAGAATCACATGAACAGAGGACCCTGGCGGGTTACAGTCCTTGGGGTCGCAAGGAGTTGGACACGACTAAAGTGACTGAGCACAGTTCACCTAAAGCACTGGGAGTGACACTGGATGTTATACACATTCATAAGACAGCTTCTACTGGGGTAATTGTTAAGAATAACTACTTATGTGAAACAGTGTTCACGGCTATGAAGACTGACATCACCTATTTACTGAAATCTTTATTGGGGCTTTAAACGGCAGGACCCCTGTCCCAGTGGTGACCCAGGAGACACCTGTGGCTTCTTACAACCTGACTCTTGTTCTGCACTTGGAGGCACTTTTTCCTCCTAGTAGCAACGTGCATCATGCTGATATAGAGGCCGAAATCTGCTTTTCTGTAAGAAAAGAGATATATTTGATTACACAGTTTTTTACTGTTTTAAGTATTTACCAAACGTTTATATTTTATTCTGTAATCCATATCTCTCACTACAGTTGACATCTTAAGTTATCCCAGCAGTAAATTACCACAGTTAATTCTTTTTTAACTTAATGTAGACAGGTTATATTTAACCACAAAATCAAGATCAAAGAAAATTTCATCTGTGATCTAAAATTCTTAAAATTCACTTGAATGAAATATACAATTAATTTCCTGTTGGTACCTTGAATATGGAAAGAGAAAGTAGCTATTTAAAATTTCAGAAGTTAAAATTGAAGAAATCCATCTCAGAAAGGAAGGAGCGGGTCCCCAAATAGTTCAGTTTCATAATCAGGCTTTGTAGAAAAAGAAATTTCTTAATGCTTGGATTTCAAGTTTCATGTATATTCCACATAAACCAACATTCTCTTTATTTCCACATTGCAACACACAGTTTTCCTGGGGACTATGAAAATGCTGTAAATTCACTATTTTAAACCATAAAGGATTCAATGTAATGTAGATGTTCCTTTTAATATTTTATAATGCTCTTATTAAAACTTTGTATTTACTCCATAAGGAACTGAAACTGAGCAGGAGACCCTCCCCCAACTGAACTCCGCTTCCTTGGGGGAACATTTCCATGGGAGTTGGTGAAACCCTCCTTGCTTCATTACTCTTGCTCACTTACCAGTTGTGTTTCATCCACACAACACAATGCACTTAAGATTTTAAGCCAGTGGAAAAGATTGCATCTCAAATGCATACTTTGTCTATGTCCCTGATCGGCCCAGATGGTCAAGATCAACATTGTCAAGTGCATCTGTTAATCTTTTTACCTTGAAGACAGCAGGCGTAATGGTCTAGAAGAGAATCACATCCGATGGACCCTCGCCAGAGCCATCAGGTGACTTACTGAAGCTCCTGATGGCTGCCTGGCCAACGCAGAAGCATTTGCCTCTGGTGCAAAGCGCAGATGGTTGCTGTTCTCGCAAACATGAAGTCGGACACGGTTCCAAGGGTAGAGATGTCCTGAAAATAATTGCCTCTCTTTATTGTTATTAGAGACCTAGTTAAAATACACTCTTGAAAGACAAGAAAAGTTCAGAATAACCTTGTTCCAGTCGTTCTTCTGGGAATGAGTTGTACCAAAATAATCTGAGATATAGAAAACAATAACAGAGATGCTCTTTATAAAAAGGCATTGGTAAAGAACTTTCAATAACATGGGGAAGGGATTACTAGAAAGTTTTTTGAAAGCAGAGAATAATTGTACTTATAGAATGATTTCAATATGTAAAAAGCAAAAGCTTTTTTAAAAAGACTAGTAGATATATATGAAGATCTTAACAGTCATTGGAAAAAGTAAACTTTCTTGTTTTACAAAAACCTGTTTTTTTATTATTTTTTTAATTTATATTGGAACGTAGTTGATTTGTAATGTGGTATTAGTTTGAGGTGTGCAGCAAAGTGATTCAGTTATACATATACATGTGCTAAGTCATGCCCAACTCTTTGCGGCCCCATGGACTATAACCTGCCAGGCTCCTCTGTCCATGCAATTTTCTAGGCAAGTGGAAAACTGGAATACAGAAGTGGAGTGGCATTTCCCAGTCCAGAGGGTCTTTCTGACCCAGGGATCAAACCTGAGTCTCTTGTGTCTCCTGCACTAGCAGGCAGATTCTTTACCACTAGCGCTACCTGGGAAACCCTATACAGATGTGTATGTATATCCATTCTTTTTCAGATTCTTACCCCATATAGGTTGATTACAGAGTACTGGGTAGAGTTCTCTGTGGTATACGGTAGGTCCCTGTTGATGCCAAAACTTATTCCTCCAAATGGTAGGGTTTGCACTGGCTGGCAGTCCCTTAAGTATAGTTCACAGAGATGAGATCACAGCTGTGTACTTAGAAAGGATGGAGGGAATTCCAGCTCTTAAAGCACCGGCGGAGATCTGAGTCCCCAGCTCATCGTGAGTGTGGTTGGCTTTGCAGTGCGTCATGCACCTGGAGGACAGGCTGCAGGAGATGTACCTGAAGAGCAAGATGCTGTCCGAGTATCTTCGTGGACACACGCGTGTGCATGTGAAAGAACTGAGCGTCGTGCTGGGGTGAGTCCTGTGGAGTACCACCATCGCCCCCGGGCTGTACCCACTGACCCGTCCAGCCCCTGCCGCTCCCCAGGGGCACCCGAGTTTCACACCTAGAAACAGGCTCTTGGACCTTTCAGCTGGAGGTCCAGGGTCAGCCTTCCCCCCTGGGTAATCTCATCCTTGAAAGTGGAATACGTAATCTTCCTCCAGCTGCCCGTCTCTAGTCATTTCACTAGGATGTGGGAGTCACTGGCCGTCGGACAGCGGCTGTGCACTCCTCGCCATTTCTGCGGGAGGTGAGGAAGGCCGCCCCCCTGGACTTGGGGTCTATCTGCATGTCCCAGGTGGTCAGACTCTCCTCTCTTTTCCTGTGAGCCCATCAGAAGAGGAGGTGTGCGTGTCATCCGTGTCCTATATCATCCTCCAGAGGCAGTTTGCCCTAACTTCTCTGGGGGGTAGAATTTCTGCTCAGTTTTCCCACAGAGAAGTAACAAAATGACATAGCCTCAATAGGACCTTGTCCCCCCTTTTGCTGTGATGACGATCCCCCAGTTTGGGGCAAGAAAATACTGTGTATACAACACCAATCCCCAAATTCTCTATTAGGCCTGCCAGTCAAAGTTGTATTATTTCAAGACTTAGGCCTTCGCATTCTTGCTGGACTTCTCATGTCAGACCCAGGATAAGACTTCCTGTATTATTCCACTCTCAGCGTTTCCTGCTATACTTTTTTTTTCTTTTTTTAACATACTTCACTTTAAAAATCTTCTCCCCTTCTGAGGCATTTACTTTTGCAGTTTTTGCTTAGATCTCTTCACCAGCCTCACAGTAGTCCTGCCTCATCGGGTTTCTGATGTGGGATGTGCAGCTCTTATTTCTAGGACACTTGCCTGGCCCCTGACTGATGGGTGCCACCGTCAGCACCCACCCCTGAAGGATCCACCCTGAAGGTGGATTTGCCTCCTTGCTTCAGGCCCCTCAGTGCCTTGCTGGGCCTCTTCCAGCCATCCTCACCCGCCTCCTGCTCTCAGGCCAGCAGCACTGCGGTGCTAGGACTTGCTGTCACCCTGAATGTCACTGCGGAAAGCAGGGAAGACGTCACGAGCTCATGCCAGATGCCTTCTTAGGTTCTATTTTTAGTTTTTAGATTTTGGAAACAAGGGACAGCGTTAGAACCTGTTTCAACGACCGAGACCATCCTGGCTTTTCCAGGACACACAGCGGCCCCCTGCCTGTGCTCCCCCACCCTCACTGATTCTACCTCCATTCTTAGGAGGTAGCTTCGGTGTCTGAGTGTCGAGTGCGTGCTGGGCGGGGATCTCGGCTGTGTGAGCCCCTGAAGAAAGTCCAGGGGTTTTGAAGACATTGTCACCATCTTGGGTTCCCAGAGACTTACCTGGACTCGGTGCAGACTCGGGGTACAGTTCTGGAGTGCTGACTGGAGGAGGTGTTGTACAGAGGCCGTGCAGGGATACAGGCCCTGGTCCCATGCACACAGCGGCCACTGTACCACCGAAGGCTCCAGGACCCCAGCAGGGCAGGTCTCAGAAACAGGCTCACCATCTCCCTGCCTCTTTCACTCTGTTCTGATAGCCCACCGGGCAGACTTGGGATCTGGCAGTGGGATGCTCCTGTAAATCCTGCCACTTTAATGTAACTACCTCCCCTCTCTCCTCGTTCAGGATCGAGTCCAACGACCTGCCTCTGCTGACAGCCATTGCGAGCACTCATTCTCCTTACGTTGCCCAGATACTCTTGTAAGCTAATGCTCAGGACAGCTCCTCCTTAAAGAAAATCAGATTCTCAGCCAGAGGAGGAAGGACGGCAGCTCCGTGCGACCACGAGGCGCCAGCAGGGTGGACGGACGCGGTCCTCCCCGCGCCGTGCTGTGTCAGGGAGTCACTTCCCCGGGTGCTGGCCTGAAGCCGTAGGTTTCCTGACACCAGGCCTCTGTGTTGTCATGGGCAGTCGGGCCTCCATCACCCTCGAGTCATCGTGGGCGCTGAGGGCACAGCAGGCCTGAGCAACACAGGCATCATCGCTGCTAGCAACATCTCAGAGTGCAAGCGTGAGCTCCCCAAGCTGGAGGAAGCGACCCTGCTGTCCTGAGAAGGTGGTCAGCACGGGGGCCGTGGACACCAGGTACCGCAGTATAGTGAAGCCCACGTGTACTGCCTCCGCTCCAGTGGCGTCACCATCTGGCAGAGAGCATGAGGGGACTGGCTGTGGGGAGCAGAGCTCCAGGGACCCACTGCTTCTAGCCTTCCCCGTTTCCCTTGTTTGAGATGCAGCCACGGGTAGGTTAGGGATGGACTGTTGGTGCAATAAACCCGAGAATCAATGTAGCATCCTCGTCCCATCCACCTATGGTGCACAGCAGCGGAGGGCGCAGTCCGACCCCACTCGCTTTGTCCTGAGGCTTCAGAGCTCTCAGCAGCCTTGTCAAAGGGGCCGTTTACCAAAGTTATTTCTATAAGCTCGAGAGCATTTCTGTGGCTAAATCCCTCCAGCTAAAGCCACCTTCCTGTAACAGTTAATACAGATGACTATTTATACCTTAAAAGGCACAGCTGTCCAGGTGGGAAGTGAAATTTGCAACAGTTCAGTATGACTTATGAATCAGTTTGAACATTTCTAAACAATCCATCTATGAGCTCAATTTTTACTCTGTCATCTCTGTGCCTTCCAAACCCTACATCCTTTTCAAAACACCTTCCCAGAAAAATTGACTGCCCTATAGTATAAAACCTGCCACAGGGCACCACTGCTTACGTATGAGCGTAGTTTGCTTTTTAAAAACGCTGAACTTTCTGTTGATACGAACTTTAGTTTACTGAATTTGAAGCAGGCGATGTCCTGACATCCAGGGTAAAGGAAAAGACTAGTAAATTGGTGGTTAAAAGGCAGGGCTAACCCTGTTAACAGCACATCTGTTAACACCTGCAGACCTTGAGGACGTTCATTATAACCAGGCTCTGATCCCCTTCTCCTTTATAAATTGATCCCAATCCTTTCCATGTAACTTTTTGCACCTAAGAATATGAAATGACTTCCCTTTCAGGAGTTAGAATACTCTCTTCAGATTTGCTGTGTGATAAAATCCTAATCCCAAACCCCAAGTTACATACGTCTCCGTCTTTATTCTTTGACTACAACAACAAACGCGAGTTGTTTGAAAGAGCAGAGCAGCAGGACCAATGGAAAAAAACAGGTGTGTTCTTTCTTAGGAGTGGTTCTTAGGGATAGGTCAGAACTACAGCCTTCCCTTCTCTTTTTAATAAATCATGTGTTGTTTTTTTTTTTTTTCCCTTGGCTGTTCCACTTGGCTTGCAGGGTCTTAGTTCCCCAACCAGAGATTGAACCCGGGCCCTTGGCAGTGAAAGCTCAGAGTCCCAACCACTGGACCATCGGGGAAGTACCCCTCCTCTCTCTTTTTTTAAGCATGTGAAGTGCAGAGGGTCTCGAGACTCTAAAAATCTTAATTTGTATTTTATGTCTTTCTCTCATAAAAGTGATGTCCACTTTGTCTACGTTTTCTGTTTTCCTTTTGCCTGACGTCCAAGATGAGACGGGTATTTAGAGTCCCTGGTTCCATGACACCGTGGTGGTTGTCGCAGACCTGGCCCACGGCCGCCCTCGCCCCACCTGTGTCCCTTACGTGTGATGCACTGTGCTGAGCGAGGTCACAGCGTCCCCTCTTCACCGGCTTTGAGCATCCCCCAGTCTCTGACTCCCTTCTCACTGGCATGTTCTGGCACTTTCCCTCCCCTGCCGCCCTCCCGGGTTTACAGACAATAACTAGATGCATAATCAGTGCAGGTAGCGGCCTGTGGAGCGTTAGACCCAGCCCAGGGAAGCTGAGCTTCAAATGGTCAATCCTAAACTTCACGCAGAAAACATGTGGCCCAGCCCCTGGCAGCCGAGAAAACTAGCTTGGCCTCTGCATGCCCCTCTCCCCCAGAAGAAGGTGACGAGGGAGACCCCTCAGGACACCAGGCAGCCTGCCCCTCACCACTGCCGCCTGCACCACAGACCAGGAATGTTGCTGCTCTTCTGTAAACCCTCCTCCTCTCAAGAACATCCACCTGTTCTCTCGTAAACACAACCTCTTCCCGAAAGTGGAAAAAGAATCTCATGGAACTGGGTGGAGATATGCCGGACACCACCCCGGGGCCGGGTTCTATCTCAGCCTCAGAGGTGAGGAAGGGACCCGCCCTCGCCCAGGCCCACCTCAAGAAAAAAAACAAAAATTAAAAAAAAATGTACAAATAGAGAAAACTACCTCAGTTGACAGGATTCCACCCTTAGGGTTTCTTCAACTTTGACGTCTTACCTGTTGAGTGTACCTTTTGTAGCATCTTGCTTGTCCAAGCGAACGGGAGGCAGACGGAGCGGGTGTGCGCCAGCGTTACCGTGCGGGCCTTCCTCCAGCATGTCGAGGTTTAATTTTTCGTAGATTGACACGTGATATGAATGTAAAGATACTTGTGTATGTTTAAACATGACAATGAAAACTTAAAATGTAGCTTCCATACTTGTGCATAATTCCAAAGTATTTTATTTTTATCAGTGTTAAATAGCTTTTTGTACAGGCTCCAATCCATTTTTCTGAAGTGTGCTGTTTTTTAATGAAAGTAACGATAAACTTTTCACATCCCATGGAACTGCCGTTTACACATCGCGACTTTTTAAACTTATCATATTTTTCAAAGTTAACTTTTTTCAAGGGAGGAAAATCCCCGCCTGCTAAACGATACTAAACTCTTGTTTTGGCTCTTCTAATTAGGTCCTAAGATTTTATAAAATTCAGTCTGTAGCTTTTTAGGTTCCTCACTGGAGTTGATTGTACATAAAAATAAAGAATATAAAGTGACCCTACAGTTCTTTTAAATATCTGGATTTTTCCACTGACGTGTGCTTTTGAAAGTATTTTGTTCATGCATACTTTCACCAATAAATTGAAAAAGTCTTGAGCTTCTTGGTAAATGTGAACCATTTGTTTTCTATTGTGCTTTGGGGGCAGGAACCTTTTAATATAATATTTGCCTAAATCAAGCAGCCCCCTCTGAATGTTAAATTTTAAATGTCCACATTTGGTGAACCATAAATCTTGGAAGCAAGACTGCGATATGCTTAAATTTAAGTTGTGTTTAAAAAGGAGAAAATTCCAGGATTGATTTGTTATCATTGAAGTTCCATTACAACAAATTGATAGGACTTTGGTTTTGATCAGTTAAATAGATATCAGTATCAATGTATGGAATTCTTTTTTCTTAAAACTTGTTCACATGTTACTTTAATCAATTTTTCTGTGGCATCTGGTGCAATAAACCTTTTGAATTTATCTTGAGCTTTCTTGGTACTGCCTATGATTTGTCTGTTTAATCAGACTTAGACATCTCATTTCTAGTAATTCACACTGAAACAAGCTCACTCTAAATGTTAGTGACTCTCAGCAGGGGTGTTTAGTGAGCATGTAATGGGAGAGGGCTCTGGGCACAGAGGGGGTGGGAGCAGAGCAAATCTCCCAGGGATAGAGAAAATCTCGTCACTGTATTGGACACCATGGAATAAGAAGTTATCCCATCCCACCTGCTGTGTGACTTAAATATCCTGCTGCCATTCATATGGGTGAAAACCTGTTTATAATGATTTAAGCTGAGAATTTAATTCTGCTTTACATAAATGCACAACATACTTCTCTCGTGATCTTAATATATACCTAATTTTCCAGGAATGCCACTGTTGTATAAACTGAGGCAAGATTTTACTTTGTAAGGTTTAGGATGTTAATAAGAACTGACATACATTTGGAAAACCATATTACCAGCAGCTGTGTTTCTCATGGAGTTTGTCATCAATACAGTCTTCTGATCGTCTCTGCTTATAGCTGCTTAGAGCTGTTGCCTTCACGGAGATTCCATTCGGAAGCAAGTGTCTGCTTTGTTGATTATATTTTCTAAACTACTAGTGCCCTAATATTTATATATTAAACTATATATTAATATAAGTTGTAAAATAGTACCACTAGGACATTATAGTGGTTTGTCATAAATTACGTGTGTAAGTAAGTTATTCTGTTGATGAAAATTATGCATTTTATTTTAGGAAAATAAAGGGCATGACAAAATATTTACCATGGAATCTATCACTGATGAATACAGCCTCAAGAAAAACATGCTGTTAAGTGTAACTTTCGTAGCAATACAAGACCACATTGAATCATGTCACTTTAAGACTACAGTTCAGTCAGTTCAGTTCTCAGTCATGTCCGACTCTGCAATCCCATGAACTGACTGCAGCATATCAGGCTTCCCTGTCCATCACCAGTTCTCAGAACTTGCTCAAACTCATGTCCATTGAGATGGTGATGCCATCCAACCATCTCATCCTCTGTTGTACCCCTTCTCCTCCCATCTTCAGTCTTTCTCAGCATCAGAGTCTTTTCAAATGAGTCGCTTCTTTGCATCAAGTGACCAAAATATTGGAGCTTCAACTTCAGCATCAGTCCTTCCAATGAATATGCAGGACTGATTTCCTTTAGGATGGACTGGTTGGATCTGCAGTCCAAGGGACTCTCAAGAGTCTTCTCCACACCACAGTTCAAAAACATCAGTTCTTAGGTGCTCAGCTTTCTTTGTAGTCCAACTCTCATATCCATACATGACTACTGGAAAAACCATAACTTGAACTAGATGGAGCTCTGTCTGCAAAGTAATGTCTCTGCTTTTTCATATGCTGTCTAGGTTTGTCATAGCTTTTCTTCCAAGGAGCAAGCATCTTTTAATATCATGGCTGCAGTCACCATCTGCAGTGATTTTGGAGCCCAAAAACAATAAAGTCTCTCACTGTTTCCATTGTTTCCCCATCTATTTGGCATGAAGTGATTGGACCAGATGCCACAATCTTATTTTTTTGAATATTGAGTTTAAATCCAATTTTTTTAAGGCTACAGGAAGGAGGTAATGTTAGGTACTGCTAACTCCTTTTTGGATTACATTAAAATTTTAAGTGTTTTTCTTGTTCCCTTTAAAATCATGCCATTGATGAAGCACTTATACACACATACACAACACACTGCTTCTTGGTTCTATCGGATGCGTGATATATTACCTCACTGAATCCTCACACCTGGATGAGGTGGGTACTATGAGAGTTAATCTTGTATATCTCCTTGATTAGGTCACAGTACCCACATATCTGAGTGTTGCATGCATTATGTCACAAATCTGGAAGACCCAGGAGTGGCCACTGGAAAAGGTCAATCCTCATCCCAATTCCCAAGAAGGGTAGTACTAAAGAATGTCCTAACCATCAGACAGTTGCACTCATCTGCCATGCTAGTAAGGTCATACTTAAAATCTTACATACTAGGCTTCAGTCAGTTCAGTTGCTCAGTCATGTCCGACTCTGTGACCCCATGGACAGCAATACACTAGGCTTCACTGTCCATGACCAACTCCCAGAGCCTACTCAAATTCATGTCCATTGCATCGGTGATGCCATCCAACAATCTCACCCTCTGTCGTCCCCTTCTCCTCTCGCTTTCAATCTCTCCCAGCATCAGGGTCTTTTCAGATAAGTCGGTTCTTCACATCAGGTGGTCAAAGTATTGGAGTTTCAGCTTTAGCATCAGTCCTAACAATGAATAGTCAGGACTGATTTCCTTTAGGATGGACTGGTTGGATCTCATTGCAGTCCAAGGGACTCTCAAGAGTCTTCTCCAACACCACAGTTCAAAAGCATCAATTCTTTGGTGCTCAGCTTTCTCTTTAGTCCAACTCTCACATCCATACATGACTACTGAAAAAACCATAGCTTTGACTAGATGGACCTTTGTTGGCAAAGTTATGTCTCTGCTTTTTAATATGCTGTCTAGCTTGGTCATAGCTTTTCTTCCAAGGAGGAAGCTTCTTTTAATTTCATGGCTGCAGTCACCATCTGCAGTGATTTTGGGGCCCCCCCCCCCAAAA
>ML663006.1:20034865-20112465 GCA_007570785.1 Antilocapra americana
TGGGTTTAGAAAAGGAGGAGGAGATAGAGATAAAATTGCCACCATTCACTGGATTATAGAGAAAGCGAGGGAATTTCAGAAAGAAACATCTCTGTTTCATCAACTACACTAAAGCCTTTCACCGTAGGGATCATGACAAACTGTGGAAAACTCTTTGAGAGATGGCAATTACCAGACCATCTTCCCCATCTCCTGAGAAACCTGTATGCGGGTCAAGAAGCAACAGTTAGAACCCTGTATGGAACAACTGGTTCAAGATCGAGAAAGGAGTACGACAGGGCTGTCTGCTATCACCCTATTTGTTTAACCTATACGCTGAGCCCATCATGAAAAATGCCGGGCTGGGTGAGTTACAAGCCACAATCAAGATAGGTGGGAGAAACATCAACAACATCAGATATGCAGATGATACCACTCTAATGGTAGAAGGCGAAGAGGAACTAAAGAGCCTCTTGATGAAGGTGAAGGAGAGTCAACGAGCCAGCTTAAGACTAAATATTAAAAAAGACTAAGACCATGGCATCTGGCCCCATTACTTCATGGCAAATGGAAGGGGGAAAGGTGGAAGTAGTGACAGATTTCTTCTTGGGCTCTAAAATCACTGGGATGGTGACTGCAGCCATGAAATCAGAAAATGATTGCTTCTTGACAGGAAAGCAATGACAAACCTAGACAATGTATTGAAAAGCAGAGATATTACTTGGCCGACAAAGGTCCATATAGTCAGGGCTATGGTCTCCTCAGTGGTCGTGTAAGGTTGTGAGAGTTGGACCATAAAGAAGGCCGAGTGCCTAAGAACTGATGCCTTTGAACTGTGGTGCTGGAGAAGACTCCTGAAAGTCCGTTGGACAACAAGGAGACCACACCAGTCAATCTTGAGGGAGATCAACCCTGAATATTCACTGAAAGGACTGATGCTCCAGTATTTTGGTCATCTGATGTGAACAGACGATTCATTGGAAAAGTCCCTGATTCTGGGAAAGATTGAGGGCTGGAGGAGAGGAAGGTGTCAGAGGATGAAATGGCTGGACAGCATCACCAATCCAATGAACATGAACTTGGGCAAATTCTGGGAGATGGTGAGGGACAGGGAAGCCTGGCGTGCTGTAGTGCACGGGGTCACAAAGAATCGGGCACAACTGGGCGACTGAACAACAACAACCCAGATATCTGATCTCACACCAGTGTGATACTGTGAAAGCATTTCATGAGAGCAACACAGATGAATCGGCTTTGAGTAAAGCGGGTAATCCTCCATAACGTGAGGGGGAGGCTCATCCGGTCAGTGGGAGAACTTTCAAGGAAACAGACCAAGATCCCCTGAGGAAGAGGGAATTTTGCCTCCCAGCAGCCTTCACACAATTGCCTGGGTCTCCAGCCTCCTGGCTTACATGTAGATTTGTGATTTGCCAGCCTCCACAACCACGTGAGCCAATTCCTTAAAAGAAAGCTATCTGTCTGTCTCTCTTTTCATCTATCCATCCATTTGTCCCTTTATCCATCCATCCTATTGGTTCTTTTTCTCTGGAGAACCCCTGGTAATACAGGTACTTAAGATATTGGCCCAGTGACATACACGTGGACCCAGCAATGCAGCTGGGAGTCAGAATATGGTCACACCGGGTTATAGGAGGGATGCTTTGAAGCAAAGATCTTTAACATAGTGAACAGTACAGACTTTACAGTTTCCCCTTGAGGGTTCAGAGGCAATTCACATAGACTCAATATGTGCCACAAAGTGGGTGCTGGAGAACAGGCAGAGCCCAATTTAGGACAGCCTCTGAGATGGCTGGGGAGGTGGTATCGCCCCATTTGTGATGGGAGAGTGAGGATTAATCCCCACTTGGAGCTTCGCCCTCTGTGTTCTGGCAACCTCCAGCCATCAGCCCTTTCATGACCCACAAGTTCTCAGTCTGCTGAGTCTTCTCCTAGGCCCCTGTCCCCCTTCTTCATCCTCAATTGGACAACTGAACATTTTCTAGAGAGGCTTCCTTGGCATTCACTTCTTTGCTTCCTACTCTCTCCTTGCTGTCCCCTGCCTCCACCCTTCACCTCAGAAGGTCTGGGGGCGGTCTGTCTCCACTGCCTTCTCCCATAGTTACTGAGGTCTTTCCCCACGTCCAGTTAGTAACCAGAGCTGCTGAACTTATTTTCTTTGGGTCCCAATGCATCGCCTTTGCTCCTTCCTCTTTGCCCTCTTTTAATCCCGTCTCATTTCTCAACTGGGTCACCAAAATGCCCTCCAAATGCATCTCCCTCTCAGCAAGCCTTCTCCAGGCTGACGTCTAAATAACCTCCCCAAAATGAAAGCTTAACCCTGTCACTTCTGTTTTTAGAGAAATGCAAATCAAAACTACAAGGAGGTATCACCTCACACTGATCAGGATGACCATCATCAAAAAAATTCTACAAACAATAAATGCTGGAGGGGATGTGGAGAAAAGGGAACACTCATACACTGTTGGTGGGAATTTAAATCAGTGCAGCCACTATGGAGAACAGAACGGAGGCTCCTTAAAATGCTAAAAATAGGATTACTGTATGATCCAGCAATCCCACTCCTGGGCATATATCCCAGAAAAAAAAAACCCACAATTAAAAAAGGTACATGCACCCCAACATTTATAGCAGCACCATTTACAATAGCCAGGATATGAAAGCAAACTAAATGTCCATCAATAAAGGAATGGATAAAGAAGGCATGGTACATATATAAAATGGAATTTTACTCAGCCATAAAAGTGAATGAAATAGTGTCATTTACAGAGATGTAGGTGGATCTAGAGATTGTCATACAGGGTAGATACGTCAGAAAGAGAAAAATATATATATAATATTGCTTATATGTGGAATCTAGTAAAATGGCACAGATGAACTTATTTCCAAAGCAGAAATAGAGACACAGGTGTAGAGAACAAACTTATGGATACCCAGAGGGAAAGAGGGAGTAGGATAAATTGGGTGATTGAGATTGACTTATTGATGCTATGAATAAGATAGATAACCAATGAGAACCTACTGCATTGCTCAGGGAACTCTACTCAGTGCTCTCTGGTGACTTAAACAGGAAGGGAATCCAAAACAGAGGGGATATAAGTATGCCTTTGCTGATTCACTTTGCTGGACAGCAGAAACTAACACAACACTGTAAAGCAACTATACTCCAATAAAAAATTAATTTACAAAAGGAAGTTGGTCCAGGAA
The DNA here is from genome assembly GCA_007570785.1 of Antilocapra americana. Classification (NCBI taxonomy): domain Eukaryota; kingdom Metazoa; phylum Chordata; class Mammalia; order Artiodactyla; family Antilocapridae; genus Antilocapra; species Antilocapra americana. Next base: position 20,038,070 of record ML663006.1, read on the forward strand.
AATCCAAGCTCCTCAGCACCTGGTCCCCCTCCTCTGGCCTCCCCACTGAGCACCCACTCCCACCCCCGGCTTTGCAGGCAGTTGGTTATTCAGTTGCCTGCATAGTTGGACTACGTGCCCTTCCCAAAGGCACTAGCTGATCTGCCCTGTTAATCCTTCATCCTGGTCTACCACTTCCCTCTGCTCCAGCAAGCCCCTCCTGTTGTGACTCAAAATGCAGCTTGGGGTGGTGAATCCTCCAGCACCTCAGGGTCCCTGGATGTGAAGAATCTCAAGCCCCATCCCAGACAGACTGAATCAGAATCTGCACCTTCCTGTGATCTCCAGACGACGTGTGTGTGTGTGTGTGTGTGTTGTGCTTAGTCATTTCTAACTCTTTGCACCTCCATGGACTATAATCCTCAGGGCTCCTCTGTCCATGAGGATTCTCCAGACAAGAATACTGAAGTGGGTTGCCATGCCCTCCTCTAGGGGAATCTTCCCAACCCAAGGGTCAAACCCAGGTCTCCTGCATTGCAGGTGGCTTCTTTACCATCTGAGCCACCTGGGAACGCCCCAGATGACGCATATGCATATTAAAATTTGAAAATCATTACTCCCACATCCAATGTGAGTGAGTGGGCAAGGGAAAGAACATACCAATCCCTGAGATTTTGTCCATGTTTAGGAGGGAAGGGGAGTAATGAAGATATTTGCAAGCAAAGAAATGACATAGAAATGGATGACAATGTTGAAAGTGTCTGTCATATACATAGAAGTTTCACAACACTTAAACAGGTATTGTTTATGTGGAGAAAATAATGTCAGCCAAAAAGCAATGACTGTAATAGATGACAGGACGTGAGGGATGTTTTGTGATTTAAAAGAAGAAATTTGAGGAAATGTAGGTAGCACTAGGGTAAAGAACTCACCTGCAAAGCAAGAAACGTAAAAGAGGACACTTTGATCCCTGGGTTAAGAAGATCCCTTGGAGAAGGAAATGGCAGCCCACTCCAGTATTCTTGCCTGGAGAATTCCATGGACAGAGGAGCCTGGCTGGCTACAGTCCATGGGTTGCTACTTCACTGAAGTTGCTCCAGTAACTGAAGCAACTTAGCACAGCATAGGATGGAAGAGATAGTTTAGAAATTTGTGCAACTGATTTCCCAAAATATTTCTACAAGCATTTTTGGGTATTATATACAAGAATGGCACATACTGTGAAATATCATAAATTGCACTTTTAGAAACATTTAGAAATTAACCTCCGTACTTGGGTTAATAGGTATAAATCCGAACTTCAGAACATGAATATAAAATGTCTCCATTTTCAGCTATCTATCTTGATGAGAAAGCATTGTGATATTGTGTATCGGTTTCTGTGTTTAAAATGCCCCCCAAGTCTCCCAGTACTAATGCCAAAGTTTTGTTTTTCCAAGGCTGCTTCCAGTGCATTGTCCTGGTTCTCACAACATAAGGATGGCAAGTGGGTTGCATCTCAGGTAATTATGGTAATAGGAGCCACGCACAGGTGGCTGGTGTGAGGCTTACTTTGGAAGCTTGAATTTATAATTTGCTCCAACTTATTTTCCCTGAAGAGAATTTATGTCAAGCGGGGAGAGGGCTTGAGTACTTACTGAAGTATCACCCACAAGAACCCTGGGGGATCATCCAAAGAAAGACCTTGGGGGAAAAGTTTCTAAGGTATCTCTGGAATTTACAGAAAAGTATGGCTGATAAAATAGATTATTTTGAATGATGTAATATTTTGTTTATCTCTGGAAGGGAAGAGGTTTAACCAAGTGATCAGCTACTATCACCAGTGATGAGTCAAGTACCTCTGTGATGTGATACCCTGCAGATGACATGAATGCTCACCTTGGGATTCCTGCCTGAAACATATCACCCAAGAAAATACCACATATACCTGAATTAAGAGGAATTCCATAAAACTGGTCTGAATCCTTCAAGAACACCAGTGTCATGAAAGACCAAGGCTGAAGAGCTCTTCCTAACTGAAGGAGACTGTGAGGCTTGAGAACTAAACAAAAGAGCTAATCCTGAATCAAACATTACATCAGGGAACATGACAAAGAGCACCATTGGGTCAACTAATAAAATTTGCTTATGAACTGTAGATTAGGTAACACTGTATCAGTGCTAAGTTTGCTATACCTTATCATTGTACCACGGTTATGTGCAAGAACCCCCTCATTCTTAGGAAATGCACCCTGAAATCTTCAGAGGTAAAGCAAAACCATGTCTACAACTTACCTTCAAATGGTTCAGTAAAAACAAAAGTGTGTGGGTGTGTGAAAGAAAGCATTAGAGCAAATAAAATTACCAGCCAATGATTCTGGGTGAGGAGTGTATCAGCTCACTTTGTACTATTTTTGCACCTCTTCTGTAAGTTTAAAATCATTCCAAAGTCATTCTTTCACAGATTTTTTTTTAATGCATAAAAGCATCTCAGTTGGATTTAGTAGGATGCATTTGGGATCATTCCATGATCACGCTAGTTCTACGCAAAATTAATTCACTTGTAAAAATAACGAATTAAAGCCTTCTTCACACACACTGCAATAAATCTCACTTGGACTCAGCTCAGAATTCAGACCACATAGGAATGTCAGCAGCCAAATGCTCCCTTCTTCAATTCAGAGCATCCTAGGGGCAGGACTTCCTCGGTTCCTCACAGAGTGTTTCAGATGGATATATAATTAATTGTCACACAGACAAATCCTGATGAACAGACCTCTGGCGCCAGAGGGAAAGCAATATTCTAGGGCAGTGGCAAGATTTTCCAATGGGGGCAAGGAGCCTCTCTCCTAGTAGAGAACAGGAGTTGTAGTGTATCTGAGCTAGTGTGGCCGTTTTATACCAGGGAAGCTTCTTGTCACACTCAATATTGAAATGCTGGATGACTACAGAGGATTTGCTGCGGGATTATGCAGAAGGACCTCAGGAAATAGTTGTTCACTTGAATATATGCTTACACACTCTCCACTTGACTCTCATGGTAACTCTACAAAATATTCAGGACAGATAAAAAACGTCCCCATTTTGTGAATGAAAAAAACCCACACTGGGAAATCATGCAACTTGTTCAACATTGAGACAGTAATGGGGAGAAAACCTTGAATTTGAACTGGGATATCCTTACTGTGTTGACCAGTCTGTGGGGTTTTAAGGATTGGTTATAGATTTACCTCGTTTCACAGACCGAGAGTTTTCTCAGGTTTTGGAAACCAAGCAGGTGGCTATGCTCTCTAGGTTAAACCATGTGATATATAAGTAGTTCTAAGGACTAAGCCACACACCTCCTGTGTAAAATTGGAATAATACTCACCTATATAGACATCACTGTGGAAATCCAATATGAATTACAAAACATTTTGATAGGTTGAAAAGAGCAATAAAATTGATTATTTGTAGTATTACTATTATATGAAAAGTAAAAAAGAAAGTGAAAGTGTTAGTCACTCAGTCGTGTCTGACTCTTTGTGACCCCATGGACTATAGCCCACCAGGCTCCTCTGTCCAGGGGATTCTCCAGGCAAGAATACTGGAGTGCGTTGCCATGCCCTCCTCCAGAAGATATTTTCAAGCCAGAAATTGAACCCAGGTCTCCTGCACTGGCAGGCAGATTCTTTACCATTTGAACCATCAAAGAAGCCCATTACTATAAACAGGAAGTTTATACTGTCCATGGAATTCTCCAGGCAAGAATACCGGAGTGGGTTGCCATTTCCTTCTCCATAATGATCTGTACCTCCTCCTTTTTCCGTAGCTTCGGCAGCTTCGGCGGTCTGGGCACTATCGGCAGGGCTGCCTTACTCTGTCGGAAGAGGACGGCCCGTTTGGAGTTTCTTTGGCTGGTGTCCTCGTAATCCCCCATGTGCCAGGCAATAAAACCACGACTGGAGCTTCCTTCCGCATCCATAATAGAAGGATTGGGTTGCCTGAAACAGGAACAGATTGGTTGGTCCTCACACTGGAAGGATGTTAGAAAAAAGGCCGCCAGTTTTCAGATGCTTGAGACTCATCTGCTTCTGTTGTGATCGTGGTGATCTCCTGCCACAGAGCTTGAAAAGCTAAGGCCCATAAGCCCTGAGCTGGCCTCCTGAGAAGTTTCAAGACTCTGCCCCTCTCCTCCCCCAGGGAGTTACCTTCCCAGGTGAACACTTATCTAGGAAGGTTGTTGACCACTTTACCTGAGTACCATGACTGCTCCTGGCATCCTTCCAAGCCGAACAGGACAGATGCTGGGAGGCTGGGGGCGAGCCAAGCCTTGAGTTTTCCCACAGGACATGCTGGCCGGGTCTGAGACCTCGGGAACTCAGGGAAATGCTAGCCTGGTGATGGCAGACTCTGGCTTTGGACAATGCACCACAGCAAAGATCATGGCTTCATTCTCCTTTCCCAATCCAACACCCCTAAACTAGAATACTATCTGAGGACTGCTTTCCCATGGTAAAGGGCCAGATCTAGGGGCAAAGACAAGAGGATCATAGGATAAGGACTCGCCATGGGCTTCCCTGGTAGCTCAGACAGTAAAGAACCAGGCTGCCAATGCAGGAGACCCAGGTTTGATTCCTCATTGGGAAGATCCCCTGGAGAAGCAAATGGCAACCCACTCCAATGCTCTTGCCTGGAGAATTCCATGGATAGAGGAGGGCTACAGTCTATGGGGTCGCAGAGAGTCCGACATGACTGAGCAACTAACACTCTCATTTGGAAGAAATTTGGGGCTTCTTATCCCCACCCCCTCCACAACTGGGCACCCAGGGCCTCTGGATCACTGCAAAGCTCCCTTCCTAGACCCTGAGTCTTCTGGCTTCCTCAGTTCTTTGGGTCAAGGGTTGGGGCAGATATGTAGGACCCTCACTCCTGGCAAGTCCAACATTGGGAAAGTAACTTGAAGACAACTAAGACAGGTAGGTGGGTCCTAGAACTTGTGGGAGCTGGGGACAGGAGGAGAGGCAGCGCTGAGCGGAGCTGAGTGAAGGGGGAGTGGGCAGTTCGGGACCCCCCCCAGACCCCTCCTTCCTTTCCACAACCATAGAGACCCTGTAACCCTCTTGCAAGCTCACCCCCAGACACCTGCTGCTGGCAGGCAGGATGGAGGTCCATTCCCCAAGTCCAGCACACAAAGGAAAGCGGTCGCTGTCTGTTTCTTCATTTAATGCTCTGCCCACGGGGCCTCCCAGCCCCCTCTACTGGCTGTGCTCTCCGCACTGAGGCCCCTGTGCTCCCAGCTGCCCCCGCCTTCACCAGCTCAGCGGAGGACTCACCTCCAGACCTCTGGCCTTGTCCCCCACTTTTCTTTCTCCCTGTGACCACCCTCTCCTTCCGAGACAAATGGCATCTACTCCTTGATAACACCTCTTTTCTGAAGACTTCCTTTACCCCTTTTTGTCATTCAGTCGCTAAGTCATGTCAGACAGTTTGTGACCGCATGGACTAGAACATGCCAGGCCTCCCTGACCATCACCATCTCCCGGAGCTTGCTCAAACTCATGTTCATTAAGTCAGTGATGTCATCCAACCATCTCATCCTCTGTTGTCCCCTTCTCCTCCTGCTTTCAATCTTTCCCAGAATCAGGGTCTTTTCAAATAAGTCGGCTCTTTGCATTAGGTGAGCAGAGGGCTGGAGCTTCAGCTTCAGCATCAGTCCTTCCAATGAATATTCAGGGTGGATCTCCTTTAGGATGGACTGGTTGGATCTCATTGCAGTCCAAGTGACTCTCAGGAGTCTTCTCCAGCAGCACACTTCAAAAGCATCAGTTCTTTGGCCCTCAGCCTTCTTTATGGTCCAACTCTCACATCCGTACATGACTACCGGAAACACTTTGACAGACCTTTGTCAGCAAAGTGATGTCTCTGCTTTTTAATATGCTGTCTACGTTTGTCATAGCTTTTCTTTCAAGGAGCAAGTGTCTTTTAATTTTGTGGCTTCAGTCAGCATCTGCAGTGATTTTGTAGCCCAAGAAAATAAAATATGTCACTGTTTCCACTTTTTCCCCATCTATCTGCCATGAAGCAATGGGACCAGATGCCATAATCTTAGTGGGGTTTTTTTGTTTTGTTTTGTTTTTTCACTGTTTTCCTCCTTTGGTAGCACATTGTATTTGACTTATTTGATGGAATATACTTATTAATAAATTGCTAGTGCAACAGGCTCTCCTCTTCCAATTTTGGGGCTCCTTAAAGAACCCATTAGTTCCTCCATCACTACCTCACAGGCCCATTACCCTCCTGAAGCACGGCTGGCTCAGGGAATCTGTGATGGATGAGAAAGGAGGGGATCAGAGCTGAGTTAATTTAAGGCCCGACTCTTCTGCAGCCGCTTCCCTCCCACCAGGGCCGGTGTGCAGGCATGGATCCTGCACCCTCCTGTGTCTGAGTTTTCTTATTCACGACTACAGAGTAATCGCCTGGGACAATTTCAGGAAAGGGTAAAGGGAAAGAGAGCTGCTGGTTAGAATGTATCCAACAGGCACTGTTTACCATTTCTACTAGCTTGATTCATGATTCCTAGGAAAACCATTTCATGCAAATGTACTGCATTTCCCTAAAAATAGTGTATCACAGAAGGAATGACACAGAGAGCTTAGAAAAGAAAAATCCTTGCATGTACTTAGTCTTCATTCAAGTGCTGTTGCTGCTGCTAAGTCGCTTCAGTTGTGTCCGACTCTGTGCGACCCCACAGACGACAGCCCACCAGACTCCCCCGTTCCTGGGATTCTCCAGGCAAGAACACTGGAGTGGGTTGCCATTTCCTTCTCCAATGCATGAAAGTGAAAAGTGAAAGTGAAGACTCTCAGTCATGTCCAACTCTTAGTGACCCCATGGACTGCAGCCCACCAGGCTCCTCCATCCATGGGATTTTCCAGGCAAGAGTACTGGAGTGGGGTGCCATTGCCTTCTGCACATTCAAGTGATAAATAATAATAAACAATAATCTGTTTTAAATTCAGACTGTCCTATGGCCCTGAATCTCACATTACCAGGAACAATAGAAAATTAAAAATTAATTGTAAGTCAAAGAGTTTAGAGATCTTATACCTACAATTGCCACATCAATTATGGAGATTTACACATGCTATATGGAACTTACATATGAGCCACAGAAGTCAACAGTTGATAAAAGAGCAGAAGTTTTGGCTCCAGAAAGGTTTGAAGTATGAATGTCAGGCCATCAGTAATGATTTGGTGTTAGTTATAAATACACAATGGCGGCAAACACTCACACACACACACACAGACACCCACACACACATGCATGCACACTCAACTATCCCCAAATAATGCAAATATTCTTAGTGTAACATTCTATTAATTATGTTAAGTAGACCCCTAAGGCTCAGGTCGTTTTCTTTTTAAATAAATTCAAGCTTATAGAAAGATGGAAGCACACTATAAAGGATTCTTTTCCTGAACAATTTAAAAGTACATTATTGACATAATACCCATTATTCTCAACTATTGGGTTAGCCAAAAAGTTCCTTCAGTTTATGGTCATGAGATGTTATGAAAAATTGTGATAAAGCTTTTTGGCCAACTCAATACTTACATGTGTAATTCCTGCAAACAATGACATTCTATATAACTTCAATATAATCATCAAAATTAGAGGAAATTAGCATAAGCAACAAAATAAAAATAAGCAAGTAGGACTACATCAAGTTAAAAAGCTTTCGTACTGCAAAAGAAACCATCAATGAAGAGAAAACACAACTTATGTAATGGGGAAAAATATTTGCAAACCAGATATCTGATAAAGGGCTAATATACAAAATACATTAAAAAAAACTCAATAGCAAAATAAACAAATATGCCAAATTTTAAATGGGCAAAGGATCTGAATAGACATATATCTATCTCCTTTAGAGATATATGAATGGCCAACACACACATGAAAAGATGTTCAGCATCACTAATCATTAAGGAAATGCAAATTAAAACTACAGTAAGGTATCACCTTACACCTCACACCTGTCAGAATGGCCATCATCAAAAAGACAAGAAATAATAAATGTTGGTGAGGATACAGAGCAAAGGGAACTCTTGAACACTGTTGGCAGGAATGTGAATTGGCGCAGCCACTATGGAAATAAGTATAGAGGATTCTCAAAATAATTAAAAACAGAATTGCCATAAGCTCTGGCAATTCCACTTCTGGGAGTATATCTAAAGGGAACAAAAATACTAAATTGAAAAGATGCTTGCACCCCAGTGTTTACAGCAGCATTATTTATAATAGCCAAGACATGGAAACAACCCAAGTGTCCATCAATGGGTAAATGGATAAAGACGTTGTGGTATACACATATATAATGCATATTCAGTTCAGCTCAGTCACTCAGTCGCATCCAACTCTTTGCGACCCCATGGACTGCAGCACATCAGGCCTCCCTGTCCATTACCACCTCCTGGAGTTTACTCAAACTCATGTCTAACCATTCCATCCTCTGTCATCCCCTTCTCCTCCTGCCTTCAATCTTTCCCAGCATGAAGGTCTTTTCAAATGAGTCAGTTCTTCACATCAGGTGGCCAGAGTATTGGAGTTTCAGCTTCAACATCAGTCCTTCCGATGACTATTCATAATAATGCATATTACTCAGTCATTTGAAAAAAACAACAACAAGGAAATCCTACCATTTGTGACAAGATGGATGAAGCTTAAGGGCATTATACTAAGTGAAATAAGTCAGAGACAAATACTGTATGATCTCACTTGTTTGTGGAATCTCAAAAAAGCAAAAAACAAAACTCACCAAGTTCAAAAGAAAAGAATTCAGATTTATGGTTACCAGATGCAGGGCACAGGGGAAAGGGAAACTGGAGAAGGCAGTCAAAGGTGTAAACTTCAGTTGTAAGATAAATACAGACTGGGGGTGCGATGTACAACATGACGACTATGGTTAACACTGATGTACGAGAAATGCAAACTGGTCTTAAGAGTTCTCATCACAGGAGAAATGTTTTTCTCTTCTTTCCATTGTATCCATAGGAAATGATGGATGTTAACTAAACCTATTGTAGTAATCATTTCACAATGTATGTTAATCAAGCCACCATACTGTACCCCGTTAAATTTATACAGCAATGCATGTCAATTATGTCCCAATATCCCCTGGTTCGGGGATTCCAGGAAATCAGAAAATTAACATTTGTATTACTACTACCTAATTCTCAGACACCATTCATATTTTGCCAGTTGTCCCAAAAGGATACAGGTCAGAATCACACTTTTGTTTTCTTATTTCTTCAGTCCCCTTCAATCTGGGGCAATTTCTCAATCTTGCAGCTTTCACTCAGCCTTGATCCTTCTGAAGAACACTGGCAGATGGGTTTATCTTGTGTTTCTTCTTTAGATTTTCTTCTTTAAATATAGTTATTTACAACTATAAGTTTCCCACTGAGGACTACTATATCTGTACCCCATAAGTTTTCAGATGTTGTGTTTTTTTTTACATTCATCTCAAAGCATTTTCAAACTCCCTTGTGAGTTTTCTCTGACTTGCAGGTTAAATTCGTGTTTAATGTCTACATACACATGAATTTCTTAAATTTCCATTTTTATTAATTTAAAATTTAGTTCCATTATTATCAAAATACATATTTTGTATGATTTCACTCCTCTTAAATTATTGAGGCTCATTTTATGGTGTAGCATATGTTATATCCTAGAGGAAATTTATGTGCTCTTGAAAACAATGTGTTTTCTGTTGTCATGAGATGGTGTATTCTATAGATGTCTGTTAAGTCTAGTGTTTTTCAAATCTTCTAATTCCTTGTTGATCTTTTGCCTAGTTGTTCTATTCATTATAGACAATGATGTGTTGAATTCTCCAGCTATTATTGTTGAACTGCTTACTTTTCCCTTTAGTTCTGTCAGTTTTTTCTCTTTTTTTTTTTCCATTTTTTAGCTCTGTTGTAGGTGCATATTTGTTTATAGTTTTTATGTCATGGAAGACATTAAGATTTTCATCATTATTAAACGTCCTTCTTTGTCTCTTGTAACAATTTTTGTCCTGAAGTCTACTTTGTCTAATATCAGAATAGCAATTCCACATCTCTTTGTTTGCTATTTGCATGATAAACCTTTTTTCCATTTTTTAAACTTTAGATTTATATGTATTTTCGCACCTAAAGTGCTTTTTTTATACTTGGATATATAGTATATGTTTGGATCATTTGTTTGCCAATTTCTACCTTTTGATTGGAGTGGTTAGCCCATTTACACTCATTGTAATTATTGATAAAGTAGGATTTCTATGTTATTTTGTTATTTGTTTTCTATATGCTTAATGTTGTTTTTATTTCTCTATTTCTCCATTCTTCTTTTGAGGTGAATGTATATTTTCTAGTATGCTATTTTAATTCCCTTGTTATGCCTTTATTGTATATTTCTGAGGGGTTTTTTTTAGTGGTTAGCATGGGGATTTAATTGATATTTTAATTTAAAATAACCTAGCTTCAGTTAATTCCAACCTAATTTCAATCATATACAAGAACTTTGTTTCAATGTAGCTCTGTGTTCTTCCTCCTTGTTTGTACTATTATCATAAAATTTGCATCTTTCTAAATTATAAGCCCATCAACAAAATTGTATAATTATTGTTCTATGAAGCTGTCTTGTAAATCATATAGAAAAAAACTTAAAAGGCAAAATACACTTAGTGCTGACTTTTAAATTTACCTATGTAATTAATCTTTACCATCGCTTGTTAATTCTTTTATGGATTTCAGTTGCTGTTTATTGTCCTTTCATTTCAACCTGAAGGACTCTCTTTAGCATTTGGTGTAGGGCAGATCTGCTAGTGACAAAAGTCTCTCACTTTTTGTTTGTCAGGAGTGCCTTAATTTCGCCTTCGTTTTTTTTTTTTTTTTGAAAGACAAAACCCAACAATTTTTTATTTCAAGATACCCAAGTTCCCCTTGCATACAAGAAAACAGAAAAAGTTTATCTAGTGATCACCAGATTCAGGAAACCAAATTCCTGATTGATGATACTGATATATGATGGTAGTTATTAGTTAACCCCTGCCAGCCCACCACAAACTAATTTAACATTGGTAAAAATGATCCTATATACTTAAATGAGTCCCTATTAGTATTGACATCTCCTTCTTACTCCCCATAGAATTTGACTTCTAGTTTCAGCCATCTGATGGGTGAAATGTGCTTGGTCTAACAGAGAACTATTTTGACGGTCAAGCAAGATTTTCTTTATTTGATGGTAACAACAAAGGCTACAGTTTAGTACTTAAATCAGCAGTTAATAGTGATCTTCTCTCCAGGCGAGTAACTAAAAGCAGCTGTGAAAACTGCAAAGAACTAGAGACAGGACAAGAGGCAGCAGAAGCCTAGCTGCTGTAAGCTGGTGTGCACCCCTGCGTTTCAGCAAAGGCAGGGAAGCCAGAATCACTGACTGCTCTCCTCAGTGACTTGAATTGACAGTTTTTTGCCAATCGTCTTGTTGCTGGTTGCATTCCACTCTATCTAGTTAAATATAAGGAATTAGCCTTCATAATAGAATCATCTTTTCAGAAGAACTGTACACAATACAATAAAAAAAAATCACTGATTGTGTTTTCTTCGTCTTTTTTTCTTTGAACTTGTAGGTGGTTGACTCTCTTGTGTTTCTTCTTTTACACCAGACACGGGCTGTTTGAAAACTATTCATTATCTTTATCATCGTTATTCATTTTAGCCACTTCAGATTTTCCTTTCTCCAAAAATGTTGGTATACAAACTGGTGTGGGACCCTGGCTATCCACAGCCTTCTCAGGAGTCTTAGGAGTGACTGAAGTGGCTTTCTTCTTATTACGTAAAGCATGGTACTTTCTGGAATTTCGAGGACCAGTGTTTGAAGCATTTTCCTCATTTTTATGTGATACGGTAACCAATGAAGGGAAATTATAATCAATCCCCTTTTCAGCCAATCTCTTCCTGAGTAATTTTTCCTTCTTTTTAAACCACTCCTCCATCCATAGCTTTTGAACAAGTGACCGATTCTGATTGTACCGTTTCACTGCTGGATATGATGGCTTTTTAAATGGCATATGCCACTCTCTAGAAAGTTCTTCATGTACCTTTTCGGTGGTATAAAATGACACTTCAAGAGTCTTTCACCAAAAAGGTAGTTGTTCATTGTTTCAGCTGCTATCTTGGCAACATCTTCAGATTCAAACTCTACAAAGCCATAGCCTTTGCTATTTCCAGTCTTCTTACACCTCGACAGTCTGCCAAATTGGGAGAAATATGCTTGGATCTGGGTTTCATAAAGTGATGGTGGTAAGTGGCCCACATAGATTACTCCTGGAGTAAGTTTTTGTTTCTCCTGTTGCTTGGTCGCATGTCGACGAACCTGAGCCACCTCCTTTTTAAATTTGGCATCCTCCTGAGGGTTTAGGGACAGGTGCGGCTTGGCCGGGCCATCAAAAGCCGCCATTCGGCCACCTCGTACGCAGACGAGATCCTTCGCCTTCATTTTTGGAGGATAGTTTTTCTGAGTATAGAATTTTCGGCAAACTTTTTTTCTTTCAGCACATGAATATGTCATTCCACTGCCTTCTGGCTCCCATTATTTATGCTGAGAATTTAACTGTTAACCTCGAAGATCCCTTGTATACAATGGCTCATTTTTCTCCTGCTACTTTCAAGATTCTGTCTTTGCCTGATCTCTGAGTTTATATTACTTGAAGCTTGTTGAGCTTCTTAAATATGTCAGTTATTGTTTTTTTTTTTTTAATCAAATTTTGGAAGCTTTTGGCCATTAATTTCTTCAGATACTCTTTCTGCGCCTTCCTTTCTTTCTCCTATCCTTCTGGGATTCTGATTATGCTATGTTGATACACCATCTCAGAACTCTCTTCCCTGTTGATTTTTTTAAAAATTCTTTTTTCCTTTCTTTTTCTCAGACCATATAATCCCAGTTGACCTATATTCAAGTTTATCAATTCTTTTCTGACAGCTCAGATCTGCTATTAAGCTCCCATAGTGAATTTGTAAATTTTAGTTATTGTACTTTTCAAATCCAGAATTTCTGTTCTTTATATGTACAGTTTCTATCTCTTTATTGATATTCTCTCATTGGCAAGACCTTGTTCTCATGATTTCCTTTAAATTTTTGAACATGGTTTCTGTAAGGGTGGGGTCCAGGTTCAGTCCAGCACTTCCTTTGTGTTCCCAAGAAATTCCTTGTGCTCAGTACAGGACATGCTGGCAAGCTCACAAGTCATACTGGATGCAAAGAGCTCAGAGCACAGTCAGTACTCCTGTTCCCTTAATCCGGAGCATGTGAAACTTTCTCAGAACTGCTTGCCTATGCATGTGTCAATGGCCCTCAGGTACACCCCCAACTTTGTGTATTTCAAACTCTAGGGAGTGAGAGTTGGTGTCCTTCTATGGCACAAAGTGAGGTAAATGCAGCAACTGGCCATGGCAGCTGCTGAGTGGACCCACCAGTGATGGAGGGCTGTTATAATGCAAGGAGATGAATATTTGAGGTAGGTAAACAAGGTACCTTTTGAGCCTGGATGCTATTGTCTGCTCTTGTGAACTGTGCTAAGTCATTTCAGTCTTGTCTGACTCTTTGGGAGCCTACGGACCATAGCCTGCCAGACTCCTCTGTCCATGGGATTCTCTAGGCAAGAATACTAGCGTGGGTTGCCGTTTCCTCCTTCAGAGGATCCTCCCAACCCAGGAATCGAACCCGCATCTCTTATGTCTCCTGCATTGACAGGCAAATTCTTTACCACTAGCACCACCTGGGAAGCCCTGTCTGTTCTTAGTGACCTTGAGTCATGCACTGATCTCTTCCCTGGTTGGCACTTAGCTGCGTGTTAACCTCAGTCACACTCATGTTCTATTCTACCTTCTGCCACACCTAACCACCTACTGAAACACTTCCCCTTAGTATTTTGAACGTATTTGTAATAGCTGACTTAACTACACTTATATCTATGCTTCCTTGATCACAGTTTCTACTGACTGCTTTCCCCCATGAGTTTTAACCGAGGCTTCCTATTCCTTGTTTGTCCCATTATTTTTTGTTGAAAATTTGGCATTTGAAATAGTACAGTGTGCTAATTCTGGAAATGAGATTTCCTCCCGTTCTCCAGGGCTTGCTGTTGCTGCTTGTTTTTTGTTTGTTTGTTTGTTCTGTTTTGTTTGTTTTTTGGTGGTAGTGGTGGTGACATTGGTGTTGTTCAGTGACTTTCCTAGGCCACTTTTTAAAACTGTCACGTGTGCCTCTTGAATTTTCTGCTTGGTTAGCTTAGTGGTCAGCTAAAGATTAGAAAGAAATTTCCTTCAATACCTCAAATCAGTGTGTCTTCTGGCCCTTTTGTGTGGGGGGGCATATCTTTAATTCCCTAGTAGACAGTTTACAACTTGGCCCTGGCCTTCATTTTCTGCCTCCATGGAGCTTCAAAGTCAGCCAAAGGTGAACAGTAGGACATACTGGGGTCTTTTCTGGGTGTGTGCATTGCGGTCTAAATTTCTAGGAATATGTTACAGTCTTTTGAAATCCCCTAGGGACTTCTCATTTCCAAGTTTTTCCCTTAAAGATTTTTGATCAGCTTCTTGTTTGCCCCGAGTTGGTACTGCCCCCTCCCGCCTCAGGCAGCTGTGACATTAAATGATTATTGCCTTGGATGGGGGCCTGTGAGATGGAGCTGTTCACACAGAGTCAGGCCAAATAATGACAAGTCCTGAGAACGGAGCATTTCCAGGGAATTTTAAGACAGATCATAAAACAAAACAAAAAGACAATCTACTGAATGGGAAAAGATATTTTCAAATGATATGAACAATAAGAGATTAATAGCCAGCATATATAAATAGCTCATACAACTCAGCACTGTCAAAAAACCAAAGAACCAGATTTAAAAGTAGGCAGAAGACCTGCATAGGCATTTTTTTTCTAAAGAAGAAATACTGATGGCCAAAAGACACATGAAAAGATGGTCAATGTTGCTAATCCTCAGGAATATGCAAATCAAAACCACAGTGAGCTATCACCTCATACCTGTCAGAATGGCCATCATTGAAATGAACAGAAATAACAAATAGTGGAGAGGACATGGAGAAAAGGGAAGCTGGTACACTGTTGGTAGGATTTTAAACTGGTGAAGCTACTGTGGAAAACAGTATGGAGGTTTCTCAAAAAACTAAAAATAAAACTATCATATGATCCAGAAATTCCATTTCTGGGTATATATCTGAAAAACAATAAAATACCAGTTAAAAAACATACATACACCCCAATGCTTCAAGGCTACCTTGAAGCTGGAAAGAAAGACTGGTAATAGAGCAATCAATTAAAATTTAAAATGCCACAACAATCGTGTTTCTTTCTAAGATTTAACCATTTTTCTTAAGGATATGTTCCACAAGCTATTTGTTTATTCATTTCCAATGTTTTTAAAAAGGTGATTTTGATGATTTTTTGCCACCACTTTTTTTTCCCGGAAGAAATATATTTTTGGAGGTCCTTACTGCACCATTCCTGAAGTGCTTTCCAAACTGAATTATTTTAAAAGGAAATGGAGGCTCACATTTAAGGAAAAATGGTCTATGCCTTCTGTCTCCACTTCTTCATTTGCCCCCGCTCCAAATACTGCAGTCTGTTTTGTGTTGCTGCTATTTCTTCATGATGGTCCTGACCCCAGTTGACAGCAGCCTCCTGTGTATCTGCTGTCTTCCCAGAAGCATTTGTGATTGTTGACACTGTCCTCCTCCTGACTTCCTATTGGGCTTTCAAAGCTCTTCTCTTTATGCCTCTCCTCTTACTTCTCATATTGCTTCATCTACCTTTCTTCTGGAAAAATCTTTCATTCTTTTTGCTGCTTTATCTCTGGTATTCACCAGGATTCCATTTGGGTTCTCATCTTGCTGGTACATGACCACCAAGCTCCAAACTAGGAAATAGCCTTTATAGTTGATGAGCCAACCAACATCAATATACTGATGTGTACATTATTTACCTTCAGCTCTAAAAATCTAAGTACAAATTCCCAAATTCTCACTGAACATGGTACCAGGAATCTCATTATAATAATGATAATTTATCCATGTATTGAGACATATGAGGTTTCAAGTACTGTGCTGGTTGTTTGATATGTATTACCTCTCTCTCATCTTTGTTATACCCCAGTGATAAATATCATTTTTTGCCTTTTACATCTGGTTAGACTAAGTATTTATCCAAGATTAAACAGTTAAAAAACAGTAGAACTGGGATTTGAACTCAGAATTTTCTGATTCTAAACTTACAGAATTACCTCATCTGTAAAATGGGTATAACGTTATAATACCTACTCTTTGTAAGGACAAGGTAAGTTAATACTTGCAAAAATTCAACAGTAAGAATTCAATAAAATGTTGGCCTTTTATATTATTATTATAGGATGCTGCCTCTCAACACATCTTTGCATCTCTGTTTTCTCTCTTCCCCCAAATACCCTCTCCTTCCTGCATTCCTTTTTCACTCAGTGACATAATCATACCCACAGACACCCAAATAAGGCACATCAGAATTGCCTAGGACTTTCACATCCACCCACATTTACTTGGTTGCCAAGCCTCACAGAGTCTTTCTCTAAACTTCACCATCCCCATGTCTCACTCAGGCTCCCATCATTGTGATTATTCCAAGTTTACTTAACCTGCCTTCCTTCCTTTGGGCTGTCTCCTCTGCTCCACCCACTCAGCAAACAGTTTTCTATAGCTATTACATATCTTGTATTCTTTCTAACACAGAGGCCTAATTATATCACTTCCTTACTTAAAAATTCAAAACAACACATTGTCATCTACAGAATTAAGCACAAAATCTTTCATCTGGAATTCAAAATATTGCACCAATGGCCCCTGTACTGCAACCCCAGTTTCACCTCCTACCTCACCCCAAACCAATGCCCTGTACTCTAGCCACATGAGACAAGCTCTCATCCCTGGGCACACCAGGAAGGTTCACCCCTCCCAGCCTTTGTTTATGTAATTCCTTCTGGCTGGAATTCATCCCCTGGCTCCACCTCCACGCTCTCCTGTTGATTACCCATGTATGTGTGCTAAGTCAATTCAGTTATGTTCGACTCTTTGAGGCCCCATGGGCTGTAGCCTGCCAGGCTTCTAAGTCCATGGGGTTATCATGACAAGCTTCCATTCCCTCCTCCAGGGATCATCCAATCCAGGGATTGAATCTGCATTTCCTGGGACTCCTCCATTGCAGTCAGATTCTTTACCACTGAGTCATTGGGGAAGCCCACTGATTCCCCACCCAGCCTTAAAAAAAAACCAAAATGCAGCTGTGCTACTTCTTCTATGGCGCATTCCTGATTGGCTATCTGACCTTCAACACTGTTCATGCCTACTTGGCTTCCTGAAGAGAAGGAATGCTGTCCTACTTTTTGTATCTTCAGCATCTAGCAGAGTTCCTGGCATAGAATACATTTCCAGTCCAGTTTGCTTGCTGCTATCAAGGTAAAAAGGCCAAATGGCTGTCTGAGGAGGCCTTCCAAATAGTTGATAAAAGAAGAGAAGACAAAGGCAAAGGAAAAAAGGAAAGATAGATCCATTGGAATTCAGAGATCGAAAGAATAGCAAGGAGAGATAAAAAGAAAATCAGTAAAAAAAACTTTCTTAAGTGATCAGTGCAAAGAAATAGAGGAAAACAATAGAATGGGAAAGACTAGAGATCTCTTCAAGAAACTTAGAGATATCAAAGGAACATTTCATGAAAAGATGGGCACAATGAAGGACAGAAATGGTATGGACCTAACAGAGGTAGAAGATTTTAAGAAGAGGTGGCAAGAATACACAGAAGAATTATACAAAAATGGTATCACGATGGTGTGATTACTCACCTAGAACCAGACATCCTGGAATTCAGTCAAGTGGGCCTTAAGCATCAGTATGAACAAAGCTAGTGGAGGTGATGGAATTCCAACTGAGCTATTTCAAATCCTAAAAGATGATGCTGTTAAAGTGATGTACTCAATACGTCGGCAAATTTGGAAAACTCAGCAATGGCCACAGGACTGGACAAGGTCAGTTTTCATTTCAATCCCAAAGAAGGGCAACGCCAAAGAATGTTCAAACTATCACACAATTGCACTCATCTCACATGCTAGCAAAGTAATGCTCAAAATTCTCCAAATCAGGCTTCAATAGTATGTGAACCAAGAACTTCCACATGTTCGAGCTGGTTTTAGGAAAGACAGAGGAACCAGAGATCAAATTGCCAATATCTGTTGGCTCATCAAAAAAGCAAGAGAATTCCAGAATAACATCTACTTCTGCTTCATTGACTATGCAAGCCAGTCTTCAGCAATATGTGAATCGTGAACTTCCAGATGTTCAAGCTGGTTTTAGAAAAGGCAGAGGAACCAGAGATCAAATTGCCAATATCCGCTGGATCATTGAAAAAGCAAGAGATTTCCAGAAAAACATCTATTTCTGCTTTATTGACTATGCCAATGTCTTTGGCTATGTGGATCACCATAAACTGTGGAAAATTCTGAAAGAGATGGGAATACCAGACCACCTGACCTGCCTCTTGAGAAATCTGTATGCAGGTCAGGAAGCAACAGTTAGAACTGTACATGGAACAACAGACTGGTTCCAAACAGGAAAAGGAGTACGTCAAGGCTGTATATTGTCACTCTGCTTATTTAACTTATATGTAGAGTATATAATGAGAAACGCTGGGCAGGAAGAAGCACAAGCTGGAATCAAGATTACCGGGAGAAATATCAATAACCTCAGATATGCAGATGACACCACCCTTATGGCAGAAAGTGAAGAAGAACTAAAGAGCCTCTTGATGAAAGTGAAAGAGGAGAGTTCAAAAGTTGGCTTAAAGTTCAACATTCAGAAAACTAAGATCATGATATCTGGTCCCATCCCTTCATGGCAAATAGATGGGGAAACAGTGACTGACTTTATTTTGGGGGGCTCCAAAATCACTGCAGATGATTGCAGCTGTGAAATTAAAAAACGCTTACGCCCTGGAAGAAAAGTTATGACCAACCTAGATAGCATAGTAAAAAGCAGAGACATTACCTTGCCAACAAAGGTCTGTCTAGTCAAGGCTATGGTTTTTCCAGTGGTCATGTATGGATATGAGAGTTGGACTATAAAGAAAGCTGAGTGCCAAAGAATTGACGCTTTTGAACTATGGTGTTGGAAAAGACTCTTGAGAGTCCCTTGGACTGCAAGGAGATCCAACCAGTCCATCCTAAAGGAAATCAGTCCTGAATATTCATTGGAAGGACTGATGCTGAAGCTGAAGCTGCAATACTTTGGCCACCTGATACGAAGAACTGACTCATTGAAAAATACCCTGGTGCTGGTAAAGATTGAAGGCAGGAGAAGAAGGGGGAGACAGAGGATAAGATGGTTGGATGGCATGACCAACTCAGTGGACATGAGTTTGAGCAAGCTCTGGCAGTTGGTGATGGACAGGGAAGCCTGGCATGTTGCAGTCCATGGGAGTCACAGAGAGTCAGACATGACTGAGTGAATGAACTGAACTTGAACTGATCAAGGTACCAAAAGATGTTCTGTCACCACCTCCAGCCAGGAAACCTGTGACTGCATGGGATGGAGGGTGGGATACAAGTTCACATGCTCTTGTGTTATTTTGACTTTTTAAAAACTGTGAGTGTGTAATTTTTTTAATAATAAAAGATGTCTACATTCTCCTTTAAAACTGTTGTTTATATGAGGAATGATCAAAATTTTCCTAGCAGGCTAGACAGCAGAAAAATGGGGCAAGAAGATAAAATAGATTCCAACACTGGGTTAAAAAATGACTGCCTGGGACTTGCTTATATAACTGTCTAGAACCAGTAGGACAAACTGAACTTTCATGTTGACACTTGTTCCAGAAAAAACACTCTGGGTGGCTGAAGAGGGGCCCTGTGAGGGCGGCGCTCTGCTTAGGCTCCTGGGTTCCCGCCCTTTTGTCTGAGCTGGGCCCACAGGAGACTCCCAGGCAGTCACTTTGATTCATGATCCAATAATTCAATGAACTCTCAGTCTGTTCGCCAAATAACCGGCTTGAATTAATATGTTGACTTAAATTGATCAAAGCATCTGGTTCTTCTAGAGACTGACCACTGGCCATCAGTCTTGTCCAGGAGCAAATCTTTTTCTACCGCCTGGGTTCCCTCTGGTTGAATAAAAATAGTTCTAATAAGTGGTAAAATGATGGTCTTTTCGATTCTAAAGTTAAGAAAATAAATGGCTGTTTAAGTCCTGGTGAGTCATTCTGGTTGCCTCATATATACCTGGGAGACAGTTATTCACTTGAATTTTAATAGAGAAAGATGTGGAAACTTCCCTGTCAGGCTTAGCATTTTCCTTGTAGCATCATAAAGTGATGTAGCTCTGTGCATTTCTAGCCCATCTAGAGGCCTGGGCTGTATATGTACAGTGACTTAAAAGCATGACTCCCTGTTTTCCCAGCAAGCTCGTTTGCTTAATTGTGTGCTTTCTTGCAGGGTCATTGACTTCTGCACTTTTCCATTTCTGGGAGTACTCAAAAGCCATTGGTGGCACATGGAAATTTTTGAGAAACATTTAGAAACCATTTGGCAGGATCTCTTCTTTCTTGGAAAACAGCCCTTCTATAGGACATTTGCAGGGAAACAAGACCCCAGTGTTTTAAAGATTTCAAATGGCCCTGATGGCTCAGACGGTAAAGAATCTGCCTGCAATGTGGAAGATCCAGGTTTGATCCCTGGGTGGGGAAGATCCCCTGGAGAAGTGAATGGCAACTCACTCCAGTATCCTTGCCTGGAGAATCCCATGGACAGAGGTCTCTGGTGGGCTACAATCCATGGGGTTGCAACGAGTTAGACACAACTGAGCAACTAAGCATAGCACAGCACAAAGTCAGAATCTTCCAAGGAATTACAATTAGGGCTTTAAAGATGTTTAAATTTGTTTTTTTCTCTTCTAAACTGGCCTTCAGCATTGATGGAGAGAGTGTTGCTCCCAACCAAGGTGGCCACATATGTCCTGTGACTTCAGAGACAGACAACAACGTCCTGCAGAGCCTACAGTTGGGAGAGGTCATATAGAGCAGAAATCCCCTGAATCTTGCCAAGAGAACTTATCTTGAAGGGGTGATACCAAGGAGGCAGATCTTGGGAGACTGGGGGCTGCAGCTCAGTGTTAGCTCTGTCATCAGTAAGCTGTCAGAACTTATTTCTAACTCATTGACCTTCCTTGTCTCTCTGCCCTATGGAATCATACATGAAGTCCAATAGAATCATGCATGAAGTCCTAGGGAATCATATGTGAGGCCCTAGAGAATCATACATGAGGGTGTTTTGTCTTGCTTTCAGAAAAAGCCGTCTTAATCCTCTGGGGTAACACTTGAACCTTGATCAACAGCTCTCATGGAGATGATTAAAAAACATGAAATTATCTTGATGTTTCATATTTGGACAAACAGAGTGCATGGCTATATTTAGCAATTCTTAATAGAGAAAATTTTTAATGCAAGTGGAATTTATCCTAGGTTGGTTGTTGCCCAGGAGATTCTTGTTGAGTGGAAAGAGAGACTGATTTAAAAAGCAAATTCTTAGTAATTCATACCCAGAGCTGCTTAAAAAGACTTGTCTAGAAGACATATGCCAAGTTTACTCATTTAATGTTCTGTCTTCAAGATGCTGGGAAAATCAAGCTTCTACCCCTGAGTAGCAACTTAGACCAGTTTACATTAAAGGTCCAAGGTTAAATGTAACTGAGTGATCAGGACGATGTGAGGTGACAGAGAGCCTTACAGATGCAAATGCCACCTGCACGACTGGTCCTGTCTTCAGACAAGAGTCTGAGCCCAAGCTTTTTGAACAGATGCTAGTATGTGTACAGCAATGTCCCACACAGAAGGCTAACAGTCTATGCAAGATGGATACACATCACAGGAACATCAGTGCACGAATACACAGTTGCTTATTTATCACTGTACCTGTCAAAGGCTACTAAGAGGTTATTTGATTGCAATAAACTTCTAGTGTTAATATTCATGCATGCTGAAATGCAGAGGATATATTTTTAGCCTGTTTGAATCTTGTATTCTTTTTTAAATTATTGTGTTTTAATGGGAAGATAATTGCTTTACCATATCATCTTGGCCTCTGCCATACATCAACATGAATAAGTCACAGGTACACACATGTCCCTCCTTCCCGAACCCCCTTCCCATCTCTCACCCCATCCCCCCCACCCCTTTAGGTTGTCACAGAGCACACAGGGTTGAGCTCCCTGCGTCACACAGCAAATTCCCACTTCCTCTCTGTTTTACATATAGTAGTGTGCACGTTTCCATGCTATTCTCTCAATTTGTCCCACCCTCTCCTTCCCCACTGCATCCACAAGTCTGTTCTCTTACGTCTGGATCTCCATCACTGCCCTGCAAATAGGTTCATCAGTACCATCTTTCCAGATTCTTTTAATAGCTCAGTAATATTTCACTGTATATGTGTACCACA
This sequence comes from Antilocapra americana, assembly GCA_007570785.1. Classification (NCBI taxonomy): domain Eukaryota; kingdom Metazoa; phylum Chordata; class Mammalia; order Artiodactyla; family Antilocapridae; genus Antilocapra; species Antilocapra americana. Next base: position 20,060,569 of record ML663006.1, read on the forward strand.
ATTTCTGTATCCACTCATCTGTCACTGGACATCTAGGTTGCTTCCATGTACTATTGTAAAAAGTGCTGAATAAAGCATTGGTTTTATTCTTGCTTAGTAGTTCTCTCCTTAGCAAAATAGCAGATGACTATGATCAATTTGGATCATTAGTAATCTATCTACTGTAAAGCACAGGGAATGCTGTTTGATATTATGCAACAACCTAAATGGGAAAAGAATTTTAAAAAGAACAGATATATGTATATGCATAACTGAGGCCTTCCGAGGTGATGCTGGTGGTAAAGAAACTGCCTGCCAATGCAGGAGACATAAGAGATGTGGGTTTGATCCCTGGGTTGAGAAGATCCTGTGGAGGAGGGCATGGCAACCCACTTTAGTATTCTTCCCTGGAGAATTTCACGGACAGAGGAGGGTTGAGGGGTTACAGTCCATAGGGTTACCAAGAGTCCAACATGAGTGAAGAGACTTAGCATGCACGCATTCATAACTGAATCACTTTGGTGTACACCTAAGACTAGCAAAACATTATTAATCAACTATATTCCAATGTAAAAGAAAAAGGTAAAAAAGAAAATTAAAACCAAATTTATTGAAAGGAGGTCTGTATATCTACGGGCATAAATTATTTTGCAAAGTAGCTAATATTACTTACATTTATAAACAAGACTACGAAATACACATTAACATAAAACATACAGTCTCAAGGATGAAAATGAAATTGCTTCCCAAAGAAATGTTGGGGAGAACACAAGAGGCGTGTCCCCAGATTGCCAGCATAGGAACATTGCTTAATGCTATTTTTAAAAGACAGAAAGAGATAACTAAATGTAAGAATATTTATTTTCCTTTAAGTAGAAAAAAAAATCCACTCTCTTGGGCCCTCTTCAGGAAAGGGGAGCATGTAAGGCTTGTGTAGTTCTATAAAATTATACACACCAAATGCTTCCAACCTCAAATTCTGGTTATTTTGGTTTGACTTACTGCTTTTATTCCATAGGAAACACAAGTACTTTACCCCAAAGGCCTGTTAAATATTCTACCACTCAGCTGGAGTAAAGAATTAGCTGGAACAACAGAGGTCTCTCATGATCCTAAATGGACAAACACTTTTTCATTATTTTGCCAGATTGTCTTCTCCAAGGTCCAGAATGTGAAAAATACCATCTTTGCCACAGTGATGTCACCAGCTCGTGGCTGGCTGTCCTTCTGGGTACCAGCTGGGTTTCCAGGCACACAGGCCACGCAATCAAACTCAAGCATGTGTCTTCCTGTGCCGAATAACACACTCCACAAGGTTCCTGTTGCCAAGAGTTTGTCCATGACGTGGACTACACAGAGGTGTTTGTTCATTTTCGTTCAGTATTTTAAATAATTTATATAAAGTGACTATGACTCGTGCCCACAGCCTCAGAGGTAGAGGTCCAAAACCTTTCAGCCAAGCAGCGTGTTAGATCGTTCTAGGGTCACCTGTGAGGAATGCTGGATGGAATCCCTGGTGTTGCTGCAGGCATGGGCGATTTTCTGTAGCACACCCAGGAAGTCCTGTCTGTTTCAGCAGTGCAAGGCATCTCTCCAGGCTGGTACTTCCTGGGTGATGCTTGTTTGTGTCAGGATCAGAAAACCACAAGGGGAAGAAAAGGCAGCAACATGTACTTCAGTTGCTTGGCAGCCTTCCTGGGGAAGGCTGGTTGGGAGGATATAACAGTATTGATTCAATTTTGTTTTGGACAAGTTTATAGATCCAGATGGTGAAGCCTGACCTTCATTAACTAAGGATAAATTTGATATAATTTCTCTTTAGTTACTTTGAAACTTAAGGATACACACAATTAGACAAAATAGTTCCAAGATTCCCAAGTACCCATCACCACCTTCAAACACTCATCAATTTATAGCTAATTTTATTAAACCTCAATTCTTCCTATTAATCCTCCACCCCCGCCAACCAACAACCAAGACAGAAACTCTGAAAGATGTAAAAACTTTTTCTTAACACAATCACAATGCCATTATTTCTCCTAAGGTCTTATTAATTTCACCAAATGTTTAGCATTGAAAATTCTGGTTGTCTCCTCAATGTTCTAATTTTTTTAACAGCCCGTTTGTTATAGAAACAGAATCCAAATAAGTTTCACACCTGCAATTGCTGAAGTCTTGTATATTTTCTTCAATTCATAGGTTCTCTTTCATCTCTTTTCTCCTCCGCCTCCTCCTCCTTGTACTTCTCCTCACTATTTGTTGACGAAACACATTTTGTTTCTATAAAAATGTTTCCATTTGTCCTATGAAATTGCCTACATCAGGCATCTTCATGTGGTCATTTAACATTTTCTGCTGTCATCTTATTTCCCATCCATTGTTGGTTGGATTTAGAGGGTTGATCTAAGGCTGGGTTTGGGGGCAAGAGCAGCTCATTGATCTGTTAGAGCTACCATCACCCAGTGAAGCAGATGGGTGGCTGACCAGCAGAAATATGCTGTTCACCATCGTAAGGCTGGATGTCTAAGATCTGAGGATGGGCCTGGCTGGTTTCTCGCGAGGCTGCTCTTCTTGGTGCGTAGATGGCTGTCTTCTCCTCGTGTCTTCCCATGATCTTTTCTCTGCGTGTGTCTGTGTTCAAATCTCCTTCTTATAGAGGCACCAGTCAGACTGGATCAGGGACTAACCTAATGACTTCATTTTAATTTAATTGCGTAGTTGACATCTCTCTTTTCAAATACAGTCACATTCTGAGGTACTGGAGGTTAGAACTCCAACATGAGAACTTTAGGGTTGAGCAAGTCAACCCATAATAACTTTCCATGTGATACCCTTCCTTCAAGAGGTACATAAAATCAGATTGTTTATCTTTTTGTGGCTTTGGCAGCCACTGATGATCAATGCCTAGATTCATTAATTTGAGTTTGCAAAGTGGTGATATATCCTAAATCTGGTGTTCCTTCTTCATACATTAGCTAGATTCCTTTGTGGTTTTTAAAGTTGCTTCATCTTATCTTTGGCTTGCAATTTTATTGGAAAGGCAGAATTAATATTTGATTCTATTTACTCATTTTCAAAATAATACATTGCTTCACTGAAATCCTCCAGTGTGATCAGTTTGATGTGGTTTTCTCAGTGACACTCTGAACTCATGGATGTTCACATCTGTGTGTATGAAAGTGTGATGGATAGTAATCCACTGTGGTTATTACCTTTCCCTCAAACTGTCCTATTTTCAGCCAAGGGAGGCTCTTCAAGCTAATACAGACCAGGGATCTTGGCCTTCACCAGTCAATAGAAATTGATTAGAGGCCAGATAAGAAATTCAGGCAAGGCTTTATTGAGGCCTCTGGTGCAGCAGCAGGGAGCGAGAACAAGTAACAGGTTTCCTTGCTGGCTCACAGTGGGTAGGGGGAGGTGAATCAAGCTCTTTCCTTATGTGGGGTGAGAGTAGGGGTCTGTCCAGGGGTCGAGGTGGAGGGGTGGCTTAGGTGGTTTACCCACCCCTCAAGTGGCATTATGTGCAAGGGGCATGCACAGTGCCCTGCTCTTGCTCCTGACACCCAGTTTTTGCTCCTGGCTCCTCAGAAATGGCAGTTGGGCCTCTGTCTCTGTATCTTTTGGTCCAGAACTTGCCACAACTGCACACACACACTGTTATTTTAGTCTCATATAGCTTCTCTGCATATTGTACCTTGAGGAGAGGTGTGTCCAGGCGCAAGCCCTGCAGCACAGGGTCCTAGGTCCCAGCCTGCCTCAGCGCTTGGCCCCGGGTTCTCAGACAGGACTGCAGGAGTCCTGGAGCACTTCCTCGTCTGGTGCAGCATGAGGTGCCAGGCTCAAGTTTTCCATTTCCTTCTCCAGATCCAAGGCGTTCCAGTTCCTTTTGGTGGTTTCCACTGTTTAGAGTTTGAACAGTAGAAACTGAGCACCAGGCGAGCTCACTACTACTGGTTGGTTCCCATGTTCAGGCCTTCATAGCGAGTGGAACTATGAAAACATACGTATGCAAACACACGTAATCATACATACATGTACAAATACATCTCCCAGTCAAATTCAGGTTTTTGTTTTATCTTAATATCTGCTTTATCTTAATATCTTATATTTCCCCTTTCCCACCCCATGAATCCTGGTCTCAACCATTGCAGGAACAACTGACTAAGAACACCACATTATTGCCCGCTCACTTTTACCCACGACACACCCACAACAAAGTCAGGGTCACACAGCTAGCACTACCGCCAAGCTTTTTGCAGTTCATTTTGTCCGTAGATTTGTATTCAAATAATCATGTTTGAAAATCCCTGGGAAGGACTTCCCTGGTGGTCCAGTGATTAAGAATCTGCCTGCCAATGTGGGCAGGGTTCAGTCCCTGGTCTGGGGAGACGCCACATGCTGTGGAACAGCTAAGGCCATGCACTCCAGCTACCAAGCCCACGTGCTGCAACCACCGAAGCCTACAGCCCTTCTGCACCTAGAACTCTCGCTCTGAGACAAGAGAAGTCACATCAATGAGAAGCCCTTGCACTGAAACTAGAGGGTTAGCCCCTGCTTGCCACAATGAGAGAAAGCCCACGCACAGTGACAAAGATCCAGGACAGCCAAAAATAAATAAATTAAAATTAAAAATTAAAATAAAAGAACCCCTGGGAGTATTTCTTCTCAATGGGTTAAGCTATCAACAGGATACAGTTTTTTTTTCCATTTTATATATAAATTAATTTTGTAAATAAGAACTAAGATAATAAGGTATATACCTTGTAGATAGGGGATTTCCAGGTGGCGCCAGTGGTAAAGGACCCACCTGCCAATGCAAGAGACCCAGGAGACGTGGGTTCGATCCCTGGATCATGAAGATCTACTGGAGTAGGAAGGGCAATCCACTCCAGTTTTCTTGCCTGGAGAATTCCATGGACAGAGGAGTCTTGCGGGCTACAGTCCTTAGGGTCGCAGAGTGACATGACTGAAGTGACTTAGCATGCACGCACGTAGGTAAGAGATGCTCGTGTTTTCAAAGTCAAGCCAAGTGTGACACCAGCGCTGCTTTCCTGGTTTTCTTGTCACCATATGTGTCTAAGCCAGAGAAAGGGCTGGTTTGTGTTGTGGCCGGTTTCAAGGAGGAGGTGACGCCTGAATCATGTTTTATGGAACAGCTGCAAAGAGTGACTTAGATTCTCAGAGAAACTGTCCTTTAGTTCTGCTCAGGGAAGAAAACATTTGTTCTGCCGCCCACCATGTAATTCTTCTTTGAATTTTAACGAGTTAGCCTTTAGGCTGCTAGACAGAAAACAACGGCTCTGTTCTGTTTCAACTCTGCCATCTTTCTATTTTGCTGCAGAGGCTAGAAAAGAAAGGTTTTTTTTTTTGCCAAATGTGTGGTCGTATGCTCCCAGGTAGCTCATCTGGATGTGTGAAGTTCCATCTCGTGATAGCATTTTGGAAGCTAAATATAGCAATGGTCTCAGTCAGTCCACTATCCATCCAATTATTCACACAAACTGGGAATTGAAAACTGCCACTGCTTCCATCATTATGTTCATTCTCCACATCTGATACTTAAGTCCTGCCAAATCTACACTCTGTGATAATCCTGGAACCTGTTTTCCCTGTCTGTCTTGCCCTCTTGTTCCCCTAGATCACCATCCTTCTCTCATAGATGCCTGACTGCCCCTCGTCTCTGCTGATTGTCCTTATGCCCACCCTCCAGTCGAAATGTAAACCTTACTTCATCACTCTGGGTATTGTGTAGAAGGATGGATAACATGTAAATCCCTTCTTGGGGATGCTCTAAAGGTCAGAATGCAAGAGTGAACTGGTCCTGGCCTGACTCCTAACTCCTCTGGTCTCAACTGTCCCTGGACGTTGGGATCTAGCAGCACTGCAACACCCACGGCACCAGCTGAAGCCAGACTTTGGCACGATGCCTGCTCTTCTGGATGAAACACTCCTTCCCTGCATCCCTTCTCATCCTTTGCTATCTAATCTCACCTTTTCAGACTCCTGCCCCATCCACTTATTCTCACCCCTGTTAAATGCATAATACCCAGCGTGGCTCTATCACTCATCTGGCTGTGTGTTAGAATTAGTGATGTGTCTATTTTCCCCTCTACACTAGAAGCTGTTTGATAGAAAGGACAGCGCTCCAAAATGATTTATTGATTTACTGATTCAATAAACATGTGGTCCAATTAAAGACTATAAACCAAAGTGGTCAGAAAAGGGTATTTCTTCTTCTTCAAATATCAACGGGACCATTTAATTTGGGATAAAGTGAGTTTCAAGAAAAATGCAAACAAAATGCTGAACAAAACCTTTCCTTCTGACTATTAACTTCAAAACATCCTAGCTATAGGGACCTTTGGATTTTTAATTCATAGTCTTCAAATATCCCATCTGAGCAGTATACCTTTCTGCCTCATCACTAAATGTTTGGGGCAACACTTCAATCATGGAACTTGATAACACTGATGAGAAATGATGCACCAGATAATCAATTCAAAACCACTAAAAGCTGATGTCTTTCCAAACTCATATTGTTTAAAGTGGTTTGACTACTATCAGGAAGACAGAAGGCAAAAAATGTTTTAAAGGAAAAATTTTTAGGAAGTTTGTGTTTTTTAAAGCAGAAAGCAAATAATGTATCTCCAAAGAGTTCAGTGCCCTTAGACAAAATTTTATGGAAAAGAGTAAGATTGGAACTAATCTATTTTGATGTGATAGTGGTAAAAATGAATAGAAATATTTAAGAAAGTGCCTCACCCTACAGTTATCTTGATACTTTCACAAAATGGGGAAGGAAGCCATTCTCCTGTGTATCAGATCCATGCTGGTTCCATACACACCCACACACCATCCTCAAGAAAACTCTATGAGTTCAATGTTACCATTTCCCCTTTTGCCCTTGAACCTGAGGTCTGAGAGCATCTATGTTCACAAGATGGAGGAATTTTGCCCAACTCTTTAAGCATCAGAAAACCTGAAAATTATGAGCAGGTTGAAAAGAACAAGGGAAAGATAGCTAAAAGCACAGAGAATGGTAAATTGTACATGGAAAATGGTGTTTATTCATCTGGTAATATAGGCAGAAATTATATTAATGACATTTTAAAAATTAACTCATTTATTTGGCTGCACTGGATCTTAGGTGAAAATGCAGGATCTTCATTGCTGCATGCTGGATTTTTAGTTGCAGCATGTGGAATCTAGTTCCCTGACCAGGGATCGAACCTGGGGCCCTGCATTGGGAGCATGGAGTCTTAGCCACTGGGCCACCAGGGAAGTCCCTAAATGATATTACTGGTCTTTTGTAAACCACTTCTAGGGCTTCCCAGGTGGCACTCGTGGTAAAGAACCTAACTGTCAATGCAGGAGATAAATGAGGCTCAGGTTCCATCCCTGGCTCAGGAAGATCCCCTGAAGGAGGGCATGGCAACCCACTGCAGTATTCGTGCTTGGAGAATCTCATGGACAGAGAAACCTGGCAGGCTACAGTCAATACGGTCACAAAGAGTAGGACACGACTGAGGTAACTCGGCAGTCACAAACCACTTCTACAGATATTGCTAATGAGATAGGAGGGAGAGGAGCCTCCAGTTAACCTGCAGGTTTCATTTTGATTCTTTGGGATAAACCACCAATGGAAATGATACATCCTGATTGGATGAAAGACAAAGCTAACTACCACAGCCTCCTCATTTTTGTGATGGAAAGGATTTCCCAGCCCAACACATGCACAGAGGGGGTCTCAAGTTGTCCTCTAGTAACCATATCATTAGCATTGTGAGTCTTTTGGGGAGGGAGGAATCAAACCATTTTATTGGGGGGGGGGGCTTTGGGGGAAGGTGGAAAAGCTGGTAGAACAATGAGATCCGATGTCCTTCTGTGAGCCATCTACCCAACTTCTCAGCTGCTAAAAGAGCATTGTGGTCTTGACCCCTGTGGGTTTCACTCGGATGCTTGTGGAAAAGATTCAAAAAGGCGACTGGCAGAAGCCCAGATAAGGAATTACAGGTGACACGATTGTAGGGGAGGAAACCCCAGAAGACTAACCCCATAATTACACATTATTTATCTGAGACATATTAATACATTTTAAAGATAGTGATATAGTTAACATCACCATGTGAAGTCATCAGGGTTTAAAATTGATCAGTTTCATTATACAACGTATATACGTGTATACGTGATGTTTGACTACACAGCCACCAGTAAGAATTCATCTGCCAACGCAGGAGACACAAGAGACATGGGTTCAATCCCTGAGTCAGGAACATTCCCTGGAGGAGGAAATGGCAGCCCACCGCAGTGTTCTTGCCCGAAAAATCCCATGGACAGAGGAGCCTGGCAGTCTATAGCCCATGGGGTCGCAAAGAGTCAGACATGACTGAGTACAAATACATGCACGTGATTGTTGCTATCATTCACGTTTTGCTGATGGATTTTTGTTCCAGCTTTGTGTATATTATAAATGTAAAGTTTTTAAAAATAACACATCATGAAATTTTGAGTGAAGAATTTTTCAGTGAATTTCACGCAGGTACTTTCTCTGATTGTCTGAGCAACACATAACTAGTGTTTCAGAAGTGATAGTTCTTCAGAATATAGTTCTGACTCATACGATGTGAATATTAGGCAAACAAAAAGACAAAAGACTTTGGCGATTGATTCTGATACTGAAAGTGAACATTAAACACGCAGTGCTAGAGGATGCACCTTTGCTTCTACAGAGAAAGGGTTGAAGGCAACGTTTCATGAAAATTAGAAGACTTTACAGGTGTGTTAGGTGTGACTATTGAATGTAATAACCCATAAAGTGTTAGTGAAATAATTTTTGGCCAGCGAAAGGAAAAATCGCCAGCCACAGGCATTAGTTTCTGCAAAAATCCCCTGGTCAATAATGAGTTAACAACCTCAGCTACCCCTATACAGTACACCTCACTCTGAGAATTCACTCCTGTGCTCTCCCACATGTACTGTGCTTCTAATAAATGCTGGACCTACTTTGCAGTCTTGGTCTCTTTGTCAAATTCCTGCCTCAAAAAGGACAAGAACTGAAGTTCCTTTCTCTCAATGAACACAGTAATAACAGAATGTTTGAAATGACTACAGTTGGGGCATATTTGCCAGTGTGGGGGTGGGGTGGGGGGAAGGGATAGTTAGGGAGTTTGGGATGGACATACACACTTTGCTATATTTCAAATGGATACCCAACAAGGACCTACTATATAGCAGGTGGAACTCTGCTCAAGGTTATGCGGCAGCCATGATAAGAGAGGAACTGGGCTGGGGGAGAATGGATACATGTATATGTATGACTGATCGTCTTTGTTGTTCAACTAAAACGTCACAACATTGTTAATTGGCTATATCCCCATATAGAATAAAAAGTTAAAACACATCTTGAATAGATTATAGTAAAATGAAACAATCAAAACACTAACACACCTTTCCCCTTTTTTTCTGTGTTCTTTTCGGCACATCAACTGTCTTTGTCTTTGCCTAACATCTGTATTGGATTGCAGGCCATGCTTGGATTTGAACACCATAAGCTATTTATTACTTTTGGACCAGCAGCTGCTCTTTCAGTGACACTGGTCTCCTGAAACAAGCCCTAAGAGCCGCTGTTCTGATGTATGTAATGCTGAGAAAGGGAAGAAGGCAGGCCAGCAAGTCAGAAGTGCCTCTTCTGCACACACTTCGGACTTCAGTGTCTTTCAGAAGTTCCACGGAGAGTAATTTGCAGTGATGGGTCCTCTTCTGACACGAACTGAATTTTCTCCACCTGGACATAGTGATTGCCCAGTAAGTTTTCTTCTAAAGAATAACAGCACTGTCTCTTCTTTCACTAACTTTCCTTTCCAACACAGCTGTATCATATTCTTCTGCTCTAAGTGCTCCATCCCGGGATGAATAATAGCCTCTCAGCCAACAAGAAACATTTATATGCAGCCTGTGCTTCTCCCTTACAACAGGTCCTAAAATGAAATGATCGGCCTTATATTAGGCTGTGTCTGTCCTGTCTTTCCTGCTAGAATATAAGGAAGGCAGCAATGATGTCTATCTTGTTCACTCCTGAATCTCCAGTGCCTGGCATGAGGTCAGCAGCTGGATAGTTACTAAACGAATAAATGGGCCTCTACCATCTGTGTGGTCCCACAGTGGTGACCAAAACAGGAACTCTGCACTGTTTCTATTGCACTGGAACTTCCTGAGAGGCCTCCCCCTGCACCACCCTGCTGGAGAGAAATCTCAGGGGAGGAGGCTAGGGGTGGGTGGGTCCAGAGGAAGAAATAAATAGAGGTAGTTTTTAGGTAACAAAAATAAGAATGAGTGTGGAAAATCTCAAAAGAATACAATGAAATATTACTCAGCTTTTAAAAAGAATGAAATAATGCCACTTGCGGCAACATGGATGGACCTAGAGATGATCATACTAAGTGAAGTAAGCCAGACAAAGAATGACAAATACCATATGATATTATTTATATGTGGAATTGAATATATGATACAGATGAACTTACTTACAAAAAAGAATCAGACTCACAGACGTGGAGAACAGACTTGTGGTTGCCAAGGGGGCTTGGATTAGCAGATAAAAACTATTGTATAAACAATGGATAGGGGACTTCTCCGGTGGTCCAGGGGCTAAGACTCCAAGCTTCCAGTGCAGAGGGCCTGGGTTTGACCCCTGGTCAGGGTACTAGATCCCACAAGCCACAACTCAGAGTTTGCATGCTGCAACTGAAGATCCCACGTACTGCAGTGAAGATCAAGAACCCTGGGTGCTGGAACTAAGACCTGGCAGGACCAGATAAATGTATTTTTTAAAAGGATGGATAACAAACAAGGCCTACTGTGTAGTACAGGGAGCAATATTCAATATTTTGTGATAAACCAGAATGGAAAAGAATATATAAATATTATATATATTTATATATAACTGAGTCACCTTGCTGTACAGTAGAAATTAACATAACATTGTAAGTCAATTATACTTCAATAAAACAAAAAGTTTAAAAATTGCAGCACTTTGCTCCTTAATGCTCACGGGAATCCCTCCAATGTGCCAGTTACCGACAGCCTTAAAAATAGAAAGTTGTCAAGATTTACGGATGCTTTGAGGGAAACAACTCCAAGAGAAAAGCAAGTATTTATGTACCAATATATTTTTAAATAGTGGCTGTCATTAAGTCTGTGCTAGTTTAACAACTGGCTTTGGCAGTATTTCATTATGAAAGAAAACGGGCAATTTTCTACACACCCCTTAATTCATGCCAAATACAGGCACACCTTCTACCTTTCTGAGTAAACAGAAAGCCCTGTTTATTCAGGTCAGTGCATATTTCTTTAGTACTGAAAGTCCTAGTTTTAGAAATTTTTTCAACTTAGGAACCCTAGCTACAAAAACTCAACTGAATTTCTATTTCTCTCTCTTTATAATTCATTTTCATTTTTATCAAATAATATGCTTGCACACTGCACATAATGTGATGATAATTTTTTTCCATTTGAATGCAATCATTTAGGTACATATGCATAATACAGATAAATAGTAGTAAAGTGAATCACAATATTGTGGGACTTCCCTGGTTGTCCGCTGGTTAAGAATCTACCTTCCAATTAAGCAAATGCAGGTTTGATCCCTGGTTGAGGAACTAAGATCCCACATGCTGCAGGGCAGCTAAGACCCCCTGTCACAGCTACTGAACCTGAATGCCCTAGAGCCTGCAAGTTACAATTAGAAAAGTCTTTGAACTGAAATGAAAGATCCTGCATACTGCAACTAAGAATGAACACAGCCTAATTAATTAATTATTTTAAAAAAACACTACATTGCATACCTACAGCTTACATAATATTGTAAATCAGCTATACTTCAACAAAATGAATAAATAGTAAAGTAGTACTAAAATGTTTATGATTAACAATACTTCCCATCTCTCTCTTCTCCCTGTCCCAGCACTGTCTTCTCCAAAGTTAACCACTCTCAGCTCATTTGCTTCTTCAGGACTTCACTCAATATTTGTATAAAGTAAGTGCTCCCTGGGGAGCCCTCACTTGCCCTGGCAAGAAGTGTGATGCTTTATTGATTCTGGATCCTTTGTACATGGCCTAGTCTCCCTCTGGAAGGCTTAGAAATTGTCTTCATCCCAGAAGTGAAGTTTCACAGTGACATGTCTTAATACAGTTGTTGTCATTTTTCTCTGATAGAGCCTTTCAATCTGGAAATTCCCTTCAGGGAGTAATATTCCCTTCTGAGAAATTTTCTTTCATTATTGATTTTTTTTCTTCTGTTTTCTCTAATCCCTTTTGAGGTCTATTAGACACTAGACTAATTTAATTTTAATTTCTTTCTTTCTTATTTTTTCCTCTCTTCTTTTCTGTCTCTTGAACTTTCTGTTCTACTTTTGTGAGATTAACTCTATCATGTGAAATTTCTCTCCCATACTGAATCTCTACACTGATTGTTTTTCCTAACAATATAATAAGAATTTTAATAGATTTTTTAAATTTATTTATTTCAATGTATTTCATTTATTTAACTAATTGAGAATGTCTATTAACAGAGTGGCCTGATTTGCTCAGGATACCTTCAGATTAGTCTGTTGTCCAGGTGACCTAATTCCATTAGCTTCCTGTTTTACTTTCAAAAGTGTCCTAAAATGGTGATAAAATATATGGTCACACTGTTTAACGAGCATTTGCTATATGTATCAAGCGCTGTTCTAAGTGCTGTATGTGTAACAACACATCTGTATAAAATATCTACTCCAAAAGAGTAGACTTTATTATAATCATTTTACAGATTGGAAATCTGAGGCATAAAGAGTTTAAATAACTTGTCACAGATGTCACAGCTTCCAGGTGGTAAAATGGGGACTTGAATGTGGGAAGTGTCTTCAGAATTCCCCCTTTCCCCTCTATGAACTATATTTATTTGTTTTAAAAAAATATGTTACTTATTTATTATTGAGGTGCAGTTGATTTACAGGAGTACAGCACAGTTATATATATATATATAAGCATATGTATATATATAATTTAATTTCAGGAGTACAGCACAGTTTTATATACACGAACATATATATATATATATTCTTTTTCATATTAATCTCCGTTAATTTCATGTTAATTTCAGGAGTATGGCACAGTTTTATATATATATACAAACATATGTATATATATATTCTTTTTCATATTAATTTCCCTTATAAGTTGCTACAAAATATTCAGTAAAATTCCCTGTGCTATAGAGAAGGTTCTTGTTGTTTATCTATTTTATATACAGTAGCATGTGTGCATTAATCCCAAACTCCTAATTTATTCCCTCTACTCCCTTTAGTAATCATAAGTTTATTTTCTATGTCTGTGAGTCTATTTCTGCCTTGTATATGAGTTCATTTGTATCATTTTTCTAGATTCCACATATAAGTGGTATCACGTGCTATTTGTCTTTCTATGGCTTATTTCACTCAATATGACACTCTCTAGGTCCATCCATGTTGCAGCAAATGGCATGGTTTCATTGTTTATGGCTGAGTAATATTTCACTGTATATGTGTACTACATCTCTTAATCACTATAGATTCCACTTCACCACTGCTTGCAAACCCTTATTTGGGGGATATTAGGCTATTTCTGACTTTGCATCACTGCAAAAACTTTGACTCCTTTCTAGCTAAACCTTCTTCATTTTTTTCCTGGAGGAGGATAAATTCCCGGTGAAACCAGCTTTTCTTGACTCTCATTTCAGCACTCTTTCAACTATGCCATGTGGTGCACCTCCTGAGAATGGGAGCTGGCAAACAAATTCTTTAACTATAGAAAGGCAGACACAGGAGGGCCAACACACTGAAAAGAGCTGTGACCCTCAAATAAGTGAAAAGTTGGGGGACATTGTAGTTAATCTTGACTTTTTAAAAGTCATGTTGCTCCTCTCTTCTTGACTGACACCTAGTTTGTCACCCTCACCTTAGAATCTGCAGCATCCTTGATGCCCACACCCACAACCCCACCGTCTACTGACAGTGGCTGTTCACAGGACTGTGAACCAGTCCTTAAGACTTTAGACCTAAGACAGGTGATACATTGGCAAATAAATGGCAAAGAGGCAACTTCATAGTGACATTAGGGAATAGTCATGTTGGCAATGCCTTTCTGGAAGGAGGTTTGCCTGTGAATGAGTTTGTTGATTTCATAATCTCAGCAAGCCTTCCATGTGCATGGATAACAAGTTTACCCAGGGAGGCACCTAGAGATTTTCCTAATGTTCTCCTTCTAAACCCAGCTTAAATTTCATCTCATTCAGGAAGTCCTCATAACCAAAAGTCTTCCAGTTTTTCCGGCTTGAGCTGTACCAGTCTGTGCCATTCTGAATACAATAAGAACAGGGATTTTGTCTTTATAGCCGATTCACTAAGTATTGAGTACCCCTATATGTCAAACTCTACGTTAAATGTAAGGAAAAGAAAGCAGGATACTGCTATGCTCTATAATTTTCAGTAATGTGTAACTTTTACAGATTTCACTTCTCAAAACAAAAAGTCCCGCTGATTCACTATTTGCAGTACATTCTCTTATAAATTGACTCTTAATTTGACTGTTAACTGTTCTCCTACTTCTTATCTGTGCTTTTTATTCTTATTGAAATTAGACATCCTGTTTGTATATACTGGAAAACACCCAGCTGCGAGAAGTAGAGACCACATAAAAATGAGTTAATCATTAGGTCTCATGTCTAGAGAAACTTACGTATTTAAAACAAAAGAATGTTTCCTTTAATTCAGAAGGGAAAAGAATAAAGTCAACCCACACCCAGTTATTGTGATCATTCTCCATCAGTGGATGTTGTATTGAAATCTTCTTTTTACATCTATCTGTCCTGAAAGTCTGTGAATGACCTGGGCACAAGGACCCTGCTTATTATTTTTTAAATTTTGAGAACTTGTCACATAGCAGACCTTCATCTCAAGTTTGCTGAAGTATGTTTTTACCCGTCTTTAGTAGTAGTAGTGAAAGTCACTCAGTGGTATCCAACTATTTGTGACCCCATGGACTATACAGTCCATGGAATTCTCCAGGCCAGAATACTGGAGTGAGTAGCTTTTCCCTTCTTCAGGGGATCTTCCCAACCAAGTGATCGAACCCAGGTCTCTTGCGTTTACACTTGTAAATGAGGCTCAAAATCTTGGATCTCCCCCACCTACCCTCAAGGTTAGGATTGCTAGGGGAGCTTTATTCAAATAACAATGACAATTTTAGATGCAATAAATTGGATAGCACACCATTGATTCAATAACAGATTAACTTGGGGGCAGAAAGAGAGTCACTACATCTGTAAACAACTATCATAAAATACATCCTGATTTCAATAAAGTTAAAACTTCAAAGGATGCCCTAGAATGGTGGAAATCCTGTCATTGTCCTTGACTGGACTTCTGGTCTCAAAATCAGAGCAGTGTCTTGGCTCAGCGGACAAAAATTCTTCAGTGCTGCTTATATGACCTCAACTCATTCTTCTCTTCCTCGACTGCTTTTTCTGAGACCACTGATAACTTCCAAATATTTGTCTGTTATTGTTTTCTTGGATTTCCATTTCCTTGTATAAACCCTCCTCTTTGAGTTCTTTCCTGTCTTTTACAGCCTCCCATTGTCCTCAGGTCCCTGCCTCTGAGGCTCTTTCCTTCTTCCATGATGCTCACTCACCTTTTCCTCGATGTGGGTGCCCCCAGGCTCATCCGCTTCTTCTTTCAGTCCTCACAAGTCATTCTCAGCCCTGAATGATCATCAGAATCGCTTGAAGAGCCTTTTGAAAAGATTCAAGCCCAGATCCCAACCCAGATCTGTGGAATCAGTCAGCTTGGATCGAGATGTTAGCTCTGCAACCCGTGTTTGTGTACCTTACTTAGCATCTGAAGTTCAATTTCTTCTCCTGTAAAAGTAAGATAATACTAAAATCTCCTTCATCCACTCTCTGAATACATTCTTACTCCTCATTGTCACAGCAAACATCATCTCTTCTTCTCCTCATTTATTTAAAGCCTGCGTTCCTTTGAAAGCTGAGCTCAAATCCTTTCCTTCTCACAACCCTCCATCATTACAACTGACTTTGGATTGTTTACAGAGCGCATTGAAAACTCAAGGGCAACTTGTTGAAATGAAATTGTTTCCTGGCTGAGCTTCCTACAACTGTTTTGTCACTTTTCAATTTTTTTCTCCATGCAGCACTTCAATATTCCAGAGTGATCTTTTTAAAAAAGTTGGATCACATTGTTCCCTATTTTAAATCTTTCAGTGAATTCTCTTTTTCAAAATGTACTTATTCATTTATTTTTATTTCTTTGGTCGAGCTAGGTCTATGTTGCTGCACACAGGCTTTCTCTAGCTGAGAATAGCGGGGGCTACTCTCTAGTTGCCCATGCACGGGTGGGCACTGTGGTGGCTTCGCTTATTCAGAGCACAGGCTAGAGGCACATGGGCTTCAGTAATTGCTGCACAAGGCCTCAGTTAGGTCCATGGGGCTTAGTTGCTCACAGCATGTGGAATCTTCCCAGACTGGGGATTGAACCTGTGTCCTCTGCGTTGGCAAGTGGATTCCTATCCACTGTATCACCAGGGAAGTCCCCAGTGACTTCTCTTTGTTCTTAGGCTTGTTCAGCACTGTGGCTGCAGGGTCTAGCAGTGCTTTGAATACAGGAGATGCTGGATTTAATGAATGCAGTTGACTGACGACAGAACATGCAAACAGTCGAGGAGCTTGCCCAGGAAGGAGATGGCTCTTGGCACAGCTGAGAGAATGCAATCAGGTGGGCATACCTGGACCTGTTAGAGTCACCCTCTTTCCGAGCCTCTGTCAAGCCTGAGAGTGAGGCCAGAAGGTTTTTAAGCAGCGGATGTGCTTGGTGTCCCAAAAGTGCAGAATCACTGACCTCCAAATGTCTAAGGAGAACAAAGACATTGAATCTGCACTCCTGTAACAGCAATGCTGATTGATCTCTTTTCTTTTAGAAATCTGAATTATATGTTCCAATAGATGACAAGCCTAGGTTTTGCTCTTTTCCTGTAACTGAACATACCTTGTGCTAGACATGCTTTATTTAGGTTACCCGCTGCCTTAAGAGAGTGTCAATCCAAGCCACTGTGTGACATTAGTAGGATTACATTGATTAACCAACATGATGCATTATGATGGTTTCTAGGTGAACAGCATGAAATGAGGGGTTTTTAACCAAAAATGTCATATTTTTGTTCTTTCATTGAAAACGACCATTTTTATAGTTAAAGGTCCCACCCTCCAACATCCAGCTGCTGTTCTTAACAGGCTGGTTCCCTTTTCCAGCATTGTGCTCTCATCTCACTTGCCCTGCCTTTCATTGCTCCCCTTAAGGAACTCTCTTACTATTATACAGTGGAAGTGTAAATAGATTCAAGGAATTAGATCTGATAGACAGAGTGCCTGATGAACTATGGATGGAGGTTCGTGACATTGTACAGGAGGCAGGGATCAAGACCATTCCCAAGAAAGAGAAATGCAAAAAGGCAAAATGGCTGTCTGAGGAGGCCTTACAAATAGCTATGAAAAGAAGAGAAGCGTAAGGCAAAGGAAAAAAGGAAAGGCACACCCATTAAAAAAAAAAAAAAGGAAAGACACACCCATTTGAATGCAGTGTTCCAAAGAACAGCAAGGAGAGATAAGAAAGCCTTAGTGATCAGTGCAAAGAAAAAGAGGAAAACAATAGAATGGAAAAGACTAGAGGTGTCTTCAGGAAAATTAGAGATCCCAAGGGAACATTTCATGTAAAGATGGGCTCAATAAAAGACAGAAATAGTATGGACCTAACAGAAGCAGAAGACATTAAGAAGAGGTGGCAAGAATACACAGAAAAACTATACAAAAAAGATCTTCACAACCCAGATAATTACAATGGTGTGATCAGTCAGCTAGAGCCAGACATTCTGGAATTCGAAGTCAAGTTGGCCTTAGGAAGCATCACTATGAACAAAGCTAGTGGAGGTGATAGAATTCCACTGAGTTATTTCAAATCCTAAAAGATGATGCTGTGAAAGTGCTGCACTCAATATACCTGCAAATTTGGAAAACTCAGCAGTGGTCACAAGACTGGAAAAGGTCAGTCAATTATCATTCCAGTCCCAAAGAAAGGCAATGTTCAAGAATGTTCAAACTACCACACAATTACACTCATCTCACATGCTAGCAAAGTAATGCTCAACAATCTCCAAGTGAGGCTTCAACAGTACATGAACCGTGAAATTCCAGATGCTCAAGCTCAATCTATAAAAGGCAGAGGAACCAGAGATCAAATTGCCAACATCCACTGAATCATCGAAAAAGCAAGAGAATTTCAGAAAAACATCTACTTCTGCTTTATTGACTATGCCTAAGCCTTTGACTGTGTGGATCACAACAAACTGTGGAAAATTCTGAAAGAGATGGGAATACCAGACCACCTGACCTGCCTCTTGAGAAATCTGTATGCAGGTGAGGAAGCAACAGTTAGAACTGAACATGGAACAATAAACTGGTTCCATATCGGGAAAGGAGTACGTCAAGGCTGTATATTGTCACCCTGCTTATTTAACTTATATGCAGAGTACATCATGAGAAATACTGGGCTGGAGGAAAAACAAGCTGGAATCAAGATTGCTGGGAGAAATATCAATAACTTCAGATATGCAGATGACACCACCCTTAAGGCAGAAAGCGAAGAGGAACTAAAGAGCCTCTTGATGAAAGTGAAAGAGGAGAATGGAAAAGTTGGCTTAAAACTCAGCATTCAGAAAACTAAGATCATGGCATCTGGCAAATAGATGAGAAAACATTGGGAACAGTGACAGACTATATTTTGGGGGACTCCAAAATCACTGTAGATGGTGACTGCAGCCATGAAATTAAAAGATGCTTGCTCCTTGGAAGAAAAGCTATGACCAACCTAGACAGCACATTAAAAAGCAGAGACATTACTTTGTCAACAAAGGCCCGTTTAGTCAAAGCTTTGGTTTTTCCAGTAGTCATGTGTGGATGTGAGAATTGGACTATAAAGAAAGCTGAGTGCTGAAGAATTGGTGCTTTTGAACTTTGGCATTGGAGAAGACTCTTGAAAGCCCCTTGGACTGCAAGGAGATCCAACCAATCAATCCCAAAGGATATCAGTCCTGAATATTCATTGGAAGGACTATATTGAAGCTGAAACTGCAATATTTTGGCCACTTGATGCAAAGAACTGACTCATTTGAAAAGACCCTGATGCTGGGAAAGAGTGAAGGCAGGAGGAGAAGGGGACAACAGAGGATGAGATGGCTGGATGGCATCACCGACTCAATGGACATAAGTTTGAGTAAACTCTGGGAGTTGGTGATGGACAAGGAAGCCTGGCATGCTGCAATCCATAGGGTCATAAAGAGGCAAACACTACTGAACAACTGAAATGACTGAGTAGATAGTGAAGATTTTCTGTGCTTATTAGGAGTAAAAATTCACAAATGTACAAATAAACCTATAGGACTTTAAAAAAATTAAGAAAAAGTAACTGTTATTAAGTAAAGTAAGTCAGAAAGAGAAAAACAAATATCGTATATTAATGCATATATGTGGAATCTGGAAAAGTAGTATAGATTATCTTATTTGCAAAGCAGAAATAGAGACACAGACTTAAAGAACAAACATATGGACATCAAAGGGAACATATGGAATGAATTGGGAAATTGGAGTTGACATATATACACCACTGTGCTGAAGTGACTTAGCACACATACATGTAGTTACAAAGGAAATCAGTCCTGAATATTCATTGAAAGGACTCTTGCTGAAGCTGAAGCTCCAATACTTGGCCACCTGATGTGAAGAGCTGACTCATTAGAAAAGACCCTGATGCTGGGAAAGATTGAAGGCAGGAGAAGAAGGGGATGACAGAGGACGAGATGGTTGGATGGTATCACTGATTCAATGGACATTAGTTTGATCAAGCTCCAGGAGATGGTGAAGGACAGAGAAGCCCGGTGTGCTGAAGTCCATCGGGTCTCAAAGAGTCAGACAGGACTGAGTAATTGAAGAACAATACAGGTATAAAATAGATAATGAGATAATGAGAACCTACTGTATTACACAGGGACCTCTACTCAATTCTCTGTAGTGGCCTTAATGGGAAGGAAATCCAAAAAGGAGAGGATATAGGTAAACATATAGCTGATTCACTTTGCTGTACAGCAGAAATTAACACAACATTGTAAAGCAGCTCACTCCAATAAAAAGAAATTAACTCTGTTACTAATTTAGGAGAAAACATTAAGTAATTGAGGTAAATATGCTTACCATGGGCTCTGGTATCTGTGGCTTAGTTTGTCAATAGCAGCTTGACTGAGCTCTTCATACTGTAAAAAGAAGAAAATCAATGTTGCCTGATTCCAAGGTCACTGGGCATGAACATGTCTGAGAGTCTGGGTTCCTAGTCAAAGAGGAGGCCAGGTGGAGCAATTAAACAAGAAAAGCTAAATTCAGTTGAGGAAAGATGGTCTTTTGATTCTTGAACTGAAAAGAAAAGGTACAAAAAGTAAAATAAATCTGACCCCCTGTGCTTTCCCGGCCCTCTCTATAAAAGGACAGGTGTTGGGTCTGCAGAAGAGTGTCATCTGCAGTCTCTAAAAGTCCCATGATTCGTATCTACATGAGCAGGCACTCAGAACCAGAACTTACCATTTATTTTTTATTTTTCATAGTGGGTTCTTGTTGGTTACCAATCTTAAATATCCCAATTCCCTAACAATCCCTTCCCCCCAGCAACTATAACATGACATCATTTAGACTCAGCTTAGCTTTTTTCACATCACCCTACCCTCATGTGAAAAGATGCTCAACAACACTAATTATTAGAGAAATGCAAATCCAAACTACAGTGAGGTATCACTCACACTGGGCAGAATTGTCATCATCAGAAGTCTACAAATTGTAAACGCTGGAGAAGATGTAGAAAAAAGGTATCTTCCTACACTGTTAGTTGGAATATGAAGTGGTGCAGCTCCTAGGGAGAACAGCGCGGAGGTTCCTTAAAAACCTAAAAATATAACTACCATATGATCCAGCAATCCGACTCCTGGGCAGATTTTCTGAAGAAAATTATAATTTGAAAACATATGTGCACTCCAATGTTCATTACAGCATAATTTACAATAGACAAGTTATGGAGCATCTTAAAAGTCCATTAACATATGAATGGTTAGAGATGTGGGACATATATACAATGGGCTATTACTCAGCCATAAAAAGAATGAAATACTGCCATTTGCAGCAACATAAACGGACTTAGAGATGATCACATTGAGTGTAATAAATCAGACAAAGGCAAATATCATTTGATATCACATGTGCAATCCAAAAAGTTATACAAATGAACTTATTTACCAAACAGAAACAGACTCATGGACATAGAAAACTCATGGTTACCAAAGGAAATGGAAGAGTGGAGGGAAAAATTAGGAGCTTGGGATTAACAGATACAAACTACTTTATATAAAATAGATAACTGACAAGGACCTACTGTATAGCATAGGGACTTATACTCAATACCTTGTAATAACCCATAATGGAAGATAATCTGAAAGTGAATCTTATCATCTATCTATCCATCTGAACCACTTTGTTGCATACCAGAAACTAACACAACACTGTAAATCAACCTCAAATACATCAATAAAAAAGAAGAAAAGGGGGAAAAGTAGCAAAATCATATCATAATGTTAACCCTAGATAAATCACCTGGTACTCTTTTTTATCTCCCTTGTTTTTTTCCCTTTCCTCAAGGTTTCCTTGTCTTTTCTGATCAAGGGTTGTGTGGGGAAAGCAGATCTATTTAAGTCATTTCTCAGTGATGAAGACCTACAAACTTGATCACTTCTAGATCTTTAATGTCCACGTGTAAAATAATAAACAAAGGAAGGGACAAAATAAACAAGATTTAAGTGCAAGGCTAAGCTATTGTTCCAAAAGTTTGAAAAGTGATATTCTGTGTTTAGGGCTTCCCTGATGGCTCAGAGATAAGAAATCCTCTTGTCAATGCAGGAAGTGTGGGTCTGGTACCATGTTGGAAAGATGCCCTGGAGAAGGAAATGGCAACCCACTCCACTATTGTTGCCTGGAAAATCCCATGGACAGAGGAGCTTGGCAGGCTACAGTCCACGGGGTTGCAAAGAGTTAGACATGAATACTTTGAGACTAAATAACAACAATCTGTCTGTAATGGTACAATCTTTGTTTTTTAAATGATTTCTTTTTTTAACTTTTTATTTTATATTGAGGTATACCCAATTAACAATGTTGTGATAGTTTCAGGTAGACAGCAAAGGGGCTAAGCCATAAATATACGTGTATCCATTCTCCCCCAAACTCCTTCTCAACTGACTCCTGACACATATTCCCTGAATATTGATCTTATCAATTGACTTATAAATAATTTTATTATCAGTTTACTGGCAAATCTCCCAGGACTTGGATAATCTTTGATCTTTGTTCTCATTTTTAATAACTCAAAGTTTTACTGCTTTAATCTGGAAAAACTTTCCTTAGAAACACACAAAGCATTCATTAGCCTCTCACCTTACCCCATTTCTCCTATAGTTAGTTATCAGCACATAATGTCATAGAAATTTATCTAAAATAAGCTGACCCTTCTCTGTCTTAATTAATGAGATTCATCATGATTTATTTGGACAGTTGTGCTTGCTTTGTTATTTAATGAAATTCAGAATAAAAAAAATTTTTTTTAAACTGGTCAGTTATTCATAAAAGTAAAGCAAAGACTGATTCAAAAATGAATTCAGCACCTTCATAGAAACAGGTAACAACTGAGTAGTATGTGGTCTACTCTAAGGAGATCAGTAAGAATCTTTGCACTTATTTTGCATGCTTTCAACTAGCAAAAATAATTATAACTTGAAATTGGATGTTCCCTATTAAGCAATCTTTAAATAAGTCTAGGTATTAAGAAAAAAGAAATATCTGCTAATTACATTTAGAGAGGTGAATTAGGCACAATTTCTCAAATGAGCTATTAAATTTAAGTGAAATTAATTACAGACATTGGGGTCCATTCTAGTTAATAATGAAAATCGTTGCTTAAAATTTTCACTTTTAATCCCAAACCACGTCTCCTCTAGAAGTGACATTACTGAGGAATCCTCTTACTTTCTTGCCAGGTTTAACTCAGGATGTTTTCCCTAATATAGCCAATTGTGACTTTTCTTACTAGAAAGGACCATTTCCCATCTCGGTAACTAGGAGGACTTTCTCTTCAGTAGGATGAGTACAATGGCCATGCATTTCAAGAATAGCATAAACACTGGAGTTTCTCTTGCCATCCTCCTCCTTGGTAACTGTAGAGCTCTTATACCAAACAGTGGAGTGGAAAATCCCCTAAGCCTACCTTTTCTTATGCTAATGTAATTTTGTCTTCACTTGTCTCCATTTGCAAAATATTACTGTTAACTCCTTAGCTGCCTTTCTTCCCATAGCCAGAGACAAGCATTCTCATTGCTGGTGCCTGGTCACCAAAGGGCATAATGCTGCCTATTCTCAACTGGAACTATTGAAGGGAGAAAGGCGGCATCAAGCCTTTGTGTGGATAGAGCATGTGAAGCATTCATTTTACATTCAGAGCAGGAGTAGAAACAAAACAGTTCTCCCTGGAAAATGTCAGTGTTTAAGGCATGGATTCTGTGATGCATTTTTTCTTACTAAAAAGTAAAAAGTGAACAACAATGCAGAGGCCCATACTTCATTTTATGCCAAAGGATGTGGAGGTTTGAGTTGAGTAGCAATATGAATTATATCCTGATCTCCTCTTTTTTTATTGCACTGTTTTTAAATAATTTGAATTAGTTCATCAAATTTTAGCAAACAGACTAAACATTAAGATTCCTGTTTTCCTTGACTCTGACCATTATATGTGTTTTCTGTGGAGTATCCAAATAATGAGAAACATATTCTGTTTCTAAAGTGCTTATAATAATATAATTTAAAAATTCTTGTAGGTAAGAAAATATAGTACAGTGAGGCATTAATAATACTAGATTCCACTTCTTTAGACTTATTGTACTAGATACTATGCTAAGTGCTTTACACATTTATCTCACCTAATCCATTTGACAATACTCTAAGAGTATAGTAATATTATATAACATTATTTTCCCTGTGGAAAGCAGAATTCTAAAGACCCCCAAGATGCTCACTCCCTTATATATACACCTTCCAGATATTCAGCCAAATACTAACCTAGGTACTGCTGTGTAGGGACTTTAAGGTGTAATTAAGATTTCAAATCAACTGACTTTAAGAAAGGAAGTTTCTCCTTGGTGGCCCTAACTTCATCATTCAAGCTCTTTAAAGGACCTGGGCTCCTCTGGGCAAAGGGGATTTGAAATGTGAGAGGGATTTGGGTATGAGGGAGAATGTCTGTTTCTGGCTTAAAAAATAGAGGGGACCATCAGCAAAGGGATGTGGGCAGCTTCATGATGTTGAGACTGGTCCCTGCCTGACAGCTGCAGAGTAAGAGGACCTCAGTCCTATAGCCACAAGGAACTGAAATCTGCCACAAACACATGCACTTGGAAGAGCCCCCAAACCTTAGATCTGATCATTGTCACAACTGGCATTTTGAAATTCAGCCTAGTGAGTTCAGAGCAGAGAATCAAGCCCAGACTTCCCTGGACTTCTGATGTACTTCTGATCTATGATTTGCTTCTGTAAGCAAATAAACATCTTAAGATGTTATTGTTTACTGCAGCATGCCAGGCTTCCCTGTCCTTCACTATCTCCTGGAGTTTGCTGAAATTCATGTCCATTGAGTCAGTGATGCCATCCAACAATCTTATCCTCTACTATCCTCTTCTCCCCCTGCCCTCGGTCTTTCCCAGCATGAGTCAGCTCTTCACATCAGGTGGCCAAAGTACTGGAGCTTCAGCTTCTAACTTAGTGGCAATAGATTATGCTCAACAGAAAACAAATGCAATGCCCATTTTATCAATGGGAAAACTGAAACATTATAAAGAATAGTGGGCAGATTAGCAAGCAAATAGGGGAAAATAAAAAAATTCTTCAACTGGCTCTTTTCCCATATTCAGGTTTTCATTAAGACCACACACATAGATTTTTCTTGAAAAGCTTTATAAATGCTAACTGCCTTATTTATCTGCAGAGAGAAGGCACATTTTCCTTACCCACATGATAATTCAAGATACATGAAGACTTCTAGCAAGACTAGAACTTATTCTGTTGGAAATTGTTAGGGTTTGTGATGAGTTAACCAATTATTCTGCTACCAGCCTTTTACCCATAGTTGGCGGATGGTCCCTACCAGAGTCTGAAATACGAGTGGACTCAAATATTCCAGCTACAGGAAAGCTACACAGGAGGTTCCCAAGTCTCTGCTTGTGCCCAGGCCACAGTTCCTGAAATATAATTAAGTGCCTGGTTGGCAACTGTTCTCACCCTCAGAGTTTTCTAATGTGTTGGCACTGTTATTAATTCAAAGGTTAGGAAGTGTGTTCCTCCCAAGTTAACTGTCCAATTAGCTTTACAGTACAGAACTGCACCAGGGGTGGTAGCACAGGCATTCTGAGCATAACAGCATAACTAAGTTTCGGCAAAAAAATAAAAGCTAAGTAGTCCCTGAATCACTATTGAATAACCTAGGAGGAGAAGAATTCTCAAGCTCACGCACACTTAAAAGCTCATTCCACACACACACCCCTCCTCTCCTTCTGCAATTTGGTTTCTTATCAAAGACTCTGCATCAAAAAAGAACAGGATTTCAGTCTCCATTTCCCATCATTTTTTCATGATCTAGGCCGTGCTAAGCACTAGGAAGAAGGCTGTGGATGCTATCAATACAAAGTCAAGTAAGATAGATCTCACACCTCAAGTTGCTTACGGCCATTTGGGACGTGGCTGGCACTGTGCAGACCAAGAGTCACACTAAAAGCTTCAACAATGATGACAACACAGACAAACTTCCTACGAATTCCTCCCTAACTGCAAGAGCCCACAAGGGCCCCGAAGCAGTTACTTTCAGTGCCATTTTCTTTGTGTCCAGAGACAGTGGGACCACACACCAGGGTCCTCTCTATTGAATGGGTTGTTTTCAATTTGCTCAACTAAGATTTCTTGAGTCCTGGGAAGAGAATAGCTAGCTCCAGATTGCTATGCATTCTAGGCACTTTTGTCAACACAGCTGACATACTTCACAAGTGTTATATGTGAATAATAGGGAAAACTATAATCCTAAAGTTATAATATTAGAATTTCTTCCAAACATCTCAAAAAGCCAGGATAAATGCCAGATTCAGAAAACATATGTCCTGGTATTTTAGCAACCTGTGCCTGGGATATTAGATCAAGCCCAAGTTTCTGAATTCTTGACAGTAAATTTAAAGAAGCCTGATTGTGGAGGTGAATATCAGGTTTACTAGAACCCATTCTAATTTATACATTTTTCTTAGCTTTGTATCTTGTAGGCAACATCAAATAATATTTGTTGAAAACCTGTGGAGTATGCTTAATACTAATTTTAAGAAGTGCAATAATTTTTTAAAGAGGTTATATTTTCATTGAAAAGCATACTCAACATGTATGTTAAACCCTACAGAAGCTGGTAACCACCATGGTGCATTTTTAGCCTTCCTTAATTAGAAATAAAATCACTCACTAGGCTCTAAATTGCATTGAGTTTATTTCCTTCCTTGCTTCCTTCCCTCCTCCTTCTTTCTTTCCATCCTTTCTTTTGTTTTCACATCCTAACAAAAGATGTGAGGATCAGGATGTCTGTTTTTTTTTCCAATTCACCAAAAATCATCCATAAAGTCTCAGCCGGAAGGAGGAAGCCCACACTGACCGGGCAGCCAGTTACCTGGGGCTGGTGAGCCCGGTGGTATGTGGCGAGGCGGTGCCCCAGATACCAACTGCTGTTCACAGACCCGCTTTGGACACAGCACAGAGAGTGCACATCAGTGGTACCTATCTTGCTTTTTGTTTTCATGGTCTGTTCCAGGAAGGAAGATTTAAAATTTATTTTCTGGCAGCTCAGATGCAAGTAAGTTCCTTCAGTCTATTTGAGGAATCCAATAGAAAGCCGTGACTTCCCCGGTGGCTCAGTGGCAAAGAATCTGCCTGCAATGCAGGAGACTCAGGTTTGATTCCTGGGTCAGGAAGATCCCCTGGAGGAGGACATGGCAACCCAATCCAATATTCTTGCCTGAGAAATCCCACAGACAGGGGAGCCTGGTGGGCTATAATCCATGGGGTTGCAAAGAGCCAGACATGACTTAGCAACTGAACAACAGCAACAATAGAAAGCCAAGATTTATGAAATGGGGAAATTTTAACACCTGTGTATTAGGAAGTTAATGTTAATATGGGGTTAACCAAAGGGCTAGTTCAGATTTTTCCATAGTATCATGTGTAAAACCCAAAAGAACTTTCTGGCCAATCCAATGTATTATTTCCCCCCAAATGGAGGGCTATTTGGGCTTTGTAGCCAAGGTTTCTCCTTGCTCACAGGTGGTCACTGTGTGGTCTTCCCAAACTAGTGGCTTCCCCTGGTATCAGGAAAGCCACTACTTTATATAGCACTGAAGCCTGAAAGGTGCTAATGTAATTATTTTTATATTAAATTACAAACTGTTAGGACTCAAATAACTTGTAAGAACTAAACACACACACACACCCATCTGGGAAAGAAAGAGCAGCCATTCCAAGGCACACCTAATTTTAGGAAAGTTATTTTCCATTTTGCTTTTATAACTTGGTTGAAAAGGAAGTTTTGTTATCTTTTAAAAGTCCTCTGTGTTGCTAACAACACTAGTGTGAGATCTTAGGAATTTTAATGAGACTGTGATTCACCTAAAGGAACCCAAACATACATGAGAAATTTGTGGTGAAAAACACCCAGAAATTCCAAAATGTGTGTGTGGGAGTCTACATACCGATCAACTCCATACCGACAATACTTCTCTATTTTAGGTTAATTTGAAAAATTTCCAGGACACGGTTGTGTGAAGGTGGCATTTGGAGGAATGTACAGGGTGGGGCTGGAAGCAAGTTTGGGAGGAATCTCACTTCTCTTTTTTTCCCAAATTGCCAAAGATAATATTTGATGATATGTTTTGAACACTGTAAAGAACTTATTACATAGAAACTTGAAGATAATAAAATTAAAAATGGGGTTACTGTTTTATCCTGCAGCCCCACTCCTGGGCATATATCTGGAGAGCACCATAATTTGAAAAGATACACGGACCCCAGTGTTCATCGTAGCACTATTTACAATAGTCAAGACATGGAAGCAACCTAAATGTCCATCAACCGAGGATTGGATAAAGAAGATGTGGTACCTATATATGTGATGGAATATTGCTCATCCATTCAAAAGGATCAAATAATACCGTTTACAGCAACATGGATGGACCTAGATTATCGTACTGAGTGAAGTCAGACATAGAAAGACAAATATCATATTATATCATTTATACAACAAGGAATAACTATACAGCACAGGGACCTATACTCAATATTTTGTATTAACATACAAAGAAAAAGAATTTGGGAAAATAGATATATGTACATCTGTATGAATCACTGCTGTACACCTGAAACTAACACTCTATTGTAAATCTACTATACTCCAATAAAAAGTTTTTCAAGATTTAATAAAGAAACAATACAGAAAATAACTATTATTGAGCTCTTTCTCATTATATCAAATATGTGGGTTATATCTACTACTGATGACTCATTTTGGTATTATGAATGAAGCATCTTGTGTGCAAATGATGCAGAATGGGGTACCGGTAGACACTAGAGGCCCTGTGAAGAAAGGACAGGTGCTTATGAGACAAAATAGCTGGGACTGACCTGGCCAGACCCTACCGCATGGAAAAGTGCTCACCCAGCTAGGTCCTTCCACTGTGGCTCCTGTTGATCATCTACTGTGTGAAGAAGGTAGTGATTCTTTTTCCCTTACAGAGGAGGTATTGGAGGTATTGACAGCTGAGGCCCCTTGCCTGAGGCTGCACAGGAGGTCAGTGATGGAACCAGGATCCCAGCCTAGGCTGTGGGTTCAGGGACTTAGTGGGGAGTCCAGCATGTGTGAGGGGAAACAAAGTCAGAACATGGTGTTGGGTAGGGGGTTGAGGGGACTTGAACAAACTTGGTGATAAATCCTAGGCCTTAACTGGTAGGTAAATCGTATGTGGTTCCTGACCTGTAGGTACAGTCATTCTCTGTGCATGTTTTTGTTCTCATGATAAAGTTTTAAGTCCAAGAAATCCTTTAATCCTGGTGGTCCAGTGGTTAAGACTCCATGCTTCCAATGCAGGGAGTATAGGTTCAGTCTCTTATCAGGGAAATAGATCCCACATGCAGCAGAGTACAGCCAAAAAAAAAAAAAAAAATCAAATTTAAGACAGATACAGCTTTGAAAACATTTACTGTCAAATGCTGAGGCACAGCTGACAAGCCGCCACAGCCTGTGCCAAACAAGGCCAGCTTCCACGTGAGCCCTGGGTGGGGAGAGCTCTATCTGGTTCACACGCGGTCCCACCAGGTCATGAGAACTGCACAACCATGCAGGGCTGAGAATTAGAGCTGTTGTGACATTCCATCCAAAGAAACGGGATAAATCCCTTCCTGGAAGGCTAAGTCATGGCTGACGTGGGTCTTGGATTCACAGCTCCACACACTCAAGACAGAGACAACTCGAGGGCTGTGCGCAAAAGCTGGGCATCACCTGAAAAAAGCCACGAGGCCACCCAAGTTCTGAACACTCTTCAAATCAGCTGCCTTGCTCTTGGTGCATTCTCTTCTCACTAGTGATCACTTTTGATACTGAACCAAGTTTCTCATCTTCGTCTTCATTGCCTGAGTGGAATAGGGTGCAGTTTAGGAAGCTGAGCCCTCTTTCTGTGTCACTGGCACTCGGTGACATTAAATACAAAACCACAGTCCTAACTACTGACATTGGGTGTTAACCTCTTGCCGGGCACTGTGCTGAGTGTGTTCCTTGTGTCCTTGTATCTATAACTCACAACAGAACAAGAATAATACCTAGAGAGTCTTTTTTTTTTTCCCTGTTTCAATAGCTTCATAATTTTTCTCCATGGGTAGAACACCTTTCTTTTTACTGAAATATAGCTGATTTACAAGGTTGTACCAGAACATCTTTTTCTAAGATCTATTCCTACATACTTTATGTTTGCTGATGATATTGTAAGTAGTATCCTGTTTTGCTGCATTTTCTGTTTGTTTCTGGTACATAAAAATAAAATTGATTTTTACACCTGGATTTTGTGTCCTGTTGATTACCAAATTCTCTTATAGTTTGAAGTATTCTAAGTAGACAAACATATTAACAAATAATGATAGTTTTACTTCTTCTATTTCAATCTTCACACATTTTATACTTTTCTTTTTTCCTTACTGCTATGGATAAGGCCTCCAGGACAAAGCTAAATGAAAAAAAAAAAAAAATCAGGATTTGGGGCATCTATGTCTTGTTCCTGGTCTTGAAGAGAAATGCTTTCACTGTTTTATCAAGTATCACTATTGTAATCGCCTTTTTTGTAGATAATCTTTATCAGATTAGGAAGTTCCCTTTTATTCCTAACTTAAGCTAAAAGTGTTTTTACTTTTGGGGTTTAGTGTGTAAGTAGGAAAACCTATATTGGAAGTTAAGAAGCATACCAGACACAGAGCCTTGCTGTGTGGCAGACACTGTGCCCAGCAGTTGGCAGATATTTCTTCATGACAGACCAGTAAGGCAAACGCTCAGGTTCATGACAAAGAGACACAGAGCTCTTAAGGAACTGGCCCAAGATCTCTCACAGCTAGGAGGTGGCAGGAGTGGGATAAGAATTCAGGTGGTCTCAGGAAGTGGACACCTAAACACCACCTTGGAGCAGAGGAGGCTTTGAGACCCAAGGAGGTGAACTCAGAGCTGAACTTGACCAGAGGCAGGAGTAGAACCCACGCTGTCTGACCCCAAAGCCCGAGCTCCCAGTTGCTCTTGGGTACTGCCAGAGGTTGGTCCAGAAAAAGGCTTTGACTTTGTTAACCATTATGTGTAACACTGTGGGCTTCCCAGGTGGCTCAGGGTTAAAGAATCTGCCTGCCAAAGCAGGAGATGCAGGTTTGATCCCTGGGTTGGGAAGATTCCCTGGAAGAGGAAATGGCAACCCAATCCAGTATTCTTGCTTGGATAATTCTATGCACAGAGTAGCCTGGAGGGCCACAGTTTCGGGACCGACTGAGCACGCATGCGCGGGAGGTTGCACTAACTGCCTCAGGAATTAAGGTAATTGATACACATTCAATTTGTTGCTGCGTCACTGATACATATTCAATTTCCAGGCAAAGGCCTGCCTGGGGAAAAGTCTGAATCCTCAGATTTTGCTTCTAAAATTTCTTGTGTTCTCTCCTGTTTCAGAGAAGACTGGCTGTGCTCACGCCTGCATCCACATCACGGAAGGGAGGTAAGGCAGGCTTTCTCAGGGCCCTCCCGCTACCCGCCCTGGATGGCCTGACTTAAAGGCACGATCCGCACAGTGGGTTTTGAATCTCTGGGGCTGGTTTCTAGGTTTGTGGGCGACGTCCAGCACAGACTGCTGCTTTACCACCACCCACTCACCGAGCAGCTCTTGAGCGGGGGAATGTGTGTGAATGTCACCACAAAGACGGGAATCTGGATGCATGCCAAAGCCGAGTGCAAATGCTTTGGATTGCCTCCGGCTTCCTTCTCTTCACACCTCTGCTCTCATGTATTCAAGGGACTTAAAGGGGATGATGGCAGCCAAGTACTTTTATCCACACACTCATTTTTCTGCACCAACTCCAATCCCATTGCTTCTCAAGGACAAGTCTAGGACACAATGTTTCCTATGGAAGCAAACTCAGAAAGCATTTAAATCAGAAAACAGTCGGTAGGGAGGACAAGTAAAAGCTGTTATCATTTACTGTACTGATGGTAGAACAGAAGCCCTACAAATATAATGATTTTTTTTTTCTGATTCCTAGATGAACACACTTGATGTGAAAAAGTTTAATGTGAAGACATCTTGGAGACATATTTAATATTATGGATACCAAAGAGCTGTCACTTAGATTTTTTTTTTATTGGATGGTTAATGGTGTTTATTTGAAAGCAAGTCTTTCTTGGAAAATCTGACATACAGATTTTTCAATACATGATGGAGCATTTTATTAGTAACGGTCATTATGACATTATACACAAGGCTAGAAATCACAGTGAGGTACTTAAAACTTTTTCTACTTACTTGATTTTGACTGTTTTGTTATCTGCTTCAATTAATTTTAATAGCAAATTACTTGGGAAAAAGAAACTATTTATGGGGAGAAAAAAAAAAGAAAACAATGTTTGAGGAGCATAAATTTAAGAGCAATACCTTGATGTGAAAGCCAGTCTGAAGCCTTGTTTTGTTGATAAAATCGTACTCTGGTATTCCCCAGCCAATTTCACCAACATATTCAGGTTTATATTTAGCTGGCAAGCTTCTGTTTGAGGCAGGCCTCCATAAATATCTGAGATCTCCAGTTTTCTCTAATGCAGGACGTTTTTCTCCTATATAGGCAGTGTGCTGAGCAACTTGAGGGAGGTGATCCTTTACATAAGCTGGACCTTAAAACAGAAAGAAAAAAAAACTTGAAAACCTCCACACTTTATTCTGAGATGCTTTTGTTATTCTAAATGGTGGAGATAATACTAGCTAATGATTTTGTGCATTCACTAATGATTGTGTGCATTCACTATGTTTAGCTGCCATAAGCTTTTTAGATATGTTAATTCAATTGCTCCTTATAATAACCAAATGAAGTATGGGGTATTATTTCCCCCAGTTTATAGATGGGGAAAATGAAGCCCAGAAAGATTAGTTACTTGTCCAGAGTCACAGCTAACAAGCTCTTCACTCCTTGACAGGCTGTCTCACAGATTGGGCTCCTAATCACCCCACTACATGGCTTTCTTTATAACCAATTTAATACAAACATGTTCTTTTTAAAAAATTTTATTTTATTGAAATATAGTTGATTCACAGTATTGTGTTAATTTTTTCTATACAGCATGACCTTGTTGTTTATCCATCCTATACATAAAATAGTTTGTCTGCTAATCCCAAACCCCCAATCCATCCTTCCCTGCTCCAAGTCCAGCCTGGCAACAATAGGTCTGTTCTCTAAGTCTATAAGTTTGTTTCTGTTTCACAGATGATGTCATTTGTACCATTTTTGACTCCATATATAAACCATTATATATAATATTTGTCATTCTCTGACTTACTTCATTTAGTATGATAATCTCTAGGTCCACCCATGTTGTTGCAAATGGCATTATTTCATTTTTTGTGGCTGAGTAATATTTCATTGTATATATGGCCACATATTCTCTATCCATTCGTCTGTTGATGGGCATTTAGGTTGTTTCCATGTCTTGGCTGTTGTGAATAGCTGACACATTCTATACACTGAAACTTCTCACGTACACCACATCTGCAGGATGTTGGTCTTTAGACATTGGAATATTTTATCCAGAGAGATAAAATCCTGAAATGATTAGAAAATTTCCCAAATGTATTAGAAGCCATGGGAAGATGGAGAAAATTGTCAGATTAAGAGGCCCAAAGGCAGGGGCATTAAATAAATATGAATGAAATAAGATTTTAAATAAAAGACAATGAAACAAAACAGAATCAATGAACTGTGGAAGTGGGCAAAACAAGCAAAAATAAGAGGAGATCTGGGACAAGATCACTTACATACAATTGGAGTTGAAAATTGATGATGTAAATGTGAAAAGTGAAGCCAAGAAGGGTCTGATTAGAACAGACAATGAACTGCAGCCCAGGAGGGTTCTCAGAAGACCCAGAAGCAAAGTGGCTGAAGCACTGTCTGGGCAGATTGGAGACACAAAAAGGAGCATCACTCCTCTTACTCAAGGGAAGCCCAGACTTTGGAGACAGAGTTTGCTGTGGTCATGGTGTCACTTGGTGCCTTCTGGCCCCAGGACCCCTCTGGTTTTGTCTTGGGTCGTTGAGCTCAGGGTTTTCAGAGAGTACAAGTGGTTGGGGGGTTGATTAAGTGCTCTGATGGAGAGGTCAGTACGGTAACAAATCTGTGCCTAGAAAAATCCTCCAAGCTTTCCAAGGAAACTGAAAATGAGAGAAGTGAGACTTCCCTCGGGGTACAGAAGAATCTGCCTGCCAATGCAGGGGACATGGGTTTGATCCCTGGTCCAGGAAGATCCCACATAACATTGAGCAACTAAGCCAATGCATCACAGCTACTGAGCCCGTGAACCGCAACAAGAGAAGCCACTGCAATGAGAGTCCCCACTCACCGCAACTAGAGAAAGCCCACGCTCAGCAATGAAGACCAGTGCAGTCAGAAATAAATAAATCAAAATAAATACCTTGATGCTGGGAAAGATTGAAGGTGAGAGGAGAAGGGGACGACAGAGGATGAAATGGTTGGATGCCATCACCGACTCAATGGACGTGAGTTTGAGTAGGCTCTGGGAGTTGGTGATGGACAGGGAAGCCTGGCCTGCTGCAGCCCATGGGGTCGCAAAGAGTCAGACCGGACTGAGCGACTGAGCTGAACTGAATTACTTAAAAAATTAAAAAAAAAAAAAAAGAAAACATGAGAAATGGCTCTCCGGACACAAGTCCCAGGCAGATGATTCCCCAGCTTCCTAATCACTGTGCTCCCTGGGATGCCTGCGTGTTTGACTGGCTCATTTCCTGGGATGAATCCATTATGACTGCAGGTTCTCACTCAGGCACAAGGACTCTGTATAGAGTGGCCTGAGCATGAAAAACTGTTTTCTCTCCCAATGTAACCAGTGCTGAGGGCTCACCTACAAAGCTCCTGCCATAAGCACAAATTTGCAATCTCCTCCAAACAGGATGAAATTGTGACTGTATTAGTCTTGCTGGAATTTCAGGGTATGCTTAGGCTGGTGTTTTCCTGAGTGTGAAAGTGAAAGTGTTAAGTTACTTAGTAGTGTCTGATCATTTGCAACCTCATGGACTGTAGCCTACCAGGCTCCTTTGTCCATGGGATTTTAAAAGTTCTGAGAAATCCTGCACTAAATAAACCTGTTTGCGATTATGTAACCCAGCTTTTCCCAAACTGATTTAAATGTGTATCTTTTCTTCACTGGGTCACCTATACACATCCTGCAGATACCAGCAGAGTTGGGGAAATAATGATCCTCCTTGTAATGTTTCAGTTGTTGCTAAAATTTTGTCGTTCCTTCACACCACTGCCAACGTGAGAGCAGATGTCTGTCTGTAGTTACTCCTCCTCACTCAGTGGACCGCAATACATTTTTTAAAAGAACGCTTTCTTGACAGCTGAGTCTAAACACTTCATTTTAGACAGAATCGTGGAAAGTGCATGTGCTCTGCAAGTCAAGTGTGGGGAGAGGGGCTCCCCAGAGAATCAAGCTTCTCTGTGGCTTTTTAGTCGAGCCGCTGGACTTTCCTGAATCCCCATCTCCTGTATGCTTTGGAAATAGCGTGATGCAGTGTGTGTGGTACAGGAAGTTCTGGGACAATTCTCCCAGGCCGTGGAGCTGACACAGGGACCCACCTTCACAGCAGAGCCAGTTTGGTACCACCATCCCCAGTAGGCCAGGTTCACAGCCATCTCCTGGAGCCTGCCCAGTGCTCACATAACCAAAAGACCCACTGTCATTGCCCTGCCAGCAATGCAGACATGGGGTTACCCTGATGGACAGCTCCATAGGTGTCTGGCTTTGTGTGACTCATTATTCTGACCCTCATCCTCCAGAGCTGAGACTCTCTGTTGGATCCGACTCCCTGCCTAAAGGCCAAATTTCCAATTCCTGACCAATCCACAAGTCTCTTTATTTTTCGTTTAACAACTGACATATCTGTTTGACCACTGTTGCTATACCCCTTAGAGAGTTTCTATTTGTTTCTCATCCTATGGCAAGTTTTTTTGGATTGTTCATTCTATCCTCAAAATTCCACCCCTCATTTGCCAATCATGAAGTTGTCAGCTCCTGGGTTAATAAAATTGTCATGTGCCCATCTGTTTTGGAGGTCTTGTTCATATTTGAAGACCAACTTCAGTGGATGACCTGTAATGCTTGAACAGAGCTGCCCAGCATTGATCCCCTGCCCAGAGGCTCACATTATGATGTGGGAGGGAGATGTACTTCCTTTTACACTTGGGCCAACTTCATGGATTCTCATTTCTTCATCTTCCTGCCCTGGAGAAACTGTGATCTCAAGGGCAGAGGGTAGATCCTTTCTCCCCCTGTACATGCTCAACATGACCTGCTCATTAGTGTCTGAAATTCTACACTTACAGTTGAGGATGTAATTTATAAGCTAAACTAGTGTAGCGTCAAATCCTGACTTTGCCTTTTACTGGCTTTGTGACCCAGGAAATGTTATTCAGCCTCTGAATTTAGACCCCTCATCTATAAAGTGAGAAAAAAATACACACACTCTAGTGTTTACAATAGCCAGGAAAAGGACAAAAACTAGATGTTCATTGACAGATGAATGGAAAAAAAGATGTGGTACAAATATACAATGGAATACTACTCAGCCATTAAAAGGAATGGAGAAGGCAATGGCTACCCACTCCAGTATTCTTGCCTGGAGAATCCCATGGACAGAGGAACCTGGCAGGCTACAGTTCATGGGGCTGCAAGAGTTGGATATGATTGAGCTATTAAAGAGAGAGAGAGAGAGAGAGATTAAAAGGAATGAAACAATGCCATTTGCAGCAATATGAATAAACCTAGAAAATATCATACTAACTGAACAAAACAGACAAAGACAAATATCACTTATAGTTGTCATACAATTTAAAAATGATACAAATGAATTTATTTACAAAACAGAAATAGACTCACAGACATAGGGAAAAAAAAACTTATGGCTACCAAAGGAAAAAAGGGGGAGGAGGAGGGATAAATTGAGTTTGAGACTGACATATACACACCACTATACATAAAATAGATAATCAATAGAGACCTATTATATAGCACAGGGAACTATGTTCAATATCTTTTAGTAACCTATAATGGAAAAAGAACCTGAAAATAATATATGTATATATGAATCATTATGCTGTACACATGAAGTAACACAGCATTAAAAGTTAATTTTAATCTTTTTTAATGATTTAAAAAAAGAATAGTGATGTCTTTCTGATGGCCTTGTTGGAGGGAGAGAAAATAATTTTATTGAAAGAAGTGCTTATCTGATGATCTGGCACATAATATACATCAAAATGACTATTTGTGTCTCTTCCTCTTTCTTGTTTTTTCGTTTCTCATTTCAATTTGATGCTTTGTCTTTCCTGTATCATTTTTTAAAGTATATTTTAGGAACTTTCACTGATAATTTATTTCTTATTGTGAGTAAACTTCAAAGCCTTTCCTGAGAGCTCTTCTAGTTCAGGGGCTGACAAACTTTTCCCATAAAGGGCCAGAGAGGAAATATTTTTCACTTTGCGTTTGGGGCATACAGCTTCTGTCTCAACTCCATGGACACTATGTAAACAAATGGACATATGGCTGGGCTCCAATAAAATTGTATTTATAGACATTTTAATTTTAATTTCAGGTAATTTTCACATCTTACAAGCTGTTCTTCTTTTGCTTCCCTACCCCCCAACCATTTGAAACATTCTTTGCTTGCTGGTGGCAAGACAAATTTGACCCAGAAGCCATAGTCTGCAGTCTCTGAAGATGAGGGACAGGAAGGAAGCAGATGCCATGGAGGCTGAAAAGAGCCCAGATCAGAAAATCTGATGGCTTTGCAACAAGTGTCGCCCGCTGCCAGCACCTGGAAAGGCCCTGGCTGTGGCATGTGTCAGCAGAGAAGGAAAGTTCCATGCTGAGGCACGGGTTCCTTTCTGATTTCTCTCCTGCATTTGCAGTGTTTCAGTTAATTAATGAAGTAACTTAGTTATTCATTTGTTCTCTCACTGACTTATGCATTCATTTATTGAACAAATATTTATTGAAATATATGCCAGGCACTGTCCCCAGTGTTATGCAAAAGAGCAGTGCACAAAGCCAAGACCTGTCTTCAAGGAGCTTCTCTTCTCACTGAGAGGCAGGTGATACTAATAAACC
Organism: Antilocapra americana; assembly: GCA_007570785.1. Taxonomy (NCBI): domain Eukaryota; kingdom Metazoa; phylum Chordata; class Mammalia; order Artiodactyla; family Antilocapridae; genus Antilocapra; species Antilocapra americana. The sequence continues at coordinate 20,098,746 of ML663006.1, forward strand.
GTCCTTCAGCATCTCTCATCTGGCTTATAACCTTCTAACTAGTCTCAGCTTTCATGTCTAGTAACAAACATGAAACGGTTTTCTCCAGCGCCTGTATCTTTTATCATCCAGATTTCTTAGGATGGCTGACTAATGTCTTCATAAACTGGAGTCTTAGCTTCCTTCACCTTTTCTCATGATCAGAACTCATCTTTCAGGGCTTACTGTAAGTGCTGCCTTTTCTGGAAAACATCTCTAATCCTGCCAAGTCCAAATTAGACACTTAGCATGCTGCCTTCACAGTAGTTTCTATTGATTTCATCTTTAAAAATATCGTATTAATTGGCTCTACTCTATTTGTAAGCTCCTAGAGGGTAAAGGTTTTTACTTTGTAAATACTTAAAAACTTTTTAATTGAAATAGATTTGACATAAAATCTGTATACATTTAAGGTGTACAACATGTTGAGCTGATACATTTATATACTCTAATATGATCACCATTGTAGTGATAATGAGCACATCTATCATTTCCTTTCAGTGGCTGGACTAAACTAATTAAAACTAGTCTTAGCAATTTTGATGATAATAACATATTGTTGTCCATATTCACTTTGCTGTACATTAGATCTCTAGGCTTACTTGCTATTCTTTGAGTTTGTACCTCTTTAAGTTTGTACCTTTAAACAACATCTATTTTATTGCACCAATTCCCAGCCCCTGGTAACCACAATTTTACTCAAGTGTGTGACTTTTTTAGATTCCACATATAAGTAATATTAGATAGCATTTTTCTTTTCCTGTCTGACTTATTTCACTAAGCATAATACCCACCAGGTGGCAAATGGCAAATGTCCGCTTTCTTGTGCATATAATATTTATTTATTATAGTTTTATATGCATGTAATCTCTATAGAAGCCTTAATGACCAAACAGTGCTTCAAACATATAGGTCCTCAAGAAACATGTGTTGAGCGCTGAAGAGAATTGTTTATTGCATAAAGGAATTAAAGAATTCCATCAAAGGGCTTCCCTGGTGGCTCAGTGGTAAAGAATCTGCCTGCCAATGCAAAAAACACAGGTTTGATCCCTGGTCCGGGAAGATCTCACATGCTGTGGAGCAACTAAGCCCAGGGAACCCCAACTTCTGAGCCTGTGCCCTCAAGCCCAGGAACCACAACTACTGAGCTCACCCACCACAACTCCTGAAGCTCGCACAACCCAGAGCCTGTATTCCACAACAAGAGAAGCCAGCCCAGTGAGAAATCCACGCACTGCAACAAAAGAGTAGCCCTCACTCTCAGAAACTAGAGAAAACCCACGCAAAGCAATGAAGACTCAGCGCAATCAAAAATAAACAAATTATATTAAAAAAAAAAAGAATTCCAGCATAAGATGGCAAGTATATAAAGTCATACTGAGGGAAAAGCAAGCGATTCTCTAATTTTCAGAACTCCCTTAGGCCCTCCTAGTCTGGACTTCATGATACAACCGTTTAGGGTGAGGTCAGAGAAAGAATTGCTTTTCACAACACTTATTCTGAATAGTTGGAGGCGCAGAGAAGGGTGGATGCTCACAGAAATATCATTTTAGCCCATAATATGGCCTCATGAGGCTAATTCTCCACCTCAGTGACCAAAACGAAACACACCAAGGAAATAAATCAAAAGGTATCGAGTGGAACATGATACTGTTTTAATACATATATTTGAAAATATGTTGACAATATGGGCATAAGCAGGCCACTGCAAAAGTATCAAGCAGAACAGCAGGACTTGTTGAGGGAGTCACACCAAGACAGAGGTCAGAGGGCAAGATGTGAAATACTGCAAGGAGATCCCACCAGTCCATCCTAAAGGAGATCAGTCCAGGGTGTTCATTGGAAGGACTGATGTTGAAGCTGAAACTCCAGTACTTTGGCCATCTCATGAGAAGAGCTGACTCATCTGAAAAGACCCTGATGCTGGGAAGGATTAGGGGCAGGAGGAGAAGGGGACGACAGAGGATGAGATGGTTGGATGGCATCACTGACTCAATGGACATGGGTTTGGATAGACTCCAGCAGTTGGTGATGGACAGGGAGGCCTGGCGTGCTGTGGTTCATGGGGTCGCAAAGAGTCGGACATGACTGAGTGACTGAACTGAACTAAACTGAAGGGACACCTGTCACACATGGGCATATGGGGAAAGGAGAAGAGACAATAATAGAGATTAATTGTTGCAACTGCTAATGTACACAGGATTCTCCATTTCCAACTATTAGCCCAGGATGGACTCATGGACTAGAACCTTTTAAAACTGTATTTCAGTCAAATTCATGCAATTATTCAATAGATCTAAACACTGAGTGAACTAAAAGACTCAATTTGTGGATGTGTATTTGGAAGATGGCGGGGGGAAGACTCTGAGCTTACCTCCTTTCATGGACACACTAAAATTACAACTATTTAAAAACCGTTGATGCAAAAAAAAAAAGAAGACAAGCAGAAAAGATCATCTACAACTAAAGATATAAAGAAGCAATCATAATCAGATGTACACAAGGGAAGGAGACACAGTATCCCCAGGGGCGTGACCCACAGATGGGAGAATATTCCTGAATGGACTGGGGTACCATACAGTCTAAAAAGACCACGTTCTCCTTCAGAAACCATTGTCTGCTCTCGGGACAGATTTTGTTATTCCCTGAAACTGTAAAGTACAGCTTGATCTGTGTTTCGTGTGTGAGCTCAGGCTTCTCAGCTATTTTAGGAGCTTCCTGTCTCTCTGCTCATCAGGTGGCCCCAAGTTAGTTCCCTTAGAGACTCCAACTGTCTTCTATTTGCTTTGAAACTTCCACAGCGTTCTAGGCGGTGCGTGCACTAAGCGAAAGCTTGGTAATATTTGTTAAAAGAACAGCTACTTTATCATGAACTTGCTGATGTAATCCAAAGGTATAAAATTCCATGTTTTTCCTAGTGAGCACAGAAAGAAGGTAAGATCAAAACTTTTGTAAATATCGCGGGGCTTTCAGTTAGAAAATAAAACAGACACACTCATCTTGACAGAACTGCAACCAGATGATTCTCCACATGTTTATCTTATGTGAAGAGAAAATGTAAGTAGACAATAAATAGGTTTTGTTTTGTTTGGTTTAGACTTGGAATTTTCTTGTAAAAATGTGCACAAAATGGTTGATTTATTATAAGGAACTCTTTACCATTCATGAAGACAGGCTCAAGATGTTCCCATGAGAAAAGATATTAACAAAACATACGTATTTAGAGCTAATTTTAAAAACCCATTGGAAAACTGCACTGCAAGTAACAGGAAATTCATTGCAAATGAATTAAATAATAAGGGAAATTATTGTGTCATATAGTAAGATCTTCTGAGGTTTAAAGGATCCAGACTTGCTTAATGCTGTAGCCCAGGATTGTTTTCAGAAGAACAGGCTTAGCCCTGTGCTCTGCAATCTCCAGGGGCCCAGGCCACCTTCAGGCAAGCTCCCATTGAGGCTCCAGTGAAGCTGTCACAGCTGTGGGTATCATAGGCAGGTACCATAATACCCAAGGAGGGGGTTGTGTTTCACCAGTGGAGAAGCCCTTCCTCAAAAACCCAGGTGAATTCTTCTCTCATTTTATTGGTGGTAATTGAGTCATTTATCTCTTCCTAAAACCAAGCTCTGGCAAGAAGACTGGGATTTCAGTGACTGGCATGGATGAATCAGGGTTTTACTCTGAGTCACATGAGGCCAGAGTATGCAACCAACCAAACGGCGGCTCCCTGTAAAGGAGGAGCATGGGAGGCCTCTGACTTGCCTGCTACGGAGCTTTGGGAAACTCGTCACAGAAAAAAAAAGAAAAGCACACACCCAATGCAACTTTTTTTTTCTGCTTTGCAATCCACTTTTTACAATTTTATTTCTTTGCTGCAAGCGGGCTTTCTCTAGTTGCTGCAAGTGGGGCTACTCTTGAGTTGCAGTGAGCAGGCTTCTCACTGTGGTGGCTTCTCCAGTTGTGGCTCCCAGACTCTAGAGCACAGGTTCAGTAGTTGGGATGTATGCGCTTAGGTGCCCCTAGGCATGTAGTAACTTCCCAGGCCAGAGATAGAATCCATGTCCCCTGCATTGGCAGGCGGACTCTTAACCACTGGACCACGAGGGAAGTCCTAAAGTCTACTTTTAATAACACATAGCATTATTTGAAGTGGCTACTTTACTGTCTGGCTCTAGATCACATGAATTATAATTCATTTAGCGTTTATGCCCTCATGCTGGAAGATATGACTTTACCTGAAACAGAAAAGTGGAGGCAAGCCAGGGGCCCCAGGTGAACTCATCTTCACACAGCGCAAGGGAGAGAGGCTGGTGTTCCTGCCAGACCTTCCGAGCTAGCGCAGAGGTGGGTAAACTGTCCTATGAGAGGCTGGAAAGAAAAGGGTTCAGGCTCTGGGGCCTTGCCGTGTCTGTCACCGCATCTCAGCCCTGACTTTGCAGCACAAACCATAGACAGTACGTAGACCAAAGTGTGTCTGTATTCCACACTTGATTTATGAACACTAACGTTGGAATTTTTCATAATTTCACATGTGACAAAGTATTCTTCTTTGAATTTTTTCAACCACTTAGGAAGTCAAAACCATTTTCAGCTGTAGTTAAACCAGGGGTTGAACCAGATTTGGCCCACAGGGCACAGTTGAAGACCCCTGATCTAGAGGGGGGTCTCATATGTGTCTTTTATCTGACACTTTCTCCATGCATGGTTTAGACAGAAAACTTCTCTATTTGTTAGAATCAAATAGTTGGTTATATCACTGCAAAAATAAACGTGTTATTGAAATGACTATTTTACATCAAAAAGGTTACTTTTCAAAACAATAATAAAAATGTTTATTTATTTGGCTGAGTTGGGTCTTAGTTGCAGCATGCGGGATCTTCAATCTTCGTTGCAGCATTCTGGATCTTTAGTTGCAGAATGTAGGATCTAGTTCCCTGACCAGGGATTGAACCCAGCCTCACCCGGCTTCATTGGGAGCTCAGAGTCTTAGCCACTGAATCACCAGGGAAGTCCAAAAGAGGTTACTTTTTATTTGTACAAAAGGTCCCAGAAGAAAGCCTTGCTTTATTCTACTTTCCTGGTGTTGATTTGGCCCCATCTCATTTGTGACTCTGTGATTGTTGATTTTATTAAGAGCTGCATAAGTGACCAGTAAGAAGATGTAAATATAGTTAACCTGCCAGTGCAGATAAAAGCACAGAAAATTAGGTGGGATGATAAATGATATAGATAGACTAGAAATAATAACACGAGTAAGAATGGCACTGGTTTTACCCACCCCTGGAAGAGCTGAGCGGATATGCATTGCTCTGTTCACGCTCTGAGTAATGACGGTAATTACTGCCTAAGCCAGAGAGAAGAGCTCAACTAACACAGCGCTGGGTAGAAACAGCTGCTATGGGTTGTAAAACATACCATTGACTTAATACCAGGTTTGCTTCAAAAAGAGAAAAGAAAAGAAACTTACCACTTTAAATGCAGGCATTGATAGCAAAGTACATCAAAATTACAGAGGAATTAGAATGCGATTTATGAAATTAACACTTTTTGGCCTCAGTGCGATAGGGCCATTTCTCCTCTACTCCCCTGGATAAACAGGACACCGGGAAAGGGTTGTTGATTCCTAGATGGCCATAAGTGACTCCAGTTTAGACCGCGGCAAGTTAGACTAGAAGGTGGTATTTCTCCACCTTGTGAACTATATCATAAATGAGTAAAGATGACTTTAAGGGGACTTGCCTGGCAATCCAGTGATTAAAACTCAGTACTTCCACTGCAGGGGGCATGGGTTCAATCCCTCTGGAACTAAGATCCTGCATGGCCCATATAGCATGGCCTAACAAATAAATAAGAATGGCTTTAAAATGACCGAAAGTAGGTTGCAAGAAAAACTTGGGAGGCCCTTATTGGGGTTATTGAGAAATGTTTGATTATAAAAAGCAGGTAAGCAGTAATCAACAGATTGGTACTCTCTACATTTTTGTACCTTTTAAAATTTATTTTTTATCAGAGTTGATTTACAATGTTGTGTTGATTTCTGCTATACAGCAAAATGACTCATTTATATATATATGTACATTCTTTTTCATATTCTTTTGAATACAGTTCCCTGTGCTATACAGTAGGAACTTGTTGCTTATCCATTTGATACTTTTTTGAAATCTTTTTTGGGCCCCGCCCAACCAGGGATCAAACCCATCCCCGCTGCAATGCTAGCATGGAGTCTTACCCACTGGACTACCAGGCTCCCTGTATCTTTTTATTACACCTTTACACTTTTCTCCTTCAGCCAGCCAGCGGACTGCTTGTGTTCCCAGGGACTAGTCAAGGGGGCTGAAATGAAACAAGTCCTCGTTTATTCCAAGAAACAGATTCACAATACTGAGGCATTTTGCTTTTAAAATGAGCTTGTAGCATACGGAAAAAGTGGCACTGCTCTCATCTCTAGGTCCAGCCCTTAGAAACTGGCATCTACCACTTCTTGCCTCTTGAGACACTCACCTCTGAAGCCCTGGTCCCCATTTAAGAAGTTCAAGGCTGCCGTGTTGTGAGGAAGTCCAGGCCACACAGGAAGACCAGGGGAAACCTTGGTCTGACAGCCCCAGAAGGGGTCTAAGTAGACGATGAATGTCAACCATAGACCTGTGAATGATGATGCCTCAAGAGGATTCTTGCCCACAGAATGAATCCTCCTAGGTGAGACTCAAGATACCATGCAGAGACAAGCCGCACCGCCGTGCCCTTTGCCAATTTCTGACCCAAAGAATCTGTAATCTGTGAACATGATAAAATGACTGTTTTAAATAAAAATAAATACATGGGTTTGTGAACAGGTGAAATATTAGACTTCACACCTGAGAGCAGAGATCTGCATTGTAAACTAAAGTTTATAAAGATCTGCATTATAAACTGAAGTTTCTTGTCAGTCCATTTCTAAATGTCCGTACTTTGGGGATCTATTCTTCCCTCCTTGTGAGCAAACATTTTTTTTCTTGAATCAGCTTAGAAGGGCAAGCAGAGCCTTTGAATTAAGGAGAATGCCATTAGGACTTTGGTCCTGGTGTGGCTTCCGATGCTGGGAGGACCTGGGAAAGTCATCACATCTTCCTTGGTTAATCCAGTTTCTTCTTGCTTTTAGCAACTTTATTGAAGTGTAACTGACATACAATAAACTGCATCTTAAGTCTTTTTAATTTATTTTTTAATTGGAGGATAATCGCTCTACAATGTTGTGTTAGGTTCTGCTGTACAACAAAGTGAATCAGCTTTATGCATATATACATCCCTTCCCTCCCTCTCCTCCTTCCATTCCACCCCTCCACAAATGTGTACATACATGAACAGGGGATCAGATAAATACAGAACATCCAGTTAAATTTGAATTTCAGATAAACAATAAGCAATTTTTTGTACAACTATATTCCAAACATTGTATGGTACATAATTATACTAAAAAATATTCTTTATCTGAAATTCAAATTTAGTTGGGTGCCTTGTATTTTTGCTTGATAAATCTGGCAACCCTACCCATGAACTATCAACACAATCAAAATAAAAATCATATTCCATCACCTCCAAATTTCCTCACACCACTTGATAAATCCTCTCTTTTTCTCACCACCCCCCACCCTTTCCCATACCAAGGCAACCACATATCTGCATTCGGTTACTATAAATTGTGTTTTACACAAGTTTATATAAATGGCATCATACAGCATGCACTCTCTTGTCTGGCTACTGACACTAAGCGTAATTATTTTGAGATCACTCATATACCAATAGTTTATCCCTTCTTATTGATAAATAGTATCTTATTGTATGAATATGCAACACTTATTCATTTTCCTGGTGATGGACTGTGGGGTTGTTTTCAGTTTGGGGCTGTTACAAATAAAGCTGCTGTGAACATCTGTGTACAGACCGTTGTGTGGACATATGCTTTCATTTCTCTCAGAGAAAACCTGGGAGTGGAATGGTTGGGTCATATGGTACGTGTATTAACCCAAAATACTGTCACATTGATCCCCAAAGTGGTCATTTGTTTTACCTTCTCACCAGCAGTGTGCTACTGAACACTGCAGTGTTCTCTGCATCCAACCCAAAACACGGTAGAGTCTGTCTTAATGTTTTGCCCTTCTCATAAGTGGGTGATGCTATCTCATTGCAATTTTACAGAAGCTCTCTGCGCTTCTGTAACAACTAATAATATTGAGCATTTTGCCATCTGTATGTCTTCTCTGATAAAGAGTCCAAGTCTTTTGCCCTTTTTTTGTGTGTGTGTTGTTTCCTTATGGAGAGTATTGAGAGTTATTTCTGGATACAAGTCTTTTATCAATACATATTTTGCAAAAATTTTCTTCTAGTCTGTCAATATCCTCCTAACAGTGTCTTATGGAGAATAGAAGTTTTAACTTTGATAAAGACCAATTTATAAATTAGCTCTTTTATGGATCATCTTCAAGATGTTGAGTCTAAAAAGCTGTTTACCTAACCCAAGGTCACAAAGGTTTTCTCTTATGTTTTCTTTAGAAGTTTTATAGTTTTAGGTTTTTCATTTAGGTTAATGATCCATTTCAAGTCATTTTTTGTATATGTCAGGAATTTCCTGGCAGTCCAGTGATTAGAACTCTGCACTTCCACTGAAGGGGGGCCCAGGTTTGATACCCGGTCAGGGAGCTAGGATCCCACAAGTTGCATGGTCAAAAAAAAAATGTATATGTTGAGAGACATGCATTGAAGTTCAGCTTTCTTGTGTGTGGCTATCCAATCATTGAGCAACACTTGTTTAAAAGACTGTCCCTTCTCAAGTCAGACTGACAAAGACAAATCTCATATGATATCACTTATATGCAGAATCTAAACAATGATACAAATGAACTTACTTACAAAACAGAAATAGACTCCCAGACATAAAAAACAAATTCATGTCTACCAAAGGGAAAAGAGAGGGGAGGGATAAATTGGGAGTTTGAGATTGACAGGTACATACTACTATATATAAAACAGATAGCTAGCAAGGACCTACTGTATAGCACAGGGAACTATACTCAATATTTTGTGATAACTTAAATGGGGAAAGAATTTGAAATAGAATAGATACATGTATATATGTATAACTGAATCACTTTGTTGTACACCTGAACCTAACACAACATTGTAAATCAACTATTATTCAATGTAAGATAAACATTTTAAAAACATATTTGAAATAAAAAATAAATAAAAAACTATCCTTTCTCCAGTGAACTTACTTTGCACCTGTACACACACACACACACACACACACACACACACACACAGAGCACTAGTTAACTGGGTCCTTGTGTAAAATATATTTTTTACTCCAGGCTGCAGTCAGGAAAGTTTGAAAGCCACTGATCTAATGGTCACCTGAATTACTTTTTTCCCTCTGCTTTGGTCTCTTAATCATACCTATCACCTACACATTCAGTCCTTCCTGTTCTTCAATTTTCCGTTTCTCTGAAATTTCATTTTCTGTGGAGTGTATTTATGGTTGACTCAGGACACCACTGTTGTCATTACCCCTTCAACTGTTCCCTCTTCTTTTGTTGTGCAGGGAAGTGATGAAATGCTTCATTTCTCCCCACCAAGTTTATATCATATAATTTACACTCTGCCCTTTCATTCAATATGTCTTGAGGCTTGCAATTGGTTTACAGCAAACCATTGCCTTTTTCATTTATTTTGCTGTATTGGGTGGTTTCTGGTGTGCGGCAGAGAAAACGGACCATACTTTATCTGAATTCTATTGCAGACTAGGTTTGTAACCTTCTCAAAGACTGTTTCTCAGGCTGTTGCTTATCTGAAAAATGAAACCACATCTAACAACCTCATGTAGTTGTAGTAAGAACTGGGAGCTATGGTGTGTAGGTAAGCTGTGTCTATACATGAACCTGGCACATAGCACATGCCTGGCGGTAGCTATTACCATATTATCTGCATTCTAACCATTACTGCTATTTTCATCACCTTTTGCCATCCCCATATCTTCTCTATTAATGCTAATAAACAAGATTAGGCCTGAGATAACTGAATGCAATGCCCTGAACCGTGATAGTGAGAAGTGTTTAATGATATTACACAGGAAGTATCGTGGTGCCAAACAGATGAACATCAGATTTAACCTTGCTCTAAAAAGAAATACTCTTCTTCCACAAAGAACACCTAAAAATCTTCCTCCCACTGTCAAGGTGAACAGAAAAATTTTCCTCTCTGAAGGGAAATGAGATTCAAATTGGACCCTGTTTAAGAGCTATCATCTTGCTCCAAAATCACTGCAGATGGTGACTGCAGCCGTGAAGTTAAAAGACGCTTACTCCTTGGAAGGAAAGTCATGACCAACCTTGACAGCATATTAAAAAGCAGAGACATTACTTTGTCAACAAAGGCCCATCTAGTCAAGGCTATGGTGTTTCCAGTAGTCATGTATGGATGTAAGAGTTGGACTGTAAAGAAAGCTGAGCACCGAAGAACTGATGGATTTGAACTGTGGTGTTGGAAAAGACTGTTGAGAGTCCCTTGGACTGCAAGGAGATCCAACAAGTCCATCCTAAAGGAGGTCAGGCCTGAGTGTTCATTGGAAGGACTGATGTTGAAGTTGAAACTCCAATACTTTGGCCACCTGATGCGAAGAGCTAACTCACTTGAAAACACCCTGATGCTAGGAAAGATTGAGGGCAGGAGGAGAAGGGGACGACAGAGAATGAGATGGTTGGATGGCATCACTGACTCAGTGGACATGGGTTTGGGTGGACTCCGGGTGTTAGTGATGGACAGGGAGGCCTGGTGTGCTGCTATCCATGGGGTCGCAAAGAGCTGGACACGACTGAATGGCTGAACTGGACTGAACTGACTCTTTCAGTCCTTTGTGAAGAAGGACAGGAAGCTGTGAGCACACTCTATATGTGTTACGTTTTCTTCACTAAACATTAAAAATAATATAGGAGCCACACTACGAATTCCTAGATGCCTAGTCTAGGTAGACCCTACTTGATCAATAGTTGAAATTCTGGTAGCCTGTATACTTATTCTACTTTTGTACTATATCACCACAGTAATAAGTTTAATCATTTTTATTTATACACAGCAAGTGTCTGGATGTTCTTCACCATAATTAATTAATTATTATTCATCCTAATTATAAAAGTTGACCTCACAGAGAAGTCACAGGTCAAAAGTGTTTTGATACTTCTTTGCAGAACCTTAGTTAAAAACCCATCAACTGGATGCTTGTATATTTGGATGTTCTAAGAAAATATTCATCTGAGCTTTAACAAGTCTGACGTTGCACTTTCCAAAATGGTAATCATGCTGGTGGTTTTGGGAACTTGTTAAGGGTCCAGTCCAAACTGAGACATGCTGTGAGTTAAATTCACATCCCAGATTTCGAAGACTTAGTACAAAAGAGAGAATGTAAAACTTTCTATTTATAACTTTTGACATTGAATTCGTATTGAAATGATAACCCTATGGATATATTGGATTAATAAAATACATTATTAAAGTGATTTCAGCTGATTTAACTTTTAGAATGTGGCTTCTAAGAGAAACTATAAGTATCTTGTAATAACAAATAAGGGAAAAGAATCTGAGAGAGAATATATAACTGTGTGTGTATAACTGAGTTACTTTGCTGTACACCTGAAACTAGCATAACGTTATAAATCAACTACACTCCAGTAAAAAAAAAAAATGTGGTTCCTAAGACATTTTGAATTATATATGTGGGCTGCATATGATTCCCATTGAACGGTGTTGGTGTGGAGTTTGGAAACCTGTGAAATTCAATGGTGCTTCAGCTGGTGGATCATTATAAACGTGGCTCATGATGAGTGGGGAAATTGTTGCAATGTTTGTTTGTTAGAGAGGGCGAGGTCTTCAGGGCACATACCTGGCTGAAGAGTCAGACAGAAGCGGTCTGGAAGGGTCTATTCAGGTGACCGAAACGAAACTGTAGTGAGCAACCGTGTTTATGCAGGGGAAGAGCTGGTGGCTTGGCTCTGTGGCTATGTGGCCACACCCTGTCCCTGCAAATACTGAATTGTTTACTCATCCCTGAAACCTGCCCCCCAGGTTTCTGTAGCTAATTGCTCACAGTCAGATCCCTTTTAAAATGAGATGACACTCCAGACAGGACGTGTTATACATGCTGACAGCTCAAGAGCATCTACGCTTTCACTCCACATAATACTCATGTTAGGTCGCATGACAGCTTCAAATGAAGCAGTGAGCATGACAGGCAATTAGGTGGTGACAAGCAGAAATCCTCAAGATCTGTAGTCGTTGGGATCACACAGACAAAAAAGAACCTTAAAGACAGAAGGTTTTGAAGTTGGAGCCATCATGTGTGCATGCTAAGTTGCTTCAGTCGTGTCTGAGACCCCTTGGACTGTAGCCAATAAGCCTCCTCGGTCCAGATTTCCCAGACAAGAATATTGGAATGGGTCACCATGCCCTCCTCCAGGGGATCTTCCCAGACCTAGGGATCAAACCGTGTCTCTTATGTCTCTCTCTCACTTTGGCAGGTGCATGCTTTACCACTATTGCCACCTGGGAAGACCTGGTTAAAGAATCTGCCTGCAATGCAGGAGACCTGGGTTCAATGCCTGGGTCGTGAAGATCCCCTGAAAAAGGAAACAGCTACCCAGGTGGCTCAGACAGTAAAGAATGCAGGAGAATCCACATTTCAGTTGCTGTTCAGAGCCTCTGAGAATGGGTCATTAAGAGTTACAGGTTGTGGCTCCTGCTTCAGAGACCAGGGCAAAATTCCCGTGTAAAATAAGCAGATGCCCTGTTTTATTAGCGATATATTAACCCACCTGGGTTGCCAGTAGGTTTTGGCCATCACATTAATACAGTCCTAAAGCCAGTTATTGCACCCACAGTATTGGCAGAGACATACCCATTGTTGGGGGCTGGGATTGGTCAGCAGGTTTAACCTCATACCCTTAGTTTAGGGCTCCCCCAAGGCTGGTGTTCATCCAACTGCCAAAATATTCCCAGCACAGAAGCACATTCCATTTTTGGACAGGTCAAATTATTCTTTCTTATGTTGAACTGAAATATGCCTTCCTGTAATATGGTCTGAATTCTGAATCTTAGTTACTAATCCCTCTCTTGGGGGACCACCTGTCAGACATAGAGAAAGGCTCAGACTAAGTTCTTTTGCAAGTCAGGCTCCCTAGTTCCTTACAGTCCTCTCTGTGTAATGTGGTCCTGTTGCCTCCCTACCCTTTCGTCAACATTTCCCTTAAAATATGCTGCTCATGGGAACTTCCCTGTAGCTCATATGGTAAAGAATCTGTCCACAATGTGGGAGACCTGGGTTCAATCTCTGGGTCAGGAAGATCCTCTGGAGAAGGGAATAGCAGCCCACTCCAGTATTCTTGCCTGGAGAATCTCCATGGACAGCTGGCTGCAGTCTCCATGTAATCCGGCTACAGTCCATGGGGTCGCAAAGAGTCAGACATGACTGACAGACTAAGCACAAACACACACACACACACTGTTTACAAGAGTCAAGACATGGAAGCAATCTAAATGTTCATCAACAGAGGGATGGCTAAAGAAGATGTGATACAAAGAACTTAACAGACATTTCTCCAAAGAAGATATAAAAATGGCTAACAAACACATGAAAAGATGCTCAACATCACTCATTATCAGAGAAATGCAAATCAAAAC